>JAXIVH010000027.1:2725248-2749934 GCA_036785325.1 Urophycis tenuis
CAGGCCGTACGGAACACATGATTGCAGATAACCACTCCACCTTCCTCCGCCTCCAGTCACCATGGAAACCCCCTTCTTCCCCCCCCCCCCCCAACAAAAACAAAAAATAACTAGGTTATCGCAGTGCAAAATATTCTGCAGGGGAGAGAGCGGGATGATATTCCTTAAGACTGGATCAGCTGTCTTCAATTTAAACCAAGCGGGGGGGGGGGGGGTCCTCAAGGAATGCAGCGATGATGCAATGGTCCAAAGTTGTGATCCAGATTGTGCGCAAGGTTTAAGGATCCGATAAGAAGAGTGTTTCTTACCATCCACTTGCTGGTCCCAGTATGTGTACCACCAATGCTATGATATGCATGAGCGGCATGAGATGCATGCGAACCCACTCACTCAACTTTACTAACGTCCCAAGCGTGCACCCGAGGCCCGAGTGGTCCGGAGCTCCTCCAACACCTCATCTGTTCCACATTGACTCTGAGTAACCGTCATGTCGCCCTCATGTTTCAGGCTCTCCGCAACATTACCACCAACACCACCACCCCTCCCTGCTGCCCCAGCACCACCACCTCCACCACCAGCACCAGCAGCAGCAGCAGCAGCAGCAGCCGCAGCAGCAGCAGCAGCAGCACCAGCACCAACAACAGCAGCAAAAGCAACAGCACTACCACCTGCCCTTCATGGGCCACACGCACTTCCCCTTCCCCTACCCGGCCCCACCGGGCTCCCCCAAGCCGGAGGCGGGGCTCCACTACCCGCCGCACCAGCATTCGCCGCTCACCCGCGTGGCCAGCAACCCCAACTTCCACACCCCCGACTCCCCGGCCCCAGGGTCCCCCAGCCACTCCACGGGGTCCATGACCCCCCCTGGGCCCCCCCACCATCAGCAGCAGCAGCAGCAGCAGCAGCAGCAGCACGCCAACATGTGGCCCGCCCACTCCCAGCCCCTCTTCTCCCTGGCCAACGTCATCTCCATGGCGATGAGCATGGCCCAGTCCTTCATCCCCGCCCCCGGCCAGGGCATCCCCCCGCTGCCGGGGTACCACCCGCAGCTGGCCCTGCACCCCCACCAACACCACCCCCACCAACACCACCCGCACATGGCCTCCCCGCCGCAGTCGGGCTTCCCGTCCGGGTACGCGCCGCAGTACCAGCCCCCGGCGATGGAGGCCCACTACCCCGGCGGCGGGGAGGGGGAGGTCAACCGCAGCCCCGAGGCCCAGTACCAGGGGGATGGCGCGGGCGGGTACCCCCACGGCGGCGGGCACCCCGGGTGGACGAGCCCCGCCTCGCCCCCGACGACCTCCCCCGCGCCGTCCTCGCCCCAGAGGGCCCCGCAGGACCCCGCGGGGCTGGAGGGCCACGCCGGCGGCGGTGGCGGCGGCGGCGGCCTCCACCGCAGCGGCTCTACCGGGGGGCTGATCCGGGAAGACCTGGGCCTGGGCCATCTCCACATCCACGAGGACCACCCTTACTCTGCCCCGCCGCCGGCCCAGGTCCAGGCGCAGTCGCAAAGCTCCAGCTCCAGCTCCGGTTCGGGCCCCCAGTCCTCGTCGGACCTCTCGCCCTCCCCCCCCGAGAGCCCTGAAAGCACTGTGAGTCACTGGGCGGGGCGGGACGCCGACGGCAGACCGCATATTGATTTGACTCATTGGATTAGCAGCGAATTGTTGCTCTGTCGTCTGTCCGGTTAGCTTAGCGGGATGCCCGTGGCTGCGGAGACGCGAACGTCCGGGTTGCCTTTTTCTCTGTGTCAAATCAATTGAAATACACTTTTGTTTATTGAAAGATGGTCTATTCGGTAAATGTAGGGACTATGTTTTATTAAAAATACCGCCCCACATAGAACACGTTAAGGAACACTGTTGCTGAACATACATCGACATACAACCAAAAAAGATAATGAAAAATGTAAACACGATTCAAATGTAGAAATTTTATCATGAATGTATGCTGAGGACACCCTTGCACTAATGACTACTAATGACTACTCTCTTCTCCTTTGTCTTCGTCTTCTGGATTAGTTATCGTCCCTCAGCTCACAGTGTCGTCCCGCGGTGCCCCATATGAACGGCAGTGTTCCCAAACCAAAAGTGACCTCCACGGACTCCCCTGGCGCTGGTAAGCTGCCTTCTCTCCTCCATGTGCTCACGTTGGCCTCGTGCGCGTCGCCTGCACACGCTCGTTCATGTAAACACCTTACATGATGTACCTTCATTAGCCCTGGGCTATGAGGAGCGGGGAAAAAATGACTGATTATGTTTTGGTTAGCACCCCAAACAAACACGCACATGTTCCCCAAAGCAAACACACACACACACACACACACACACATGGCCATGCACGCAGAAAACACTCGTAAATCGTACAGCACTCCGCTTGTACGCACGTTTAAGAACATTATTCCTTTCCCAACGTGATGTGGTGGCTCCGCCGTGGCCGTGCTGTCAAATTCTTGGTTCACTGTCTCAATTTGTATTTTAGCCCCTTCTCCTTTTCCATTTCATCCTCTTGGCGCTGTGATAGTGTGGCCCAATCGAGGAGCCTCTGGAGCCATTGCGTAATCCCATGTCTGGATGTAATGTTCCATTGAACAAGGGACACTGGTGTAGGTGCGATGACAGCCCTTCCCACCGGGCCCAGCCAATCAGAAGGCTGTGTTGCTTGTTAAAGACTTTTCCCCAACCCCCCCACCCCCCACCCCCCCCCCCACCCCTCCTCCTAATCCACACCTGCCTGTATTTATGCCTACTTTTGAAAACCACACGACAGAACCCTCTCTGTTTACTGTGCCCCTGGTCTAAAATGGTATTCGCTGTGTTTTTTGCGTCACATGGGGACCTCTAGTGGACAGACCAGAGAAGTCAACGATTTCAGTTTTCAGACCCAACCTTGGAATACCTGCAAGGAGAGTGCAGGGGATTAAGGAGCGATTTCCTGTTATGTGTTTTTCAGAGCACTTGTCAAATGTGGTCACAACACGGCCGGTGAGATTGCTTTGTGAAT
Source organism: Urophycis tenuis (assembly GCA_036785325.1). NCBI lineage: Eukaryota > Metazoa > Chordata > Actinopteri > Gadiformes > Phycidae > Urophycis > Urophycis tenuis. The sequence goes on from JAXIVH010000027.1 coordinate 2,728,252, forward strand.
GCACAACAACTCCGGTGGTACTCTCTGGTTGAGTATGCAGGATTTACCATGGAAATCCATACAATAGACGTGCATTCAACAGAGTGAACCTAAAAGTAACTAAGGTCACCTTTACCATGATTGTTTGCATTGCGGTGGAAAAATTAACCTCATTGTCATGGATGATTATTCTGGTTTTTACGCTCAGTATTTCTAAAATCAGCTTCAACAATAGAAATTGTTGAAGTTGCCCCTAAAAAGTATGTTTTTTTTGTGAAATTCAAACAGGAAAATAATCAGCATCATCATCTGTTCCAGAATCACTCGTAGTCAGGAGGTTCTTTATCAGGGTGGATTACTTCTATTGGCCAGTCAAAACCTGATCTCCTCAGAGAACAGTCGCTATTGTTCAGCAAGTGATTGATCTGTGTGCGTGTGTTACACACAGATCAATGAACACACACACACACGCACTCATCCCATACATCCCCATACATATAAATACCACCTCCTTCCTTGTGAGAAGTCATTATTGGCACAATGGTCAGGACTACAGGGTTCCAACAGCATCGCCAACTCCATGGTGACATGGGTAATAACCTTGTCCTATTCACTATATCACTCCGAGGATCAGATATCAGCCATCGGTGAAGCAGGAAGGAAGCATGGCATGATAAACGACGTCTTGATAATGTGTTGCTAATGGGCCTCGTCTCTTCGTCTCCTCTCTCCTCTCTGACCCCGCAGAACGCCAGCCTGCGCCGGTGAAGGTGGGGCGCTTCCACGTGTCCCCCAGTAAGGAGATACCCACGGTGACGGTGGTCCCAGGGGCCCGGCCCACGGCCACCACCGGGGGGGCCAGGCCCACGGCGGCGGCCGCAGCAGGGGCCAGACCCCCCACGGCGCCCGGGGCCCGACCGGCGATGGCCGTCGGCGGGGGCAGCTCCAGCACCACGTCGTCGGAGAGCAGCACGGAGGAGCAGGGCGGCTCGGAGACCAGCCTGGCCACCTCCCTCACCATGTCCCCGCCGCAGCCCTGCCCCGGCAGACCCCAGACCCAGGACCCCCCGCCGGACGGCCGCGGTGGCATCCAGGAGCGCGCCGTGGCCGGCAACGACGACGACGACGGCGGCCGCCGCGACCAGGAAGGCGGGGAGAGGCGCGCGGAGCCGAAGGAGCGTCCCAGGGCCACGCCGGTGGTCAGCGCCCGGAGGCGGACCCGCAAGCGGACGTGCAGCCTGAGCCTGCTGGGCACGTCGGCCGACAGCGGGCTCTCGGTGACGGCGGCGGACGCCGAGGGGGGCCGGCTGTGGGACGGCGGCTCGGGGAGCCCCCAGTACACCAACGCCCTGCACCACCTGTGGACCATGACCTACAGCCGCAGCGCGCCCTACGTCAGCAGCGACGACTCGGAGAGCAGCGAGAGCGAGATGCTGGAGGAGCTGCAGGAGCTGCGGGAGAAGTGAGCGCACGCACACACACACACACACACACACACACACACACGCACGAACACACACAGACACACACACACACACACACACACACGCACAAACACACACAGACACACACACACACACGCGTGCATGTGCACGCACGTACACACACACCCACATTACAAAATATTAGAAGTATGCCCTCAGAGTGCTATTAGTCAGGTGGCAGTATGTGAGTCTGTATATATAGGTTACGACAAACTCATGCTGTAGCTAATGCTTGTCTCATGTTTCCTTTAAACAAAGAGCCTTACTCTCATATTCCTTATGATGATTGATTTTAGCATCAAGAGAACTACATTAAGAGAATAAAAGTGATTACCAACCATATTATGGTCGGTAATCAATTGGTATTGATATATTATATCAATATCAATATCAATGCATCACCCAGCCCTCATTGAAAAGCATGGCACACACACAACATCCTGCCTTCCCCCCCCCCTGCTTTGACGCCGCTCTCCGTCCTCCTGCCCCCTGTGTCCACCAGACACCTGTCGGAGGTGCAGACCCTGCAGGCCGCCCAGAAGAGGGAGATCGAGGAGCTGTACCAGAAGATGGGGAAGGTGCCGCCGCCGGGCATCGTGTCCCCCGCCGCCATGCTGTCCAACCGCCAGCGACGGCTGTCCAAAGGCAACGGCGTCCCCTCGTCCCGCAGGAACAGCCTGCAGCGCGTGGACATGGTGCCCCTCCAGGGTAATCCAACGCTCCATTGAAAAAACTTAACAACCTACTTGATATGTAAAAGCTCCGCACCGCCCCCCTCGTTTTTTATATGTTGATAGTGGGCGGGAATAGCTCACTTAACTTTAACAAGGTAGCTGTGCACGCACACACACACACACACACACACAATCACACAATGTATTAAAACCTCAGGTAGACTGAAATGTCCCGTTGTAAAACCTCCACTCCTACTTTTCCCTCACGGCTTGAGAAGCCAAGTCAGTGAAGTCAGGCCTGTTTTATTTGTATATGCCTTTATAGTTAAGAGTCGCAAAGGTTTTCATAGGCCCACGGTATGTGATAACCCCTAAAGCCCTCTTAAGAGCAAGGACAAACCCTTGAAATTATAACCGAGACCCACTTACATAGAATACGATACTTTACGTGACCTAATACCTTTTTTTTTTAATATCCTTTTACCATTAAATTACACATTGTAAATAATTTTTTTTCCATGGTGTTCCAGGAGTGCAAGGAACTCTGGTGATGTGGCCTTTTCATTGTAGTCACAGGAGTGGCAGATTCCTAAGTCAACGCTGTGTGTCGTTTCACCAGGCATCATCAGAAGGAACTCCCTGGGCGGAGGCAGCAGCAGCAGCAGTTGTTCCCAGGATAAACCGAGCAAAGGTGTGACCTTCTCTACTGACATCGGTAGAATGGTAAGAGCACCGCTGTGTCCTCGGAAGAAAGCACCCGCTGTCACATCCTATGCTTCTGCTTATGTTGACCTCGAGGCAGACAGATGGATATCACAGGCTCATCAAAATCCGATGGGCAAATGCATCAGTTGTCAAAAATACATATATCAAAGTGGAGCGGGAACTTGTCTTACGTGGAATAATGATTTATAATTAAATAAATCCTAAATAATACGAATTATATTGCCAGTAGGAACTTTCAATCACTAACTAGCGTTGCTGTACCGTTGCTTTAACCTACGTCAGGATTATGTATTAAATCATAAAACATTTCGGGGGACACACCTCAAGCCCTGCCTGAAGGCGCCCCAGTGCCTACCACACCGGCTGGAACCCGATGTCATATTTCACCACTTTTCAATTTAGAACCGAAGATAAATAGGAATATTAACATGATCGCTTTTTTTTTTCTCTCTCTCTCTCTCTCTCTCTCTCTCTCTTCTCCCTCCCCAGTAGGAACCTTCAGCCAAGCAAGCGTTCATATGTGGACTACCTCATCCGAATAATGACTGCAGAGGTCAAACTAATTCTCACTCGCACTCCCATCCGTTTCACTGACACCAGAAAATGATTCCTGTCATTTCTGAAGATATACAAGTCCCACGCACAAGCCGCAGCCAACAGGCATTTGTCTCCACAATCTCTGCATCTTATTTACACAGGAAACCAAAGCACCTAGATTGGGACCCGGGGGGAATTCATGGCAGAGTTGGTGATCAACCAACTATGAACCTGTTCCCCTGGTCGACTCAGGACTTGGACCAAAACAAAAGAAAGAAAAAAAAGATGATGATATCTTAAGTCAATTTGCATTTAAAAGACGAACCGCTCCCAATGGACAGTGACGTTAGATTTGTATCATGGTACAATTCCATTTTAATGTTTTGTGAAGATCGAGAGATCAAGGTTTCTGTATTACGCAAACGAGATTGTTTTGAAAGTGCTGCACAAACTCTTCTTCTTCATTTCTGTCCACCTGCCGTTATCCTCTGCTGACCTTCATAAAGGTTTGGGATGATGAAAGGAGACACGCTGCAGTCTATTGGTGCGAAAGTACTTTCTGAGCCTGGACTCGGTGGACAACTTTATTATTTGTATAGTTACTGCCTTGCTATTGCTGACAAGCGAAAGACTATAAATATTGTACACTTGAGTAGAAGCAGTAGACTTAGAAGTATTTTGAAAGCTTCATTGTGCAAAGCACGCCGTGTTAGTCTAAAGGTATTCAGGGGGATATTGTGTCAAGCACATGGGGTTCAGTTTAGTGAGGCTTAGCTAGGATTCTGTAATATTTACTTTCGGCAGGCTTCTGTATAGAGGAGTGTTGTGAGAGCATCCTGATCTTGAGAGTTCATGCTGTTCCTCTGCAGATGCACGGCCTGTTGAACACATCAAGACACAACTGAGGTGTTGACAATCAACACTCAAAGTGTATGCTTAATCATGTGAGCTCCATCGGTAATCCTTCGCCTAGATTAACAGATAACGTTGTATAGCTGTATAAAAGTAGATCAAGTTAAATAGCAATAAAAGGACAGTAAAGACATTTTAAAAAATGTTTAAATCAAAGAAAAATAATTTGGTATTAGACTACTGGCCTTTCCATTGTTGAAATGTATATTTTTGCATTCTTTTTAATATTTTGTTTACAGCTTATGAGTAAACTAAAGATCTTTTCAAGTATATATTTCTTGAGGAAGCAAAATCATTTGACGTGTTGCCTGATAGATTAAGCACCTTCTGCACTTTGGTCCTTTCTATTAGCTCTTATACATGTAAAATAATGTGTTGAATGAAATATGTGACAACAAATGTGTTCTTTCCTCTGGGGGTGTCTTTTCTTCTTCTATTCACAGAGAATTAAATTATATTATTCTAAATGGATTAAACAAAATTATGTGTGTACTTCCACTATATGAATTGCCCTCCCAAGGTTAAAGTTTCTAGTATATCGTTATATAAAGAGATCATTCAAAGCTGTGAACCTATAGCCCTTGCCTTAGTTACATTGCCCCCCCACTCCAGATATCTGTTCTAAGATTTCCGTAATATATTCGAAGAGAACCTAATGCATCTTTGCATTTTAAATGTAAATATTGAATTGTATTTCTTTTTAATGCTGCTGTCTTTTCCGGCTGAATCTGTGCCTTTCCTTTGCGATGTCTTATTTTATATCGTAACCCTTGACATTTTGGAGGCTAGATCAAGCTCCATGAATCATCTTGAAAAATTGAATAAATGTAAATGCAATTAGTCTTGTTTTTCATTTTCTTGAAAATCATGATTTTATCATGTTGGTGTTTCCAGGTTAGATGTTTATATGCTATATTATATTCCATTAATTACACGACTAATGTAATACAAAAACAAACATGGGATGAAATATTATAATAAACAGTTACTCAAGTGACTGATATTCTGTGACTCATCGCTGAAGCCATGCCGTTCAAATTTCCGTCAAATATATCGGTTTTATTAGAATCGCAGATCAGAGCACGATTTATGGTTATTTATTCCATGATGACTTTTGGTTTATTTGAGCTGCTCACAGCAGTCACTTTCAAATGTTGACGTCCACGGTAATCGATCAGTCATGTCATTATCAGACATATTTTATCACATTTAATCAGCAAACCAACAGTGGATTCTGTTTTGCAATATAATACCGCAATACCCCATACAATAAGGATAGACAAGTCCATTAACGCCTCAAAAATGCCAGTCGGTGCCAATCGTGGAAGATGGAGAAGTGCAGCAATGTCCATATGAGCTTTTCTGGGCATCACGGTGGCATCACGGAGGGGGGCGACGATGCTCACTTTGCACCAGTCTTGGGTTCCTGCACTCTGGCAATCTTGGCCTCTTTATCTAAATCATCCATGATCCGCTCCTGGGAAACCGAGTAAAACGTGTAGCCATCTACAAAACCAAGTCGTTAAGGTCAATACATTGAAGTCACATATACGGAGCTTACATAATTCAACTCACGGTTAGACAACCGATGTGACATCAGACATGGAGCGACATTATAGCAGTGGGGCACTATAGAATGCAGTCGATGATATGCAAATAATGCATACTTTGGTTTAGTCAATAAAGTTATTATTATCTAACCAGATGTCAGCGTGCTGCATTATATTACCCACTCACTGGATTGCGCATTACAATAGTTCACAAGCATGCAACATGAGCGGTCGACCATTGATAACCCATTTGTCCCCTGGTAATGAACCTGAACGAATAACAGGAGAGGAAACAGAAGAAACACATCTTAAGTGGAGCTACCTGCCATACAGTGATATGATTAACCTTGTTGGACCAGGAAGGATACAGATGCCCAGCACTATCGCTCCGATGGCCAGCCCCGTAACCACGTTCCGCGTGCTGAGCGTTTGTGTTTTCTTCTTCCATTGCTGGAGTTCTACTTGTCTGATGAACTGGATCTGCTCATTGGAAAGACCCTCCTTCGAGGGGTCTATCCTTGTTGCAAAAGGTGCACTGGACTCTTTTGGTGTCTTGTCAGCCATTTCCGAAGTGACATGAAGTGCAAGGTTGGTTCCTACCGTTGAACCAATCGTTTAGCTGTACGCCACGGAGTTTTAAACAAAACGACGAATAATCTATACGGCTAGGCTGTGATGTTTTTATCTAGATGGTTTGAAGATCTAGTTGGTTTCGTAAGGCACAGGTACCCAGAGGTCATTGCGCGTGGAGGAAATACGTATGTGCAACGTTCTAATAACTCCCCGAGACAACGTTGGTTCCTATTAAATATCCGTTGAAAAAAAGGTTCAATGTCGCCACCATCAGGACAATTAGCTTATTTGGTTCATTAATTTCGTTTCATTAGCGCACATTGTAAACGGTAATCTAAATCGTTGACGATAGTCCTGAATTGCATTGCGTTTACTAACTCGACGATAGTCAGTCAGAATGGCAAAGAGGTTTCTGTGCTCTCCAACTCATCGTCTTAACTTCGGTACCGCATCTTCGGACCTCTTGTCAGACGTGCTCATCAATCTGAACAACAGCAACAAGCACGAACTCAACAACCTGGAAGTGTGCAGCGGATGCTTTAAACACAAAAATGTAATTGGTATGTATGACTTGACTTTGTTCGGGTTTGCAAATTTTTTTAATAATATTATACAGCTCAAAAGTATGATATAATTAGATATATGATAAGTATGGACGTTGTGGAAGTGCTTTGTATCCAAGTCTAGCCCTACGGGTCCACTCAGTCTATGGGTCCGCTACACAATACATCCACAGTGCAATTGCCTGTTTCGTTTTCTCATCCAAAAGCAAACGTTGTTGTTATTCATCATGCTTCATATCAGTTATTTTTTCCAGAGCACCCAAGGGGAAATTCAATTTGAAGTTTGTGCGCTCCAACTTATAGCAAACAGGCTTGCTATTGCATAACTATTCAATTCAGATTCAAGCCATCTCCAATTCTCCACCACCTGCCCTAAATCTCGGAATTCATTTGTATTATATATCATTATAAATATGAATTACCATCATTAGTTTACCATTTGTCTGCCCTCACTGAACAATCCCCTTTTGTTATTTCCCATTCAATAGACTACTTATAGTTTGTTCTGTGCTCCTCAGAATGTGTCTTCCTGATGACTCAAGAGTTGAGACTGGATCCTCTGGTTGGATATTGTGCCATTGAAATTCTTGAAAGGTAGGGTTTCACCACTGCCACGTTTAGCCATCGTTCCTAGGATAGACTGACTCTGATTCAAATGACTTGCTTTACGAAGTGACCATGTCCATAGGTTCATGGTGAAGCACCTTAAAGACATGTTCACTGCGAACACTCCCTGCAGTGCAGTAGCTGGTCTGGCCAGCAGACACCAGGACCTGGTTTTTGAAGAGCTGAAAGTGAAACTCACACTTACAGTGTTCTCCTGTGTGCAGATCGCAAGCAAACTGTGGTTGCACAGTGATGTGAGTTTCGCTCACAAACCCTCGCCTCATATCACTCCTACAATCCATCAACTGCAAAGGTTTCCCAAAGATTTTTCTTCAAACCACATAAATGTTTTCAAAATGTTTTTTTTTTTTTTTTGGGGGGGGGGGGGTGTTCTTTCTGAAAGATTGTTGACAACAACACAGCTGTGCAGTTTCTTCATTCCATGGGCCACACAGTCTCCAAGAAGACTCTCATGGAGTCGGAACTTCAGATTCTCAAAGGTCTCGACTTCAAGCTCAATGTTCCCAACCCTCTAATGTATGTTGAAATACTGTTAGAGGTGCTTGGTAAGTCCTCCTTAACTAATATATCTTTTATCCGCAGCTGTGTAAAACTCTTTTTATCCACAGAATAATCATTGACAAAAACAATTGTGACATTTCTCCCCCGTAGGACACAATGAGCCATCAACACCCATGGAACAGCTGTATCGCCTTTGTGGCCATGTGCTCCAGTTTGTCTATCTCCAGAGAACTGCCATTTATGAGTCTTTGCTCAAGGTCACCACACAGTCCATCAGCCCATCCCAAGAACAGAGGTCCTGGTTTTTTCATCCTTTGTGTGCAGTTGTTGGATGTTGGGAGTGGGAATTGGTTTGATGCTTGCCAAGTGAAATGCAAACCCATGCTAAATGGATTGTATATCAGTTGGTTGTCCTCTTTCCTTGTGCGTTACGTTAAGGTCAGCTTTTACAGCAGTTTTTTGAATGAGAGATACTCTAATAATCAATTTGTGACTCAAGTAAGGACACATTTCTTTCCAGAGAGAAGTTCATAACAGTGACTGAAGACTGCATGCTACTGGGTGTTGGTGTCATCACTGTGGCAGCAGTCATTTGGAAAAGCAACAAATGGGATCAGGTGAGCAAGTGTGAACACTTGTATTATTCTTACGCAGTTATCAATTTATATCCGAATCATCGCACATTTCCTTTGAAAGAAAGCAGCATAGTGCCTTTCTATCTCATGTAATCTTCTGAATGCATGAAATGAAAGAATGGCACGTAAAAGCTATATCATTTATTTTGATACCAATAATTTAAACTAGCATGTAATGTAGGGGGTAGAGATGCATTATGTGAATACATTGATGTACATTGCATATCCTACGTATATGCATCTTTAAACCCTGTACTATTGGAATCTGTACCAGGCTGTGTTGCCTGCATGTGTTATGCGTTGTTAACCATTTGCTTTTCATGGCTGGCAGGTGGTTGAGGATCTCAGCCACATCACCGGGATCTCTCAGAGGAGCATCTGGGATTTCTCTCAAGTGACATTGGAGCTAATTACCAAAAACAGCTCTCCTGTTTTATCAACCTGATCTGTTACAACACTGGTTACATGCAGGCACGCACGCACACACACACACACACACACACACACACACACACACACACACACACACACACACACACACACAATATTTTTGTTCTTATTTAACAGTACGCATTGTTTTTTTTATTTTCCTCATTGAAATATCTAAAATATGTTATATTCTTTTCACCTGCCCAGACACTGGGGAGCAAGAGACAAGTAATTACAAATTGGTATTGAGGATCCTTGAAATTGTGAAATAACATAAACCAAAGTTACTTATCGATAGTAATGTTTAATGATTAAAGTTTTTCTCATTTAAACAGCATCCCCATAAACATTTAGTACACTTTAATTTATAGTTTAGAAGTTTTCAGTTACAAGCTGCAATCAGCAATTTTGCTCACCCTACATACATTGTGTTGATTGAGTTTTGATTGAGTCTCATGGTTCTCATGTATTTTTTTGACTCCTTGCCATGAATGAGAATCATGATACTCAATCAAAAACACGATTTAATCAAAACAAAGCGGGGTGAACAAAAAACGCTGATTGCAGCTTATAAACCAAACTTCATTTTGCGATACCAAGTACTAAGAGAGTGTAAAATGTGTACATGAACACTTTTGATAGATAGAAATGAATTCAAATAGATGTGTAATGCCCCTCTGTTAAATATTGTGTCTTAATGTAGGAATACACTTTCATGATGACCCAAGCACATCTTTGCAGCGCCAGATTACAATTGGTATGTGTGCGCGTGTGGGGCCCCTGTGAGACGAATGTGGAATTTAATTAGACGGGCTGCCTCGTGGGGTTATGGCATGAGGCCGCTCATTTAAGAATGTAAAAACAATTGAGTTTGACTTTGGAGTTACAGCGCGGTTGACTTTGCTGAGGTAGTGACAGCTCACGTCAGACATGGAAGGGCGTTGTGGCAAAGTGGCACTCACTCACCTGTATGATTGAGAAGGTTGATTTGGGAACGCAGTCAATGATAGGAAATAATCGATTCTTTGGGTTTTGTCGATAAAGTTATTATTGCTATCAAACTAAATGTCCAATGGCCTGAGCTCAAAGTCTCTCTCAGAGTTCAAACTACCCCGATTGCCGCTAGCTGAAATGAACACAAAGAGCTTTTCACAAGTGATTTACATCTTTCATTACACACCATATACTTCCTGGTTCTGACCGGACAGAACTTATTTCCCTATTGTACCATCACCACCATTACATATTGTCCTGCCCTAATATTGGGAGCAACATGGCCTCTGAAAGGCATTTAATGTCCATACTGCTATCACAATCACAACTTATTATGACTATGTTAATAATGTAGCAAGATGTCAATTGGATCTAACTACTACTGAAAAGATAGATGCAATACAAAATTTGTTATAATTCATAATTATTTGAGTTTTAATGGAAGAAAGCAGAGTGTCATTTATTATTTATTAACAGTACATCAAAAGTGCTATTGGTGATAATGACAAAAACACAAAAAAACATTTGTTGATGTGTTGTATGTATGATATAAATTGCATTTAATATATGGTAACACAAATTATGACATTCTCACTGTGCCTTGAAATGTGGTAGGAACCCATGTAAATGAGCAATGTGTGTGTGTGTGTGTCGCTCGCTTGCTTCATAATCAAGTGTGAGACTGCTAAACTGTCACTTGAAAAACCATCACCTGAAACACTGGAAGAGCTCCGTTGAAGCCGAATCAGCCATGTGCTCTTTCCTGTATCAGTGTCACTCTTCTCGCAAAGAAACAGAAAACAAAACCAAGAATTCATTGTCATGTGGTTGTCAGATTTTGCAGGCAAAACATAAAAAGTTGCTCGGCTACTAAATGCCCCACCCCTCGATGTTAACAGTTATACAGCACACACAGTCACATGTTGGCACTGACCTGTTACAACCCTCAAGTCAGAGCGGCCAGGTCCGCTGTCAGGATTCCTCCAGATGGTTCACACCATCTCAATGCCTGTTGCCAGTTGTTTACCCTAAAGAAGCATGTGTACCGCTTAAACCGTTCAATCCATCCCGCGAGGCGCGGACTAATGATCAGTGTCAGGCCCTGTTAAGCTAGTCACTTTACAATATTCAGTCAAAGAACAGCCCTGTCATTATGTGACACAAGGGGGGATGGGGGGGCTTCACTTCTCATTTGTTTAACCTGAATGGATTTCCGTCTGGGTCCATGTCTTCGGGCGGTGGCGGTGAATGAAGTGCAGAAGGCCTGAACACTGACAGGGCGTCAGAAGCGGCTCGGGGAGCGACCGAGCCTCACGGTGGCAGATCCGACAGCGATCTCGGTCGCCCTCGTCAGGCGACGCCACCTAACAGCCTGCAGGTAAAGGAAGGAAGAAAAAAAAGGCCACCATTTCAAAAACGTCAGCACATTAAACATGATGCTTTGCAAAGCTTATCGCGTATGCCTGGAGAAGGACACCTAAAACTACAGTGAACGTGACGTGTCTGTTTGGCTGCATTGTGTCAGCCGTAACAAAATAACCTTTGCGCAAAGAAATAAAACCCACTCACTTTTCTTTGATTCTGCACGAGAGCTGTTTTGCCTTCACTAGCTGCTGGTTCTGTCGGGGGGCCCTTTGGCAGGCCGTAGACCGTCCTGCTTCTGTCTGGAGCCCCTGCCTCTTGGCGTGCTCCTCCCTAGCGCCGTGCGGTGCCATGTGGGCTGAAGCCGGGCCGATCCAGCTCCTCTTGAGTCCACCGGCCACCGGACACCAGACATGGCGGGAGGGGGGGGGGGGTGATGCACCTCGTCTGCTGGTCCAACCACCGCGGCTCACCCGCCCAACAGCCTCTATGCCTCCCATGTTTTGGCGGCGTCGTCGTCTGGTTTCCCCTGCCCACCAGCTCAGGGAGACACATCTGCTGGGTGGGTGCTGTTACAGCTCCCTGTTTTGGTGGGGTCTTGGGGGACCAGGGAGAGCGATTGGACAATGAGCCAGCTGTGTACACGCCGGGTTGCAGGTGTGAGGCCGAGCAGAGAGTATGGACTCTCAATCCCTGAGGGGCCCGGGGGGGTGGGGAGGGGTGGACTACAGACTGACAGACAGAGTGGTTTCGAGTGCAGTTCGGAGGGCTTACAATGGTGGAAACGTGAGCCAGTCCAACCCATACAAGTGTCTGAAAAGCGCCTCTCCACCTTCTCCACCATCACGCAACGTGAGGCGTGCGTCATCGCCCTCAACGTCCTTCTAATGTACTTGTTGTTGCTGTCGTGGGCGTCACAAAACATTTCATGAGTCAACCCCAACGCAGGTGGCCTCTGACAATTGGCCGGCGAAGCCCCCCCCCCCCCCCCCTGAGGCGGCGTCCGCGGGAGGAACGCGTGCAGATTAAGGGGTCCACGCCCGGGCGACAGGCTGCTGTCACCGGAGACCGACCGGAGTAATCCTGCCTCGTATCTGCCTCGGCCACACAGAGGCACTCCGTTATCATCGCTGTCAATTGAAAAGCTCTTCAGGAGATCAGATATCAGCCGCTGGCCATCCTCATCCCTGTCCTCATCCATTATCCCAGATGGCCGGGCCGCGGAGGGAAAGCCAGGTGTGGACGGTGTGTGTGTGTGTGTGTGGGTGTGGGTGTGGGTGTAGGGGGGGGTGGTGTTGCTGTCTGGAGCGTTTAGAGTTCAGAGGTCCCGAAGGAGGGTGACGGAGTTGAAGGGTGAAGGCTGAACGCTGCGGATGCGAGGCCGGGGACGTTTGTTTTTTGCTTCTTCTTGTTCGTGTCCTTCAATGCGTCATGGCATTGTTTCCGTTTGTTTGTCTTGCCACGGGCGGCTGACTTCATTAGGCCCGCGCTGCCTCTTTCCTCCGCGCGGCCGCGCCTGTCGCATCCTGCGGAACGCTGGAGTACTCGAGGAGACAGAGGTGCAGACCCGCTGAGCACAAAGTCAAACACAACCGTCGTGCGATGACATCCATGAATCCTATAGAATACATTATCCAAGATTAAAAAAAAAACAGATGGATAAAGGTGTGAGCATAGCAAAGGACTAAGGATACTGATTAGGTGGTTTTAATGCAATATTTACTAATTGTATTAATTCAAGCCAAATAATTAGGCCTTCTTTCGTGGCTGGGAATCAAAGATTGACCAGACGCCCAGTCAGGGGAGTTGGAGGACCGGCTGTTTTAACTCTGATTATATCGATAGATTCCAGCTTTTTGGCTGATTTTTGCCCTTAATGTAAGTGTAAGTGAGGTTTTGTAAGTGAGGTGTTTTCAAATGCACCCTGTTTTTATGCACCCAGTCACAACATACAAATCTTTTTTTTTTTTTTAATTGTGTGTCGCAATAAAAGCAAATAAAGTGAAAGTTGCTGGCCAGGGGCTGTTCTTGTTTTTGAGGGTTTTTCTTTTCACTTCAACATTTCATTAATTGAATGACTTCTGGACAACTGGGATGTTTGGAGTGGTTTGGCTCTGCTGGGGAGTTCTTGGGAGTCTGTTCCAACTCTGCCTTCTCTTTCCAGTCGATGCTGTCGATCGCTTGGAGGCAGGAGCCAGACTCCTTTGTGCATGGGCTCCTCGTCTCAGATGAGGAATTTCTCAAATAGCCGCGCAAGGAGGACTGTTATTTAACTTGCAGTTAAATAAGAACAAGAGTCGATGTCGTAATTCGGGGGTAAAAGTACATTCTGCAGACAACGACCAACGATATATTGGTCTCGCAGAGCGGCAGGGAATTCTGCGTTACCTTCACCACCTTTGAGGTCATTTCAACCCTCATCTGTCTCTGTGCTCTTGTTCTGTTGATGACGATGCTGGTGAAAGCTCGGCGCATAGAGCCGGTCGTCCCTCTCCCTACATCCCCAGCCCCATTCAGAAACCTGTATTGCAAGAGTATCGTCTCTAATAGGATCAAAAGCTCCTGTGGGCATTCCTGCCACCTGATAATCACGGTCAATCTTCCTGCGTACCTGTTGACGCCGCCGTGCCGGTTTTTTTTTCTTTCCCCCCAGCACCAAATCACCCGTAACAGAGATAAGGATATAGTACTGCCCGGGATGATGGGACAGGGTGGTCTGCAGTTATTTAAAAACACCCACAGTGTTGGCGTTAGATCGCCCTTGACGGGCCAATTTGAGACTCACCCATCCACTCAAAATAGCCCGCACTCATCCGCTGTGTGGCAATCGGCGCGATATGTAGCCGGTTAACTTAACACCCTAATCATAACAGAGGGCTTCTGTTACGGCCTGGAGACGTGTGTAATTATAAACGTAACCGAAACGTAACTCTACCTCGGTGTTATTCCACACATTTGCCTCTCTAGATGTCACAGTATAATCATCCAAACGGACCATTTACTGGCGTCAGCCCCCCCCCCCTTCCCTCCCTTCTGTTTAGAACGTTGTAGATTGAAATGTACACCCGGTGAAATACCCCTTTTGTTTGCCACGGGATAATAAGATGATGCGAAACCATGCCAATGATTTTGTTGTCTTAGGACCTCTGGCAGGAATTGCGCCAGCGCCATTGTGTGCCAGGGCGTGGCGGTCTTACGACGTCGTACGCGGCATCGTGTTCATCCGCACTCCTCCATCGCTGTAGTCGATGATAAAGCTTGTGCTGTTTGAGTTTCAATACAAATGACGATGTTTTATCGTACGATGAACTGGGAATACTTCTGTGGCCCATTTAGCTGTTTCTTTTCTCTGTGGTAACACGAGTCTCCAAGGAGTTCCCCATTTACGGCTGGTTTATCAAATGAGCAAGTCAGATTGTGCCTCTTTGGGGGATAAGTCTTTTGTCTCTCCCTAGCAACTGGTTGCTATGCAGTTTCTGTTACTGTGTGCTTTGAGGGTTAGAGTTGACCAATCTTTATATTGTTTGTTTTTTCCGGTGCACTTGCTTTAGGTTTGAGCATATCTCTGTGTGCTTGAGCATATCCCTGTGACGATGTGGGTGTGAAGTGTAACGAGGTGACGATCGGCTCGAACATCAAGGTTGGACAAGAGAGTAATGTTGATCCAGGGTTCACTCCCACATTGGTGTAAAAACGTGTCCCCCACATTGTTCTTTGAAAGGCGCCAAGACTCTAGTAGATTAGCAAAACATGTCGCTCCACCTCCTGCTGCCAGTCTATCCTGTCTCCTCCCCTCCACCTCCTGCTGCCAGTCTATCCTGTCTCCTCCCCTCCACCTCCTGCTGCCAGTCTATCCTGTCTCCTCCCCTCCACCTCCTGCTGCCAGTCTATCATCTCTCCACCCCTCCACCTCCTGATGAGTTTGTGATCTCCCGACTCCACAATCCTTAATTGGTTCTCTTGAGTCTCCCGTCACGACCCCCCTCCCCCCCCCCCCCCCCCCCCACACACACACACACCCTACTAAGTCAGTCAGTCATCAATGATGGTTAGCTAGCTGGGCCTGTGAGTGAGGCAGGAAGAGAAGGCGGGAATAACTTTGCTTAACTGCTCAAACGTCAAACGGTTTGCGCCCACTGGAGGACGTTTGGTGGTACTACACATGTCACGTGTTTGCAATTTGGGCGTGCGCTTTAATTTAATTACCGGGGAACCTCACGCACGCTATTGTTCTGTACACCGACTGAAGCTATTGGTATTGATCATTTGGACTTGTTGCGGTGGACTGACCTAGCAAGCTCTGTTGGATGATGTGCTTTAGGTTTAATCAGAAGGCTCTCTGCTAATCCCAAATACTTTACGAGGACAGACGTAATCCTATGTGGGATTAATTATTTTCGCCTTATATTATACGATTATAAGATTGCAGAGGGGGCTATATTATGGGGGGTAGTTTGAGGATTGTGAATGGAAATGCGTTGCTGGGCATCTTCTTTTGTCTGCGAATCGCAGTGGAAAGCAGTGTTTGGATTTTGAGGACCATCATAAACCCCATCTTTTCCTACCAGCCAACTGTTTAAAGTTACAAACCAATTTAATACGAGAATAGGATAACATTTCAAACTACATAACCAAGTCTCTCCGTTGAAATGTTTCTTATTAGATCAATGGAAATCATTGAATAAAAAAAAAAAAAACACAGGGAACATAAAGTATTTGTCAACCGCCAGGTGATGTATTTTAATCATTTCCAATATCAAACGGCTATAGTCTCGTGGGAAAGTAATTGAAATGTGATTGGCATCAACCTTGCTCCCTCTTGAATAATTATAAATGATTTAGGTATTACTGCCCGCTTTCTTCATGCATAATTCATTAACCTCCACCCCCACGGTGGCGTGTGTGTGCGTGCGTGTATGTGCGTGCGTGCGTGTGTGTGTGTGTGTGTGTGTGTGTGTGTGTGTGTGTGTGTGTGTGTGTGTGTGTGTGTGTTTCCCTCTATGCGCCCTCTGTCCGCCAGCCTATGTGTGCAGTTTGCACCGGTAGGCGTCATATTGCGACGCTTCGTGGCACTGGGCACACACACACTCGCAACGACTCCACTCTGACTTCATGTTGTCAAATATCCTTACTCACTACACTATACACACTTCAGTGTATGTTGACGCGCTGAGTGAAGAAGTAGTGCAGTCCCTAGCGACCCTATAGCGCGGTGTCGTTATGGCACTGGTGTGTGTGTGAGTGAGTGTGTGTGACTGGGACTGGTCGACCGATAATTCAATCCGCGTGGCCCATAATGCAGCGGTGTGTGTTTTAAGGAACGGGCTGAGCGTGTTGTTGGACATGGAAGTGTAATTGGGGGGGGGCAGTTTAGTTGAACGAACCACACGGAGCGCTGCAGAGGGAGGGAGGGAGGGAGAGAGAGAGAGAGGGGGAGAGAGAGAAAGAGGGAGGGAGAGAGAGAGCGCGCGCGCGAGAGAGAGAGAGAGGGAGAGAGAAAGAAAGGGGGAACTAGCAAGCAGCAGCAGCAGCTGCTACGAAGAGAGACACCAAATGTGATGACTGAGGTCTGAGGAGCTGAAGATAAAGTCTAGCGAAGGTAACGTGGTCTGTTTGTATTTGCGCCTTGTTTTTCCTTGACCATTCTCGCTTGGCAGCCATTGTTTTCCGTGTGTCTTACCTATTAAAAAAACACACGCTAAATGGCGTTAAGAGGGTCTAACGTTAAACGCTGATCCGTAACCTATTGCTTCTTACTGTCGCTGTCCATGGATCACCGCCAGCTAGCTAAACAAAAAAAACCCCGCAAGTGCTAAGATATGGTGGTTGACCTTTGAGCTAAACTAAATTAATATTGTGTTTAAGGGATGTAACGTCTCAGAATGCCTGTGTGTCTGGGCCATCGGCAACGCTTAGGCTGTCCCTGTGCCTTCGTTTGTAGTGGATGAGATGGTCGTGGTTATAAAGCAAACGTGCGTTAGTCGTTATTCCTATTTATGGATGCAAATTAAGTTGGTGCAAATGTTGGTTCGTTTGAGAGCTGATGACTTTTTTTCACAATGTCTCTTTTAATAGGGATGGGCTTGATTTGGCTATTTACTGTCTTATCCGTTGACATCAGGGAAAAATGCCCATTCTGGCCAGGCACAACATGATGTATGTATATTCTATAGGCGTATTGTATGTCCATAAGCTGTACCCCGCCGGCAAAATGTCCAGAAGTGTAATACATGATAGGAAGCTATTCTTTGTCGATCTGTGGATTTCCACCCGGCGTCTCCCTCAGTGTGCAGAGCCTGCTGCTGTCTGACATCTGGTGCGTCTTGACAGGGACTTGTGCGGTAATGATATGTTTCAACAAAGCCTGTTAATCTCTTTAATGTCTGTTGGGTCTCTTGGAGAACGCGTATTTCCCTTCTCTTGTCACTAAACTGTTTACACGGAGAAGGACATTGTCTGTCTGGGTTGTGGTTAAAACCCCCCCCCCCCAACAAATCATAATTCTGGGTTATGAGACATATGTTGGAAATGTGTTCATCAAAATAAATATGGCCATTGGGTTTCATGGACAGCTTACAGATTTTTTTTTATTTGCCCCCCCTTTGGTTTCATGGCATGCATGGTAAATGCAGTGAAAATACATTTATCAGAATAATAGGGTTGAACGCTGCTCAGATTTGGGATGCGGTTCTTATGGTTTTCATACCAGGGTGGAGATGACTGCCTGTCTGTGCCTTTTCTATTCTTGTGCTTAGTTGTCAGCTCTGCACAGATAAAAGGCGATCATCCTCAGAGCTTTTTCTCATCCCATCAATAACACGCACTCGTTCTGCCTTTCCACTTCCCTTCCTTCTCTCTGCTCCTCGCAACACATCTGCAACTGAGCAAGCATACGGTTTTCCTCTATGATGTCAGTATTTTTATTTGTCTGTGTGTGTGCATGTGTGTGTGTGTGCGTGCGCGTGCGTGTGTGTGCATGTGTGTGTGTGTGTGTGTGTGCACACGTGCATGCATGCGTGGACAGTGCACTGAACTCTTTTCTGTGCTTTATCTCACTGCCCACAGGGCAATGACAAGACCCTTTTCTCTCCACAGCCCCAGCTAAACTCGCATTCTCCCTTTCCCACTGACAAGCCAATGCATTGAAAACATTGAGAGTAGGCTACAGGAAAATGTAGTATTTATATGAAAAAAAAAAAAAAAAAACCCGACCCAAATCAAATATTTATTTCAAGAACGAAAGTGGAACGCTTCTATCGCTTGTCTTTCATGTCTAAAACTCTTCATCTAGTTGCTGTGACCAAGCAACGGCTGCATGGCCAACAGCATTTCACTCATCCCTTCCACGGTCAAGCATTCAACAGCCAACTACAAATATCACATCTCTATATTAAAAAATGGAAGCAATTTTTTGGTGTGTGTGTGTGTGTGTGTGTGTGTGTGTGTGTGTGTGTGTTTTGAGTGTTTTCAGGCCACAGTGGGGTGGCACGCTGCTCCTGTAGATATGAGAAGGTCTGTTGTTGCATGTGTCAAGACGGCTCCCGTACGCATGCATCAGCACCGGCCAGCCAGACTGTGGCAGGGCCCTCGCTCTCTGAATGTTATCGCGGCTGAAAATGCGAGGTGGGCTCTCCTGCCGAGGACGTAAAGGTGTCGTTCTTTGGGGGGGGGGGGGGGGTGTTTTTGATT
Source organism: Urophycis tenuis (assembly GCA_036785325.1). NCBI lineage: Eukaryota > Metazoa > Chordata > Actinopteri > Gadiformes > Phycidae > Urophycis > Urophycis tenuis. The sequence goes on from JAXIVH010000027.1 coordinate 2,747,486, forward strand.
CATTTCCATCAAAGCGCTCAGGCAAATGGCTCCCCCTTTTCTTTATGCCAATTTAATCAGGAGAAGACGGAGGAAATCAGAAAAGCTCATGCCGCTTGTCTGGCGAGTAATGAAACGCCAGGCTGGAGTGGATATACATGTGTATGCTTAGGCATGCCGCATAAGTACAATGTAGGCCTGTGGAGCAATCATCTATTTATTATGGAGTGGGTGTAAGCCGTAGTGAAGTTGTTGTGTTTTGTTCAGAACTCCCATCTGGACCTGTTTCTTAATCCCAAGGTAAAAATACTGCCAAAGCGGCTTTAACAAAAAAAAAATGGAGGGAAAGCCATGACGGTATCATATTTACGAACGTTGTGAGCAATAATTGAATGTTGGGAGTTGAACATGGAATTTGCCGGTCTCCACAGGCACCCCAGTTAGCGGCGGGACCATTTTAAGAATGGCATTTGATTTGATACTGTGTTTATTCCCAAGGGGTAAAACATGTGCATGGTTACCCATGCGTGTGATCACAGTACACATACATCGGTAATGGTAAGTGAAAAAACACCGTGATGCAACGTTTGACGTTGGCGTTTAAAGAGCATGAGGTGTGACCAACGACGGTGGCTACCGGAGCCTACGAGAATATAACAGCGGAAGGCACAAACTGTTTTCTAAAACGCTCAGTGGAACATCACGGTATTATTAGACCGTCACCAAAAGCACTTGTCAGATTCATGAATATACTGCGCGAGGGGCGGCTGTTCCCGTCCCACTGTAGTCTTTTTTTTGTTGTTTTTTAACTGATGATAACATAATGATGGATGACCACAGTGATGGGGGGGGGGGGGGGGGGGGGGGGGTGGTGATGCTCTTCCTCAGCGCTTCCTGTTTTGTGTCGAGCTCACAAAAGGATGACCGGAAAGCTGTTGCGTGCGACGACCTGGCATGCCGCCCTGTGTGTCCACCTTGCAGCCGGCGTTTGTTGACGTCCTTTGAGTTCCGATGGGAGGCGTTGTTCCGGAGTTCCGCGGTTGTTGTTGTTGTTGTTGTTCACCGGCTAAAGCCGTTGGGCAGATGGTGGCTGGCTGCGGCGGCGGCGGCGGTGGTCGCGGCGGCCCTCTAGCCCCGGGTTCAGCACCGTCACTTCTCAGATGCCAGGATGTTGACCTCTGCATTTGTATCACGCCACCCACGCTGCAAAATGCCTTTCTTTTTTAAGCTTTGTGGCATCGGCTTGTTTGCAGACCTGGGTCACTGCACGCCGTGTCTTTGCGTAAAAGATGGATCTGAAGGGTTTCAAACCGGCGGATCAAGGAGCACACGCACACACAAAAGATTTGGCTCGCCGTCAAAGGGCCTTTGTTCCCCTTGTTGTTTTTTTTGTTGTTGTTTTTTTTACTGTTGCAACCATTACGGTGAACATGCGTTTCGTTGTACATTCGTTGGTGGCTTTTCTGCCAAGAGAAGTACAATAGATAGGTGTGTGTGTGTGTGTGTGTGTGTGTGTGTGTGTGTGTGTGTGTGTGTGTGTGTGTGTGTGTGTGTGTGTGTGTGTGTGTGTGTGTGTGTGTGTGTGTGTGTGTGTGTGTGTGTGTGTGTGTGTGTGTGTGTGTGTGTGTGTGTGTGTGTGTGTGTGTGGGGGGGGGGAGGGCACTAGAATTTGATTGGTTGGAAAAAAAAAAAAAACATCCTGTCAAACCTCCCCCTGTGGTGTCCGTCAATACACATTTCAAGCAGAGTTTGTTCCAAGGTCTCCAGGATTACTGTCACTGTAGCTCCACCCTGTTGACCAGATAGAGGCAACCAGGTCTTCTCAACCAATACCCGCTTTTCTGTTCAAGGGAAACCATAGTTGGCTTCTTCCTTGTAGTGCTTAACAGTCTTTCAGAACGAATGCTTGTTATTCCGGAGTAAAGAAAGATTGAGTTAAGGGACTGACAGGACGTGTGGGGCGAAAGGCTTGACGTTGTTGTGAAATATATCGCTATTCGGTCTGATCTAAACACTATGCTAGGACCCTTCATTATTATGAAATACACATTTCTCGGTGATGTATAGGGTAAACGTCCCATATTTGCAGTTACGAAAAAACCCTGAAATGAAATAGTTTTCTGGAAATGCTTATGAATCGACTTCTGCTCCGACCGCGCGGTCAGTCATTGTGGCAATATTCCCGCAAATTGCACAGACGGCTTTTCCATTTCCATTAACTGATGGTTCTGTGGTGTCGGTGAACACATTATTTTATTTGTTGCGTCGCGACAAATAATACGATGCATTATGACGCCCGTTACGGTGGGACCCAAGTCTCTAAGGCGTGCTGGCTTCTTGCGTTGCACAGCGATGGTTGTTGGGGGGGGGGGGGGGGAGACAGAGACTGGATAAGCGGCTGTATCTGGTGAATCTGCCACCCTCTCCGAGGGACCCCTGGATTCCATTAGCCAATTAAGCAGCTGCGTCG
>JAXIVH010000027.1:2750134-2783359 GCA_036785325.1 Urophycis tenuis
GGAGGAGAAAAAAGAAAAGCGAGCTACACCTAGCGGCGCCGACGAGCTCTGCACGAGACAGCGGAGTTGCCACCGTGTGTCACCTCATAAATGCTTTACACATCCGGCCACCAGGTTCTCTCTCTGTAATGGGTTCCGTGAAGAGGAGTCGCCTTATGAGACTGACGTCTCCTTAGCGCCGCTGTTCCTCCCGTGCTCGACCACTGCGGGGGACGGGGGACGGGGGCAAGGAGGGTCCGGGGGGTGGGGGCACGTAAAGTGCCTTTAACGGGGGAGGGGGAGGGGGAGGGGGGGGGGGGGGGTGTAACTCTTGTTTGTAATTTGTAGACATGTCTCTGTCCCCCCGGCAGCACAGCGAACACATTGTTGCTCGCAGCCTCTTCGGACGCCCTTTTTCTGTCAAGCCGTGACAATGGGTGTAGGAGTTTGGGGGGGGGGGGGGGGGGGGGGGGGTGCTCATCTTATGAACACTTGCATTGTTTCCGACGCTGGAGTAAGCTTGTTCCGAGTCGTGAGCCAAGTCTGTTTTCGGTGCTTCCCTCTGGTACTGACTGCTGAGTGAGATAATAGGGAGGAGAAGAGAGAGCTGTACATTGTAATGCCGCGTTGAATTAGGGACGACACGATTCAAATAATTAGCGGTAAGTCTTTCAAAATGGAGCGTTTTGTTCGTGGCGCACTCAACGCTTTGCTGTCAGACGCGTGTGCCTCGCTAGTGGTGTTACTGTTATTGTGCCAGGGGACAATTATGTGATATTTGCAAAGGCAAACTGAGGAAGATGTCGTTTTTTTTAATGCCGTCAAGCTTTGTTATTAGTAAATACCCCCCTCCCTCCTACACACACACACACACACACACACACACACACACACACACACACACACACACACACACACACACACACACACACACACCACCATATTTTGCATCTGAGAAAATGTTTTTAATCATAACACTAGCGCGGAGCCTACAGTTTAATTTGATAGTTCATTGTTGACACACCTGTACCATTTCAATTTCTAAACGCGTTCCTGGAGTGTTTGGCTTTTGAATCCGCCCATCAATATAACAATATAATATGTATGCAGCGTTTGAACAACTGTCACCCCGAACTCCGCAGCTGCAGCAGTCCTGGTTTGCAAGGCTGCAGCGGTGGGCCATTTCCAACGATCATGTTTCAATCTAGATAAAGAAGTTCTAGTAGTTGCACGTGTAGTTCCTACTGAGAATGTAACCAAAAAAAAAAAGTACGACCAAAAGTATGTCAAATTAAAGGGGACATTTTGAACGTTTATGGGAGCCGCAGGCGGTAGGCCTATAGCTTTATAGACCGGAACCTCAATGTTTAAGAATGATCAAACGCAGTATTTCAGTGAAAGGTTTATTTTTGGTGAAAATACATTTGAGTTTTTGAGAAAATAAATCTGTCTTAAGGGCACCGTGGATGGTTGTAATAGCAGCCTTCTTCAGCAGAGGTCTGTTTTTAGGCCTGGCCAGTGGTCTGAAGCTCAGCCTCACGTCACTATAAATGCGTTTCATCCAGGGTAGTTCATTGTGTTAGCAGTAAGAACAGAGAGGCCCTGTTTGAGTCTAAAAATACCCCGAGCTACCTCTGCCCAAGAAGGCAAGGATAAATAACACAAATCAGCATGGATACACACACACACACACGCACGCGCGCACGCGCACCATAACTGTGTTGCTTTGGGCCCAATGTACTTACCAAAAAAATGTGAGTAGTCAAGACTAACAAGGTCTTGACTAAGCTCATTATGTAGGAGTCGTTTGGAGTGCTCAGGACATAGACCCCTTCTGTGAGCAGCAGGTCTTCATGTATCCAATATAAACTAATGAATACCCTCTTGGGCTGTTTTATTGGCTTGTACCCCACATCTCAAAAGCATATCAAACGTGTCACAATTCAATGCTGATGGCTACATATTTAGCCCGTGGAATGAAATCTCTTTTGATGCTCCCTACACTGCGCTGGATTCGCCCCCAGCGCGTCTTACCTAAATATGAGATTAAGAAAATGAACCAGAGTTCCTTGATGGCTGCTCACAGAGGACCCCGAGAGCCCTGTGGAGGGCTAGCCTGCCTTTTAAGGTCAGGTTCAGCCAGCTGCAACAGTGGCCTACAGGGGGCCAGAGTGAAGGCTGCAGCTCAACGTCTAACTAATTAGTGTCTAATTGGTATCCAGCAGAATGCCCAATGTACCCTTATTGGCATTTCAATGGAATTCATTATATTATCCCCTTGAAGGCGCTGGGAAGACCTGAGAGGTAGCGAGGCCTTGTTTTAATCGTTTCCTCCATCAAGGCTCATTGGCCCAGTTGGGGCAATAGATTGTTCAATTTCAGTCTGCTTCTTTTTATCCAATCACCACAACAATACTTTATCCACTGTGAAATTGATCTTCCAAGTACACTAAAAGATGTTATTGTCATGTATATCAGGACCGAGCGAGGATGCATTTTATTGGCGTGATGGACGGAACTCCTGACGGTGACTAGGATTGTTGATGTGCTGCTTTTTTAACCGGTTCCCCTAACCCCATCAGTATCCGTCTCTACTCCTACTACCCACCACCACCGCCACCCTGATCCCCCTGCCATGACAGCCCGCTGACTGCAGTATAGCATAAATGGTCCATTCACCTCGAGTCGCGACGCATATGATCAAAACCTGTTAAGGGGCCAGGCTGTTGCATTACAAATCACATTACAGACGTGACTTATTTGAAAGTAATGAGAAAAGCCACTCGGTAGCACTCAAGACATCCATTTTGAGAGAACCATCCCTATTTCCCCAGAGTGTGCTTTGGATAACTCGTGAAAACTAGATGAAATGGTTCCAAACTGCTTTGCTTCTGCTGCTGTCTGGAACCTCTGGCCAAAGTGTGTGTGTGTGTGTGTGTGTGTGTGTGTGTGTAAGGCTGTGCTGTTGTCAAGGCAACACGCATGTGTTTGGCGACAGAGTTTCTTTTTAACCTTGCGTATGGCACATATGGATGTTAAATTGGTTGGCAGGACCCTGCGTGCCATTTAGCTCGGCACCAAGACTGCCGGTGCAGGGGAGTCTGGCCTAGTGCTTGCAGTATGCTAACACATTCTTTACAGCTCATTTCTCACTTGCACAATGGATACAGCGGCAGCATGGTGCTAGCCAAGGCAGTAAATCCTGTCTAACTTTCAAGATAGGCAGAAAGTCAAACTGACTCAACGTAAAGCATTTGTTATTCATTAGTGTCTTGGGACTTGAGGTTTTAGGAAGAGCAGATGCGAGCTAAATGCTTGATCCCGTTCATTGTGATATAGAGGACTTGAAGCTTTTGCTAAAAAGCTGGGGCACCATCTTGTCACGTGGTGTTCTCGGAGCCCGAAGAGAACAAAACAACTGCAAATAAGATACTAGCTCTGGTAAACAAAAGACAATTGTGAGCTTTGGTGAATAATGAGTTTTGCTGATGGACAAGTTTTCATAGCACGTGACTTTGGGGGTTCAAACGTACCAGGTTGCGTTGAATGAGTGGGTGGAGAGTGGCATTAGGAATTGGGTCTCTCTTCACACCCCTCTTCTGGCACATCCCCCCTCTACGTTGGCTCCAAGGTTGAACTTTGAGATCCTGATTGGAATTTTAATTTTTAATGCAATTCAATACACGACACCTACCCCGAGACAAAGCAGATTTAAATCGCAATTTGAGAACTGTTTTCAAATCATTAGTCAAGTATTTTCTCTGTCTAAGCAGATGGAAATTGTTGTTCATGGCATTTTTAAAAGCACTTTAGTGTTTCCTAATGCTAGATTTTTGCTTTAATGTGAAACAATGGTGTTAAAGATGAGTAATTACAGTATAATTTAATAACATCATGGATTTTTTTATTGCACATATTTTATTGCACATTATTGTACGTATAGAGGTATCTATTTATCTTCATCTGCATTATTCTGTCCACTTTGGCTGCTGAACCACCTGAATTTACATTCAGGGATTAATAAAGTGTTATCTCATTTTATCTTGACAACAAAGCCCAAATAAAAAAATGGGGGAAATTATGTGTATTTCTGTACCACGGGAACGATTTATAAGATGTGTATTATATCCCGTTATTTCATATTCCAAAAGCCAAATGATATTATAATTATGTCAAATTAACGCAAGGTTTATTACAAATGTATTTAAACTGCATCTGTAAATATATTCACAATCGGGAGAGATTCATAGAATGCGTTTTTCAGATGCGATTCAGAATTAACATGCAAACTAGGTCTAATACGTAATTGAGTATTCTTTGTTTAACTTAATTATAAAGCAAGTAATATCTTCTTAAACTCATGGGAGTTCAATAGAGATTATGCTCTGTGCTTTGTCATTCAATTGCAATCATTTACCACATCATTAACAATAGGCGACCATTTTCAAAGGATGCAACGGCGAACGTGCAATTAAAAACACATACGTCTGTAATTTATCTTTTGACACTTTTATCCAAAGTTACTTACTGGTGAGACTGATAACAATCGCAGCACACAATTAATAGTGGCCCAAGCACAACAATTGCATGTGCTAGTTTCTATAAACGACTGAACAGAGGGCTAGCTGCAGGAACCAGAACACATGCTCCCTACAAGACGTTTGAACTTTCTATTGAGTTTTCTCCACAGTCTATGGCAAGTGACTTGTAATTCTCTTTTTTTCCCCCGGATTAGATGCCTGCACGTCTTTCACGTGAAGCTAACACTGCGCCACACCCACGGCACACGCTTAATGACACGGTGCCACGCTGGTTCAGGGGCTTTTGTTTGTCACATGATTGTACAACGGCAGAGGATGGAATGCAGCATCCCTGTGTCAGATCAACATGGGAGGACAATGATGGAGGGACCTTGTCCCCCGTTCACCCAGAGATCAGCCCACATGGTCTTGATTGCACGACAATTAGGGGAATGATATCCCCGCTAAACACTGACCGGGGCGAGGGCTTTGTAAACCGCCACTGCTTGGCCTCGCCATGCCACCAAGTCTGGTGGCTCCGGTTTCCGCTGTCGTGTCGACAGAAGCCTCACTCTAGTCGGCTTTCATCTCGGGTAAAACCCCATTTCCCTGTGGTTGCTTTTGTAGATACAAAAAAAAAAAAAAAAGGACTGGCTGTCCCCGGTGGAGAGGGATTTGGACTATGGTTCTGCCCAGTGGAATGTAGCGCCTCGCTGCCCTCAAAGCACCATTGGGAGACCTGCTGACTACTACTACTGTCTACTCATGGTGAGTCATCTCTCAGGTTTCATAGGCCTTATGCAATGTGTACAATTCCCCCCCCCCCCCCCCCCGCTTTTCTCCAAGTGTAAATCGCAACAAGGTGCTGGAGTGTAGCGTCGTGCCACCGGGGTTTGGGGTTCTGCTAATCAAGCGTTGACTGGCGCCGATCCGCCATGGATTGCCAAGGCTGTTACGAGGACAGCCAGCCATTCAACTCGTGTTACCTGGATCTCATTTTAAAGAACTCTGGAATGTGTACATTTCTTCTTTTTTTTCTCCCCCTGTTAAGCTTCACCTGCACCAGAAGAGGAAAGTATAACATACAAACAATAATACAGAGAAAAATACAAGTAAAAAACGTTGAACACCTAAAGCCAGACGGGCTTTGTGTTGGGAGGATTGTTCACTGCATAATAGATGTGCGTTACCGAGGTAAACTCCATCATAGACGAGATGTTGCAGTGCGCTGTCCTCAATGGGATTCTATTTTTAATTTTTTTTTTTTTTTTTGAAGGAACTGGAAGTTTTTCATCAAAGCGAGTGAGTCAAGAACGGTCTTATTTTTTGTGAGCAGTGTCCTGACTGCTGATCGATGTGTCGGCTTGGGGGCCACATGTAATTATTCTCCGACTGGCCATCCATGAAATTGTTGTTTGCCTTAGAAATGGATACAAAGTCGATTTTCTTTTTTTGTAAAGTTTTTTTTTCGGGGTGGGGACATGGCATGAACCTTACCGGAGACCAGGAGAGGGGGGACGGGGGGGGGGGGCTGCCAGCCAGCAGTGCAAACCTTAATGACGGTAACTATGGCAGCCAGAGTCACGGCAGCGGCCAGTAAGATAATTGCCTTGGTTTGGTAAATAAGCCAGGAGTTCAAAGCAGCCCCCTGTGAAAGACTGAATGGGCCGTAAAAACCTCAGAATATTGCATTATTAACGCTACACTCTTTTTTTTTTTTGTTTCGCGCCGTGCGGAAGAAGAACTTCTTCCGTCGGCCGTTTAAAAGCCGTACGGGGCTTCGAGTAGTAGAGCGGTATGCGCGGCGACGGTTGCCAGCTCCCGTGCATGCAAATGTGGGGACGCCGCCCAGCAAATGGACTGCAAGCGGGGTCCGGTTAAACCCGTTTCTCCCCCCCCCCTCTTAAGAGAGGCTAACCGCCGAGAGCGCGGCCCTAGCGTCTTGGCACAAGGCACCGATGCAAATTCTTTGTCCGACTGAAATGCCTTCTGACCATTTGACACCGGCTCTCCCCGCGCCGCGAATCGCCCCAACCCCAGAGCCGGCCCCGGCATAAAGGAGCCCTACATAGTAAACCATGTGTAGGGGGAGCATACATTACAGCGCAACCATAAACCGGCGTACAATGCATTCCTCACATCCTTCAAAGGTCATGAAAAGGATTGACAGAGGAGTCTATTCTGTGTTGATATTGACAAAGCCCTGTATATTCTCAGTGCATTGTGTGTTTTTTGAAAAATCCACGATGTGGTCTGTTTGTGTAGAACTCCAACCATTGAATGGCCATCAATCTCCTGGTTGCCAGTGGACCTGCTCCACCACCTGAGCTACGACCAGCCCATTACTACGACTTTGAATGTGCAGTACAAATGAATGAACATACGAATACTCTGGTTATATCCAGGAGGCCAGGACCAGGAGGAGATCATCTCATCCCCCCTGTTAGTTGTGAGCCATATTGCTGGCTCTTTTCAGTGTACTGTTGATGTTCTGGCCTCATTCTGTTTCTCTCGGCGAGCGCAGCCAGCAGGTAGCGCTGGGGCTGCAGACTCACCCCGGTGCCAATGTTGAGCCGTTGAAACTAGCGTTAGCTTTCTGTGCTGCGGTGCACAATGGACTTATGCGGAGCTTTTGACGGTTGTGGGACCGTGTAACCCAATACTTCATTTTCATAAGCGTCCAAGTCCCCAAAACAGCACTAGACTGAGGGGATGTTTTACAGTTTCACTGTAATCTCCCCACTTTTTGTTTTAGCTGCGTGAGAAGGAAGACCACGTTATAAAGCTTCATCAAGCAAAGGATGTTAGGTGGTTGATTATTGGTGAAGGGGATCTGAAGAGAACGGTTGTTCCCCAGAGGGTGGTGTTGGCTGAAGGGGTTGTTAGCTCTAGTCCGCAAATACCAGGGATTTCCCCCAGCACCAGCTGCAAAGCTCACTGGCCGACTGGCTACCCACCACTATTTGGTGCTACTCTTGGGCCTTGTGCATGTTAACTAGAGATGGGAAGTAACAAAGTGAAGACTTTTTAATGATAGACACGTGCTATGCTCTCGCCTTTGTTCTCTTTCAACTGTTCAAACATGGCAGCTCACTCTGATTTTGTGCAGATTCGTCTCATCTCATCGCACAGAACATGCATTTATTTTTGTCACCATTACTACAATAATAGTGATGTACTTTCTGCTTCATGTCAAACATGTGTATTGGATACTTGGAGGACGACTCTGTTTCGATGTTGGCAGGAAAAAGACAGCAGGACAGTCTATAGAATATCTGTTCAACTTCTTCCAGACACTAAAATATGGTTCCCCACCCTCACTCAGTAAACCACTGCACGACTGCGTGAAACACAGAGGAGAATAGCTCATCATTCAATCAGTTTAAATTTTTGTTGTATTTAATTGGCACCCAAAACGGGCAAACAGTGAACAAGTAGATTTTGTAATTATGCTCTCAATAAGATGTTATTTTCCGGAGCGGATCAGCTTTGCATATCAAGTTACAAGCTCTGCAGGTCTGTCCCTGATGGATCGTCACCTGGCAGAGGTATCGGCTGTTTACACTCGGAAGCCACGTGTCTCTCCACGGGCCTTTCAGATTAGCCCAGGTGCTCGCTTTTTGTCTTCGCGTGCTCCCGTTTCTTTCGCTGTCTCGAATGGCTTTTTTTTTCTTTCTTTTTTTTTTGTAGTCTGTTCCGCGTCATTCAGGTCTGCGCTGACAGTTTTTGATTGAGCAGCCGTGCGGAGGCAAAAAAATAAAGATGAGGAAGTGGACCGAGAGAGGCCTGTCTCATTCCCTTGTTTATTTGTGGTTCTGATCCATCTTGCTGCCTCTGCCGTTCGGCGGTTGACGTGACTTAGCTCCCGTTGCAGCAGATGGTGCAGATAGGAGGTAAATCTGCACCTCCGGGCTCCGTCGGGCCCAATGTCAACCCACTAAAACCGGCATTGGCTTTCTCATGATGCGCAGTGGGTCTCCAGGGAGCTTTAAATGCCACTGGGACGGCGGTCCTTTGTTTGAGTCGAGAGAGGCGCCACAACCGTCAACCCTGCGTATTTCCCTGAAACGTACGCACGCGGTCACTTCCAATTGATCAGCCGCGCGGAGATGAAATTGAGCAAAGGGGGCGTTTTGGTTAACGCCACCTGGTGTCCATTTACTTGGAATTTGCTCCTAATGGCTGCTGATCAGCCCCCGAGCGGGCCTCTTTATGGGTGCCATCATGGGCCCAAATTTCACGCTCACGCTAAATGCAAAACCAACTGTGTTGGTTAACGCTGGAGTCCTGTGGCAACACAGCGGGAAGGCAAAGTGAAAGTGCAAACATATGTTGAGGTATGCATTTCTGTTGTACACTGGATAATAGTGGACACGTCATCTGTTAAACATGCAAAAGACTCGTTGACTCCTCTTAGATGAAGTTACTATTTGGACTATTCTCAGAAGGTCGTTAGATGGTTCCAAAGCAATGGGTCCACCGCTTTAAAGCGGGATAGCTCATTTACAAAGGCTCAATATTGGAGACTTATTGACAAGTTTAAATTGTTATGTAGCCTTTTGCTGGACCACAGCCTCTGCATATGAATGGGGTTGCTTAATACTGTTTGTTTACCTACTACAGTGTTTACACTGTTTAAATAGGCCAGGTTTCATTGAATTGATTTCACCTAATTTTTTAATCCGCAGTTATTTACAAATTCTGAACCCTCATTACCATCATTTTGGCTTTGCTCAAACATTTGACACACGTTTTTGTTGCACCAATCAGCTGAATAAAAGTCCCATGACTGGATCACTGAATTCACTATGAAACTGGCATCGTGAAGTTATTTAGTTCTTTGGGTGCTTTCATGTTTGGTTCTGCCTCACAGTCCCTGCAAAAACAAGCATTGTGTCATTCAACAGAATATACCAGAGACGAGCCGTGTCTGAAAGGTGATTATTTGGGATTGTTTTGCCAGAGACAGGATGAGGACACTTCAGTCATCGAGTCCACCATGAACTTCGTCCATATACCAGATTATTATTATAGAGGCAAATGGGTAGTGTTACCCTTCCATTTGACAAATATTGGACCATTCAACCCAACCGCGATCCCCAGCATGCCACACAAACCTCCAACTGGATTGCTCAAGGGGTGAAAAACAACATCACGTTTGTGAAGAAAGTAAATGTGCAGATCCTGTGGTTGGTCTGAGGCTGTACATAAACACATTCCCTGAAATGGCTGAAATATGCTGCAGGATTGGCCAATAGTAGTTTAACAGATGACCTGCATGTTGACCTGTTTGGAATATCTCTAATGAAATCATTTCTGCATTGTTGGTGTTTTTTTTTAACCTGTGGTTTGATTAAAATAGTAGAACTACAACTAGCAATACACCGTTGCATTAGAAAAAAAAGACTTAATTTCCTTTCCATGTCACTGTTTATTTGAATAGAATACATTGTTTAGATAGTAATGGTTTTCTTGGCAAAATGTATCTGGTTTCATCTTTCCCCTCAAATAATTGCTTTTCTAATTGGCAGTTACAGATCTTTGCGCTCGCCATTCCCATCGAAAATAAAATTTCTTTCAATGTATCCACTTGAAAAATGAGATGCACACAATAACTTAAGCAAACGCTTTGGGAGAAACCATTTTAAGACGCCAAAAGAGTAAAATCCATTTCCAATGCGTGCAGAGGTGTCCGCGTACCTCTCCCCCGCTGTCCTAACAGACTAGCCACCGAGGCGTTGGAGAATGCCAGGGCTGCTGTTGGGTGTAATATGTAGCCAAGGCGCTGCTAAGCCGGTAGGGAGGCCTGCTCCTGTTACTAACCTACTAATGAGCAGGAGCGAGGTAGCCGGCAACCAAACCGCTGCTGTTAACAGTCTTTTTTCATCTGTCACGTTTCAAGCACACTGTGTGTTGTGTTTTTTTGGTGTTTTTTTTTTTTTGCAACCTCTCCTCGCTCGCATGCATGCGGACTCTAAAAGCCCAGCCTAATTGTGATGCAGCCCATTAAAACGGCAGAGGCCGGCTGGGAAGCTGGACGTGTCGCTTAGCTTTGGACTCTGTGTGGCATGGGATGGAAGGCAGCTGCCCTGGCTCTGCGGTGTGATTTACTCATTTAGGAGGAATCAAAGATTCAAGCGGATCCGACGGGCTTGGAGGAGCTGTTAATTTTATACATGCTCACTTGCAAGGGACACAGATGACAGCGTTTTTATTTTGGAAATGCGCATAGCTGCTCAGAGAAATAGCAAGTTGAAGTCTGCTGTATTTAGTTGAGATTGGCATCGGCTGAGATTCAACCTCACATGATTTATAGAGAAACATTCACAGATCTCGCACTTGATCTGAACGATGAAGCGTTCTTGGAAGTCATTTCTGAAGCAGCGCATTTTTTAAGGTTGTTATGTGGAAATATATTTGAAAATGTACCCAGTAATCAATTGTCAGCCACACCTCATTGTATCACATATTTGGTTTTGACCCAACACTGCAATCGACCGGCCTTAAGACCTTTTGAATGCTTGTCTTTATCCTTCACAAGGAAGGCAGGCTTCAGTAGACATTAAGGTCACTGAGTCTGTCCTAATGCACAAATAAGAAGCATGAATAAAACCAGTATGCAAATCTGCATTCAAGTAGAGTCTGGGCTGAGGCAGACCCCCATTATAATCACATTTTCAACACTTTGCTCCTGACGCTCTTTGCATATTAATGGTGCGGACAGACAATGAAAAATTGTTTTGCAGTCTTGTAACTTTCACTGTCAGAATTGGACCAAAAACGTTTTCCCCTTTCCCCCAAAACTGGTCAGGGCTATACCCTTGTACCTAAAATATGAAATAAATGACAGTATTAATGAGCAACTGAATTGAATGACTTCCACCTTGATGTAACTGATGTTGACTCGACGGCCGGGGCACGCAATCGCCTGAAGGTTGTCAAACACAAGCCTGAATCTTCATGAGGTCACGATGGGCCACCACACATCGGTCTACATCAAACGCTGCGAGAGGCTTTGCATCTTCATCAGAGCACTCGGTTTAGACGTTGTAGGTACATCACGCATATGTAGATGTTCTGCCAGAGACAAAGCTGAGCACAGCCATCTGCTTATTATTTGGGATTTTGAGGGAATTCTTTCAACCCAGCTCCCTCTGGGAGCATGTATGCACAGGTTTGTTCAAGCCCTCTCCTCCCCTCTTATCTTTGCCAGCCATCATTGACAGCTGGGCCAGGCCAGTGTCTTCCTCCCCTCTCTCTCTCCCCCAGAATCCAATACATGGATTCCAAACCAAAAAACAGTGGGTGATGGGCATGATTGGCTCCAGCCAATTGATAGCCTGGATTGTTTTGAGGGTCCGTTTGAGGGTCCGTTCATCAGCCTTTTGTAGAACGATTCTTGAATGTTTGCGTGGACTTTAGGTAAAAAGCGGTTTGCTTTGGAATGAGTATGCCTCTATGTCAATCAGGAGTGAATAGGAAGTATGTGTGAAGGCCCAAACAAAATGTTTATGGTGCATTAATTCACATTCACTTTGAAAAATGAGTCACACAGACAGTACCTTTACATGCAGCAAGAAATTCGAATTTCTGATCGGATCAGATAAGGACATGCGTAAGCCGGATCACTTGTCCGAGTATACATGCCGTTCAGAGAATCGGATTAACAGCCGGAGCATGGCTGACTTCGGACGCTGTGTGGCGCTCTGCGCATGCGCAGAATGGCGATGCGCATGCGCAGAATGCAAAATCCGATTCAGATCCGATTGCTGAGTATACATGCCGTTAAAAGTCCGACTATGAACGAATTATCTAGGTGTTGTTATCCGATTTTGAGATGTCCGAAGTAGGTCGGATTAAGGTGTTTACATGCACTTAAAAAGTCCGAACGATGTCCTATACGATTAGAAATTCGAATTTCTTGCTGCATGTAAACGTACTGATTGTTTGTCCCCCCGATAATTGTGCAATGCCATACGGTTTGTCAGCGCCGTATAACCCCATATGTAACTGACTTAAGAGATGATTAGTTACCATACTATGAGGTGCTATGATGGCCATGACACCATACTATACTGATATGACACTAATGACTAATATGCCGCCCTCATCTCTAAAAGATGAATGTCTACTAGTCTGCTTCATGTATTCCTCCTCTACCACCGTAGAGGAAGAACGCGTGTGTGTGTGTGTGCTTGTGCGTCCGCGTGCGCGTGCATGTGCATGTGTGTGCGTGTGCGTGCGCGTGCGTGTGTGAGGCTAACACAAACCGTCTGAAGAGGGCAACAGAACCAAGCCGTTGTTTGATCTGCTGTTCCGGGCCAGGCGCGACCTGTCTATGGTGGGTTGCGTAAGCCTGTCCACAGGCATGCTCTCGTATGTCTGGCTCTGACCTTCGGAAAAGGTCCAAGGACTATAGGTATTCCCCCCCCCCCGCCTCTGGCCTACGCAGTCCTTTGTCGGCTTGGGCAAAGCGACATTGCTGCTGGTTTGCTCGTCTTAATCATTGCGTCTGACGGACTGACTGACTGTCTGAGTCTCCCGCCTCTTTATCTTCTTGCATAATTGACTGCAGACAGAAAAACAAGCAGCTGTTTGACTGCGTTACTGCCAGAAGAATCTCATCGGGGGATGCATGTATTAGGTGTGTTTGTGTGTACTGTATATATTAGTTGTGTGTGTGTGTGTGTGTGTGTGTGAATCTCAGTGTGCGTCTTGGATTCCAGATTTATTCGCACTGATTTGCGTGTTCGTATCAGAATCACTGCTTGGGCTTAGCGCTGATCACAAATGTCTTATAATTACATCACGTAAAAGCATTGCATGAAAACAAAGTAATTTCATTCAGTGTACCACACAATTGATTAGGTTCTTAATTAAAGCAATTTTATGATGCCGTTTATGCGCATTTCAATTGAAGAAACATCATTAGGAATATTGAGCGTCCTAACAAGTCTTGGAATTGAAATAAACAACTGTTGGCCATGTGATTGGCACACGGGTTCGGGGAAGCTAGAAAGTAACTGATTTTTATTGACGTGACAGGTCGGGCTATCAAATTGCTGTTTGAGGGCAGTCGCAAGTTAAACACCTTTTGATTACATGTCTTTTTTTCAGCCTCTGTCACTGACGGCGGTTATCCAGCATGCTGCGCTAAAAGAACAGGTAAACATGCAAGTTAAAAAAAAAAAAAAAAACGTTTACCCTTTATAAGATTGGGTTCATCATCGCACAACCTCGCCCAGATTACCTCTCTTGTGAGCTGCGTTCATTTTGTTTCCTTGAGTGAAAGGATGAAAGGACGCGTCGCGCTCGCCAGTCATCCGAACCTGTGCAGAACGGCTGCCGATCAGTGGAGAGAGGGCCTTTTTGTTTGGGCAAATTTTACCCAAATGTTCGCTTGTTGTGGTACGTATCATGTTTCGCTATGCACAAGGACGAGGAACAGACATCCTTAAGTATTCTCTGACTCGGAGTACAAGTCTTGGTCTCGGTGCCCAAAAACGCTTGAAGGCAAAGTGAGCAAACAAGGAAAATAAACTATTCATTAACTGGCACATATCACCTTGTAACCCTCATTAACAGTTTCATATTGGTTTGTTTCCATGTGAAATATGCAAATCCCAGGCCTAGATTTACCGGATTAATTGTGATTTGAGCAAAGGTTCTGCACCCAAAAAAAAACGACAATACGGGCGCACAATGACGCACGTAAAGACGGACCAATGTATTCTCAAAGTAAGTCGAGCTCGTTCTTCACACGTCGTGTCGTGCCTTTCAACAAAAAGCCTCCTCTTGTCCGTGTTGTTGGCGTGACGTTATTTCCCCAGATGTTGTTGGAATAGGAAACCCGACTGCTGTAAACAATCCCTCCTTGACACCGGATCTGTTTCCCCGTCTCGGCCGCCCGGCCGCCAGGTGGTCGGCTCGTGGGCAGAAACTCATTTTGTCCGCAGGAAAAGTCATTACATTTGCCCTTCTGACATATTGTTGCCATTTCTGATCTTTCAGGGGTCATTTCTATCTCCAGCTGCTTTGTGGGACTCGAATATCTTATCGATCCAAGCGTCTTTTTTTTCTTTTTTTTTCTTTTTTTTTCCGCCTGCGGGTTTAAATCTATACCCCCTGAATCTTTGATGGCCCCGTGCCCACAAGCCTTTTTCGCTCTGCCGGAAAGTTGGAGAAGTATTCCCCCTACTGTGTATACGCTGGTGGAGGTTTTGAAAGTCACCCATCTTTTAATGCCTTCACTGAGTAATGATTTACAATGAGCTAGCAAGTTTAGTGTGGTGTTCCCACTAAATTGAAATATTGTGTATATATATATATATATATATATATATATATATTGTGTATATATATATATATATATATATATATTGTGTATATATATATATATATTATTTTTTCACAATCCTGCCTAAATGTCAGCCTGATGTTTAATGTTGGCACATTTTCATAATCTTTGTACATGATAATAAGAATGCAATACCTTTCCACCAAAATGTCTGTGTTATTAGTTTGGAACAAGCTACGTTTGATACTCTCTAACGATTCGTAATGAAACCAGAATTCCCTTTTGGCTCTTCTCCGCAGAAGAGCCCACGGTGAGTCTATAGAGCTGTCAGTAGCACTCAATATGTTGCGTCCCAAAGCAGGAGGGGCCCAGCGCTACCTTAGACCCTGATACCCACAGACACAAAATCACTACAAGCACCATCCTGGACGCAGACATGTGGCCCCGGCGCGGGACAAATGAGTCTAATTGCCAGTGCCTGTGAACGTAAAACTAAAGCTAGCAGGGGTTAATGCTACAGTAGTTTGGCCATTCCAACTGATGGTCCTCTACAAAGTGGGCCAGTTAAGGCAGCCGGGTGGGATCTTGCTGGAGCTGTCAGGCGGCTGGACCTCGGTACTGTAGGATCGTTGGGGGTCAACGTTGGGGGATATGGGGGGGAGACTTGGCTTCGGCCAGCCAGACAGTGGGCCCCTGGATGAGTGGCAGCTGAGCCGATCCAAGATGGGAGGATTACCAGGCACATATTATTAGTGGCCTTTTTGTTCCTTATTATAGATCAATTGGAATTTTTTTCCCCCTAACCCCTGACCGATTGTCATGAATTCATAGCCTGTGGAATTGAACCAGAGAACAAACCTTCCGCCTGTTTCTTCTCTTCCCTCTACAATAAAACCCAAAACCGTGCTAAAGATCTTTCCCGGGGGAGATGAGACAATGCCACTGAATCCCCATCTTTTACATTTTAAGATTTTAATTTCAACTCCTGGCTGGGTCAGAGTCATTGGCACGGTTTTAACTGCCTCAATCTCAATGCAAATGTACTCGCGCCAAGGTTGATTACCTGCCATTAATAGAATTCTGCACAATGACCTTGTCTTGCCATGTCACGACTCTATTTGCACCCCTGAGCCATTCGTCAAACATGAGGCCATTCTCCTTTCTAAAGCCACGGCCCATTTGTTTGAACAAGGACTGGGCGATGCAGAGATACAGAGAAGCAGACAAGATGGGTCTTTTGGCAGGATTTATGCAAAACTGTGTGTACACTGCAGAATCCTTGATTGACGTGCAAAGGACCATATATTGGCATTGCAGAGGAAAGGCCAGTCGCTAGATTACATTTTGATGATCAGAAAAATGTGACCCCCCCCCCCATCACATTTGCTCACAGAGTCAATGCAGTGTCTGCAGCTGCCCATTAAAATTGCCAGTAGGTGTAGCAGGGAGGTCTAATTTGAAGTGGCAGTACTAAGAAGAGGAGTGGAAAATGGACTGGCAGCAGCAGTCAAATTAATTTATCGCTATCTGGCTTGTTTTCGCCCACAGTAACAAGGACAGTATTCTAAGAAAGAAGAAATTGTAATGATCCAGTATTTCTAAAATGAAGAATCTAATAGAATCCCTTTGTTTTTGTTTTGTGTAATATCAAAATTGTGATGTGAACTTGAATGTTGTCTGATGAAACTACACATTGCATAATCATTCCAACAATAGAAAGGAGACAGTCGACAATATGTAGATGTTGTCAGAGGATGTTGTCCACACCTTGGTTCCTCCCACTTCCTTGAGTTTCTGTTTCTTCTTTCACGCTTCAAGGCTGCGACTCATGATTTATAGTTGATGGCAGCAGTAAAAGCCCACCCCTGCACACTCACCGAGTCTCACTGTCTCCCGGTGACATAAACACACAATAGACACTGTAATTCCCCAAATAACAAGATGCATTTACAGTAGGGTTATCGCGCTCCCCTCAGGCCCTTTCCTATGACATATTGACGGTTGAATCTTGAATATGGGGGCTGTCCAAAAACACACACGTAAACATTGACGACGGACAAAATGTGAACAAATGAACCCAGCGAGTCAATTTCGCCCATGATGTCGGCCAATGGGCACGCGTCGTCGCGTGCTCTGGGCGTTTCCCCGTCCTCCTCCTCCTCCTCCCTTTTGTTCGAACCCGCTCCTAGGCACGGCCTGGCTTTATGTTCCGCAGCCAGCCCAGCCGCCTGCGTTTTTATTATTCACAGCGGCATCCAAACAAAGAAGAAGAGAGACTAATGTCGCACATGCACAACAAATTAAAATCAGGCCCTGGTGCCGCCGTCACTTTGATGTCTGCCAGGGGAAAATGCCTCCACATTAATCAACGACAATTGCCGTCTATTGCGGTCTGCGTCAAAGTGGGGCGGCGGGGGGGGGGGGGGGGGGGTGGGAGAGATGCTGGCTGAACCATGGGGGAACTTTCAGACACCTTTACTTCTTTTGGCTCCCAGGCGCATAAATGTTTTTTTTTTTCTTTCTTCTTTCGATCCTTATTGAAATGATTCATTTCCCCTTGTCTCAACCTGGCTACCCGGCTCCCATTATTGGTTAATTCCCCGGCATAATGTGAAACAAACATTCAGGCGGGCGCAGGGTTTGCAGTGTGGCGGGGAGGATGCGACGGGCGGAAAACAATAAATTGCTTTCTCCATTTTATGTTGCTTTTTTTGGACGGGCAACGGCTGACGTGTTATTTCAGTGAGGTTCCCTTGAATAACATTAACGCGCCAAAAGAAAGAGCGGGTGACAGACTTAAGCCAGTTAAGTGTGCGTGTGTGTATGTGTGTGCGTATATGCATGCGTGTGCGTGTGTGTGTGCGTGTGTGTGTGTGTGCGTGTGTGGGTGGATTTGGGTAACTGCATCCCGACTCCATGCAGGAGGAGGCCTTCTGTCTCCCCCACAGGGCCCTGACACAGCCGGAGCAGATCATAACTCACCGGGCGATGCTACGCTTGAGGCCCGTTGGCGTGGGGTGGAGAAGGAGGACTGCCGTCGCTTCGCTTGTGGGGTTTTCTCCACGCCCCCCCCCCCCCCCGCCCCTCTCGCCGTGCTGGAGGCATTAGTCAGCTTCAAGGGAGTTTAGCCGCAGCTAAACGATCTTCGCCTCGCAGCCACAAGTTCTTTTTGGAGTCGGCCGTAGGAAGTTGGGAGGGGAAGCCGAAGAAAGCCGAGAAACGTCCTCGCAGAAGGGGGGAGGTGCATGGCGGCCCTCTGATTGGAACACCCCGGTCGCACTTACTTCCTGGAGCCTTTTGCTCTCATGAGGGATGGCGTCGTGTTGTGTTTACATCCCTGGCACCCAAACGTGTGTGTGTGTGTGTGTGTGTGTGTGTGTGTGTGTGTGTGTGTGTGTGTGTGTGTGTGTGTGTGTGTGTGTGTGTGTGTGTGTGTGTGTGTGTGTGTGTGTGTGTGTGTGTGTGTGTGTGTGTGTGTGTGTGTGTGTGTGTGTCCTGCCGCCAGGTATTCTGTAAATACCGGCTTGTCCGGGTTTAATTGATGCGTTCATCGCGTCGTTCATTCATTGACGCGTTGCTTCTTTGTTAGTGGAATAACATTAGATTAATGATGTGGCAAAAATCATCACGCGTGTGTTTTTTAACCATTTTAGCAACGGACAAAACCTGACCAAAACAGGTTTACCAGAGAAACCCGACAACAATGAAAAAGACAACAGTGCGGTCGGTACCCGGCTGGAGATTGTACGCGCCAGTCTCAAGAGATAGACCGACGCCAAAATTTGGTTTGTTTATCTATTTTCCTAATCTATTCCATTCCACATTTGTCCGGCAGCAACGCAGCAAAAATCGACAGCATTCCTACACGCACGGCCGCCCCTGCAGAAAACAATCTGCACTTCATTCAGTGCCACATCTGTCTCATTGGAGGCAGAGGACGCCGCGTGATACAGACATCACTGGTCTCCCCAGCAGAGGCAGAGAGCAGCGGGGGGGGGGGGTGTGACATTAATGTAGATGAATAAGTAATCGGTCCCCCCAGGTGGGGCCGCATCAGAACCCTGTTCCGTGCAACATTAAGTGGGCCGTGAGTTGGCCAGTTACACCCCTCACCTTGCCTGGGCCGGGGAGGACACTTCCTCCTTATTGATATCAGGTTGATTCATGGAAGCTCCGTTTCCCAGGCCGTCCTCAATCTGGAGATGGAAGTTTGATTTATGCCCCCCCCAGAAACCGACTCTGCAGAGTGTCCAGCAGCAAAACAGCAGTTTCGCTGCCCCGTGTGTGTGTGTGTGTGTGTGTGTGTGTGTGTGTGTGTGTGTGTGTGTGTGTGTGTGTGTGTGTGTGTGTGTGTGTGTGTGTGTGTGTGTGTGTGTGTGTGTGTGTGTGTGTGTGTGTGTGTGTGTGTGTGCGTGCGTGTCCGTGCGTGCGCCTCACCTGTGCATGTTCCCTTCCTCCTTTGAGGAATTGCTACATCTTTCGATTATTCCGGCTTTTAATACACAGAGCTGTACACACTCTGGCTCTCCTCTGGATGCCTCCCTCGCCTTGTCCCTCTTGTCACTCTCCTCTCTCGGCCGGTGCTCCGAGGAGCCCCGGTCACAGGCGGGTCTATAAAAAACAAGTAACGGAAATCAATGCATTATGGATGACTCGGTTGATATTGTACCGCTTCCTCCCGAGTAAACAGGCAGAACAACGCCGCTCGCCGCAGACTCCAGTGTTTTTCAGACGAAGACCCTCGGAGCCCAGATAGCGGCGGTCCGAGTAGCGGCCCGCCTGCAGAATATTGCCCACCTGTTGGTCTTCTGCACATGGTGTTCTTGCATAGCATTGCATAGCAAGTTGCGAGTCTGAAATGAAAACATTCGCTGCTGACATCGGCTGGTGTTCCCCCTAGACGAGACAGACCCCGCCGGGTCATTGTAATACAGGTATATTCCCTTGCTCGTCCTCGCACCTCCTTCCTTGCAATATGCACTATTATCTTCGCTAATGAAAGGGGGGGTTCATCTGAAAGGGATTTACCGATGCTTGTTGTTCTACTTAGCGCGTTTGTTTTTTCTGAGGCTCGGGCTAATGATATTGAACTTGAACCTCACGTTATCTTAATTGTGTATGAAGACGGATTTCACGTTTCTAGACGAAACGCAAAACTCTGCCGCCGCATCAATGTTTCTGACCTCGCCCAACATCTGCGTTGAAGGTAATTACAATAAGACGAATGCTCTCGCGGGGAGTGTGTGTGTGTGTGTGTGTGTGTGTGTGTGTGTGTGTGTGTGTGTGTGTGTGTGTGTGTGTGTGTGTGTGTGTGTGTGCGTGCGTGCGTGGGTGTCACTGCATGGGGTAATTCTATAACTATGTCTGCTAGGTTTCCTCTGAGACGGATTTTAATTGGTCGGCCAGGAGAAACATGAGATTAATCTCATTGGATAATGCTGGCCTTTGCCATCCCCAGACCCATTTAAAGGGCTTTTTTTTATTGATTTATAAATAAGCATTGTAATTAATGGAGGGTCACAGAGCTGCACATTCTAGATTGGGTTTTCTACAAAGGGAGACTAATGCTGGAGCTGCTGGCTCTCCGATGGATTCTTTTCACGTTTTGCAAATATTAGAGATGATGTAGCGGTTCTATGTAGTGACTTAAACATTTCAATTAGGCTCGATGACAAATGCGATAACGAGCGTCCGTGTAATGCATTGCTGAAATTGCCTTCAAATGCGGAATGTATTGTCTAGCAGACCGCGGATATACATCACCTGAGGTGGCGTGAAAGTGCATAAAAAGCATTTATATAAATTAGAACGTGGCACAATCATCCGCTGATCAAATGTGTGACCGTACAACACGGCGCGTCGTTGGCTGATGCGGATGTTTTGAGGGATGGCGGGCGATGTAAAAGGACGGCCCTGACGTCGCCGCATCCCTCGAGATAATCGCCGACGTTGAGTGACTTGAGCGGGATCCATTCAAATCCCGACGGCTCAAATCAGACTCAAAGTGTCATTAGCCCCGCACCCACGATACCTGCTCTGTTTAAAAAGACACTATTACGCACGCAAGACACTCAATGCCACGTTAACGCCATTTTATGTCGTCCTTAAGAGCCACTAACGAGACCCTTGTTCTAAATGATGTTTAATCAGTTGTGCCCGCGTCACAATTGTGTTTTCAAGTGTGTGTGTGTGTGTGTGTGTGTGTTCGGAGGCACACAGGGGCAACACTACGCTGTGGCCCCCTTGAATGGCTCGAGATGGTCTGCATCCGCTTATGCACATTATCTCTGAGAAGCATGCTGCTTCTTGGCGTCCCTTCACACACACTGCGGGTACAGAGAGAGAGAGAGAGAGAGAGAGAGAGAGAGAGAGAGAGAGAGAGAGAGAGAGAGAGAGAGAGAGAGAGAGAGAGAGAGAGAGAGAGAGAGAGAGAGAGAGAGAGAGAGAGAGAGAGAGAGAGAGAGAGAGAGAGAGAGAGAGAGAGAGAGAGAGAGAGAGAGAGAGAGAGAGAGAGAGAGAGAGAGAGAGAGAGAGAGAGAGAGAGAGAGAGAGAGAGAGACGCACTGGCTTATACACCCTCGGCTGAACCATCACTTTACTTTAGCTGGGATATTGGATCAGGTGTGTGACTGCGTGTGTGTGTGCGCGTGTGCGTGCGACACTTACTTGCCCGCTCAGTATCGTGTCGTCTATGATTTCAAACATTGATCGCCTCCCTTTTGAAACAGACAGCGGTATCTTAGCCCATTTTCTGCTCTGCCAGTTAGTAAACCGCCCTAGCCTTGCCCGGCTAGCGCATTTCCACGCATGTAATATCAGATTTATGGGACGGGAAGGCAAGGTCCTCTATATATCAACCCCGGGCGTCTGGCGCTTTCATCAGCGCGGTGACATGCACGCGGCGTGGCGCTGTAGCAGGCGGTTTCAGCGAGACCCCAGGAGAAGCCCCTGCGGATAAAAAAAAAAAAAACGCCCATGGGCATGGCAGGCGAGATTTAAACCCGCGCATGCCGCTCACGGCTCACGTTTTTTTTTTTTTCTGATTCGAGGCGTGGCGAGTCGAAGGACACGCGAGAACTTATGTTTCCGTGTGTGTGTGCGTGTGTGTGTGTGTGTGTGTGCGTGTGTGCGCGTGCATGTCAATGAGCGTGACCTTTCTGAGTACGTTAGCATGTCCTACCGGTCTCCAGAGGTTGCCGTGCTGCGACGCCCGCCCCATATCAATGAACACGGATGACTTGCACAGGAAGGGAATCTGTTGCTTTGCATTTCTTCACCACCCCTTCTTCAGGCTAGCCGCTATTCTTGAAATATAGATCTCCTGAATCTATGAAACCAAGCAGCTTCCGCCTGAATCAAAACTTTTCTGAAGGTGGCTTGTTAATGTCAGTTATGTGTTTTGGTCCGTGGCTCCCGATGCATTGTTCAATTGAAAAGTGGAACTATAAAACTTGACGGCGAGCACTATAAATATAACTTACTGTAAATTGTGGGTTGTGCCTCAAATGAGACAGATGTTGCATAAAACATCAATCCAGCCATGCCATAATGGTGGCTCAGCAATTGATAGATGGTGCAGGTAATATTTCATGACGTGTTGCAGCAGTGTGGATGTCCATCATATTCAAACGAAATAATACAATCTCTTCTGTCCATCATATTTCAAATGAGCATTTGGAGCCCACATCTACACCCAGGGAGTGAATGACTTCTGTGTTGTGTTAACTTCAATCTTTAAATAACGTTGCAATTCCGAGAAGTATGTGTGTGTGAGAGTGTGATGTATATGATCTAGTTTACGAAGTAATTTGTAAGTATGTAAGTATGTGCTTGTGTATATTTGTGAGTATGTGCTCGTATATATTTTAAACGAAAATACAACATACAAACGTTTGTGTTTGTATCTTGTGTATTTCTGCTTTTTGTGAATGTGCTTGTAATGAAGTATCCCGCTTCGGCGAGACTTGCTGTTTAACTAAAAGTCAAATAATTGGCTGCAGCGGAGACCAAGAATATAGAGTTGGCCAATCACTCGGGAGACTCAGTCAATCTTGTTTTATAGAACCACCTGTCACAGTGCTCATCCTTTATTTAGACTCCACCATCATGGTGTCTTTGGACCAAGCTGCGCTGCATAGCAAATAAGGTCAGGGATGTTTTATTTATTGCCAATGATCCCTCTACTACCAATTTGAAAGAGTTTTTCTCCCAAGTTTTTTTTTATTTTTAGAAATTCATTGTCCAAGCTTACTCGCCACCCGCTAGTGAAATATGGTTGTGAACAAGTAGCTGTCTGGTTTTTTCCCCCTCTACAATGAAAATGTTTGGACTGAAGTGTGTGTTCTGTATATGTATTATTTTTGTCTTAATAGAGAATATGAATATGTGAATATATTGCTATATTTGACGATATGTGAATCAATGAGGATAATAATTTATGTTGTATATTGCCATTGTTTGCATCAGTGATCATCATGGTGGCCAACGCCATCTAACTTCAAATGATCCTAAACCAGATGCTTGACCTCCCCTGACAGCAAATCTACGATAACAGTTCAACAGAAAGCAGTTCGGTGTTACGCTGCATTCTGTAGTGCGCTTCATGATCACAAGAGAGCACAACAGTGGTGAGATGGACGTCCATGCACCATCTACAGGTGGTAGGGACAAATGCAAACCATAGAAACAGTTTTTGTGCAGCGGTTTTTGATGACACTTATTTAAAAGCACACAATTTCCCTCTTGTGAGGGAAATTTGGTCTCTGCATTTAACCCAATCGTGCATTAGTGAAAATACACTCAGCACACAATGATGGTGAGGCACACAGTGAGGTGAAACACACACTAATCCCGAGGCAGTGAGCTGCCAACAGCGGCGCTCGGGGAGCAGTGAGGGGTTAGGTGCCTTGCTCAAGGGCACTTCAGCCGTTCGTACTGTTCGCGGTTCGAACCGGCCACCCTCCGGTTTCAAGTCCAGAGCCCTAACCAGTAGGCCGCGGCTGCAACCCAACTATTGGGCTCGTGGCGGAAAAAAAAAAAGGCAGGAAAACCAACACGTTGAACCAACACAGGCCTAATGCACTTAGTTGCTTTACTGCCCTGCTTTACTATTCTGTGCAGACTTTGCTTCTGCTGTCGCGTTCGACGCGTCTGAGCGTGTCATCTACGTGATAACATGTGTCTGGTGAACGGTGAGGTGGAGCGTTGGAGCTCGTGCGCGGCGGTCCCAGCCTGGCACGGCGGGGCGCGGTTCCCGCCCACCAGAGCGTGGGATCGGCGAGGCTGCAGCGCCAGCGTCAACGCCACGGCCTCCCGCGTCCTTCGCTCTGTGACGCCGTCGGATGTTCCCGCAGAGAGACATTTTCTCCTCCCCTTGTGTATTCCCAAAAGACACAACAAAAAAAGAGGCATGGGGGGGGGGGGGGGGGGGGGGGCTTGGAGTTTCTGCTTATCATTTAAGGCTGTGTTGTTTTTTTTTGTCTGTCTGGGTCAAGTGGCCACTCCTCAGCTGCAGTCTGGCTGTCGCCGGCGTCTGCTGCTGAGTCACTTCGCTATCGAACATCTGTTGGCCGCCTTCACACACTCACATATTGTCTGGAGATTTGTCTGTGTGTGTGTGTGTGTGGGTGTGAGATTTGTGTGTGTGTGTGGGTGTGTATGTTAAATTACAATGTAAAACGTTAACATTTGAAAGTCTGTGCTCGTTCTTATTTTAGCCAAGCCTCGCAAGGTTTGCAATAGCATATTTTGAGTTGAATAATTCTGTGGCTGAACCTTTCTGCTGCAGAAGACCATTTTTTATCGGCACTCCTCTCCAGAATAGATAAAACACAAAAAAGCCTTTTTTTTTTTTATAGCTATTGATTTGTTCTACCCTGCACAATGCTAAGTATGGATACTCCACTGTTGAATAAGAGGCCAATTTTGCCTATTAATCCTTTGTCCTGCGTTGCAATCGCAGCTCCTCGTGCTCCTAAATATGCAAGTTGATTGGCACATCGATTTCCAATTCCGTGCCTGAGCATTTTGAATAACCCTCAAAGTACTCATCTTGCCCAGCTTGTATACAAACAATGATCTGTGGACGGGTGCAAGATGAGCGTGGAGTTAAAAGATCATAAGAACACTGCCGACAAACATTCTTTTGTTATCAGATGGAAATATGTGCACGGCATTCTCCCGCATCAATATGGGACTTAGTCTTCAATAATCTGTTATCAAAGATAACACATCACAGGCCGCTGGGCCATTACCTTTGGCAGATCTATGCAAAGCCAGAGATGTGTGACTCCTGGCTGAAGGGAATGTTCCGTGCGGCCATCCGTGCGGCTGAAACCCGGACTTCATTCTGAAATGTTTGTTTTCTCTGTGCTCAACAGGTTTCTGCATAGGGTAGTCTGGGGAGTCCGCCGCTACCATGTTCAGGAACAGCTTGAAGATGCTGCTGACTGGGGGCAAGGCCAACCGCAAGAGCCGCGGCAGTGGTGAGTCTGACCATGTGCCTTTATGCCGGGATGCGATGTGTTTATCCTCTGGTTTCGAACCAGAACCGTCCTGCCGTGAGGCAGCAGTGTCGGTGTCTATGCAACCCTGCCACACTGCCTTCAACTAAAAATGACAGCTGTAGACCATGACTCACCTGCTGGTCAATACCCATGTCTTCAGTGGCTGCTTGCTTTTGTTAAAGAGGTACTCCACACACCTCCATTTTTTTTTTTCTCTGAGCGGGTAGTGCTTCATAGCCTAGTTTTGGTCTGCAACAACCATTTTTGTACTGCACGAAATTTGAACCATTGACCCAATTTTTCGAAATCGGACAACGGAGAATGCACATCCTGGACCGATGATGCCAGAGGTCCAACCTTTCTGTGATTTTTTTTCATGGAAATTGTTTTTTTTTATTTGAAGCAGTTGTGTCCTATATTAGAAAATAGCTGAGCAAAATAGCTGGCAATTCCCAGTCTAAGTTTTTAGTTTGTTTTGCTAGTTGTTTCAGTTAGGTAGGTTGTTTAAGGTGGTAAGTATTTTGGGAAGCAGTGAGAAGATGCAGTAGATGATTTGTTTGTTGTAGATTTTGTTAGTTTCTTTAATTATAGTTCCTGGCTGCCAGCTGCCTGGTAAAGTAATAGTATCATACGCTAATAATTAAACTAACTTTATGTGCAACTAAATGCTAGTCTTGCTGTTAAAAAATACCCTGCTGCTCTCTGAGCGTGACTAACCCGAAGCCTCACATTACATCATTCCAAATGCTTGTGAAGTGTAATTCCTGCAGAAGTTCACGAAATGATTTCTTTGGCAACAACTTCCCTTGTTGTAATGCTTCAATAATGGCTGTCCATTTATAGAAATTCACCGCGGCATGTTCAGCGTCTAGTCTTGTTGACACCCAGGATTACAGCTGCATTATTTGGAAATGTATGCAATATTGAATGCACTTGGTGGATAGAGAGCTTATTACGTTAGTGATATAATGAATATGAATGTTTGGTTTGGTTTATCTACACATTAGCAAAAGGGAGGTAGCCTTAAAGGTATTTATACGCCAAATGTTCTATGCACATCCCCTGGACACAACTTTGAATTGATTTTATGCAAGATTACCTCAGATAAACTTGAGTCTTTCACAACAGTATTTCACTTTTGATTAATTTCACTGCTCTTTGTGATATATAGTGTAGCGTGTTTTCAGAGGTGTAATATGGCCTATACATGGGGCTGCTTATGATGTAATGTCTCTGAAAGGCTAGGTCAATCCTCGGACAGGATGTGCATTCATAGATGGACACCAAGGTTTTAGGAAGCTTTCTAGGAAATGAGAACCATCTTGGGTTTTCAAACGGTAATCAGTTGAAACCAAAATGCTGAGCACTTATTGGCTTCTGCACTTATGTGTAAAAGTCCATAACAGTGTTGTTGGTGTTTTTTACATTTTCAATCTCACACTCTCCGTCTCCCTCTCGCACAGAAAAATGGATGATTAATTCATTGGTGTGGGAAACACAAATTTACATTGCCTTGACAAGTGAGGAACGAAGCTTAAATGAAAAACAACAAATGCTTTTCAATATCTCGTTTAACGCTCAACAACGTGGCAATAACAAGGTGGCCTTGCTACGGCTAGCTCAATAAGTCCATATCTGAGCTAGCATTATCACACAACAGTGCTCACCAGGGGTCCACAGTGTTAACTACCGCTACCTATAGCAGATTGCAAACCCTGCCTCTGTGTAACGGCTTGGTGCTCGCACCTCATTCAGGTGTGGAAAATGTTTTGTGCGGCTACGCCACAGAAACCCTTGTCTTCCTCGGACGAATGGAGCACATTTGTTGGTATAGGGTACATTGGCTGAAAGCCTCCAAATGTTCCCATTTAGCCAAACAGGGGGAACCTTTAATGTGACTGGAGAGCCCACGGCCAGAGCAACACTTGGGGCCCACTTATTGCCACTCAGCTCGGAAAAGGTGCGGCGTAGCGCTCATTCATTCGGAATATGTTCCTGGTTATTGCCTTTTGACAGCCAGCGGCAGCAACCTCCGCCCCGGCCTGCTCGCCACAGCAGCTCCCCCTGCAGGCCGGGGCCTTCATTACAGCAGTGTGAGAATGTGGGGAAAAAAAACAAGGGATTTCCTCCAGCAAACCCCATTGGATTACGGGCGGCATGAATTAATATTGACGCGGCTTCTGCGTCTTCGAATCTGTCTGAGGGCCGGGAAGGCGAGCTAAAAAGCTAAAACGCACCCCACCCTCCCCTTCACTTTGACTCATTTAGATGGTGGCGTGTGTACCCCCACCCTCCCCTTCACTTTGACTCATTTAGATGGTGGCGTGTGTAAGGAATCCATATCGGAGGCTTTACAACACCTTTCGCTGCACTAAAATGACTGTAATGAATGGCACCTTGAAGCCGACGCGTCTCTTCATTACAAAGTGCTTACTCGCGGAGGGGTGTGCTTCACCACTTGGTGGTTCACGTTCATCCCCCTCGACATGCATAACCGACACAACCCTAAACAGTCATTAGTCTGTGCTCTTTATTATCAATTTCAAAGCGACTGTGTCACTGAGTTTCAAGTCACACCGTACACCACAGCCCCCCCCCCCCCCCCCCCCCCTGAGAAGGGAGGCAGACCTCGCTGTGATTTCATGTGTCAGCACGTGGTAATATCAGTCCAGCGCACTGCGCTCGCCACCACTCATAACAAGGTAAGTCTGACATGAGGTGGTTTCCGACAGAGTTCAAGGTTGGAGGAGGGTGGGTGGAGCGTGAAAGGGGGAGTAATCGATAACACGACGCTGCACAACTCTGTCGCTTGATTGCTGATACACGTGTGGGCAACACTTGGCTGAATGTTTAAAGGTCTCCCCGTCATGTGTCATTATTTGTCATCCTCGGCCACAGAAAGCATACTTATTTCTGTGGCTCAGTCTTGGTTTCAGTCATGTTTTTATGCCGCGAGGCAATTCTAGACGTCCTTATACCTCATACTGACATTCAGAAGTCTGACCCCGAGGCCGATCGTGAGGCCTCGCCCACCCGAGCCCGCGGTGACTCGACTGCTTAATCGCAATTTGGGAGTAAGATGCAGAGCATACTGAATCTCTTCGGAATATTAACCTCACAGTAATACGGCAACACAATCAATTTCGGCAATATGGCTCCATAGATAAACGAAAACTCATTACAAAAGTAATACACGAGCTGTTTAAGTAAATAAAAACATCTTGGAATTGAAACACGGCTTCCAGCGTGGTGTTCATAATTGTCTTGTCTGTAATACGTATCGCTATTGCTTTCACACGCGCGCGTCGTCTGGGCTCTTTAAAATATATGTTCCTGATCATTTAAAAAACATTTTTTTTATCCCTTTATAATTGCCTTATGATGTTTTTCTCTTTGCACGCGGTGCCACAAAGCGGCATGAAATACGAGCGAGATCCGGGGAGGGTTTGTGTCTTGAGGGATGAAAAAAAGCGAACCCGAATCGCCGTCTCTCTGCGTCGCCCGCCGTCACCATCGCTCACCGTCACCTCGCATCCGAGGACGGCCTGATTGATAACAGCCCGCTCGCTGTTTACTGTTTTTTTTAAAGTTTTTTTTTTTTTACCGGCGCCTTCCCACCGAACGGCGGCCCGAGGAGCCGAGTCCCCGGGGCGGGGGAGACTGCCGATGTTGTGACGTCCCGAAGCGACGAAACACACGGGCGTGCGCATTTCTCTTCACGTTTGTAGCGCGAGCCACACAAAGAAAAATGCAATGGAATCGTATCGTTTTTAACAAAGCAATGCAACACAGAATGTGAATGTATTACATGCATGCGTGTATATTTGGAAACCTTTTTTTGTTGTTGTTGCGTCTGTCCCCACAACAGCCGCGTGCTTCGGGCTTCAGTCGTTCTCGCCCACGACGACGACTGCAATGGAAGTAATTTAGGAGAAGGATTCAGTTTTTATTGTGTCGACGTCCAGTAATAGCAGCAGGATTTTCGGACCACGGTAGAAGAACCTGCTGTGGATAGATACAGAACCTCTCTTTCATCTGTGTTTGTTTTTTTTGTGGTGCTATTTCTGTGTGTGCGGGCGTGAACTAGCGTACAGAAGAGAGTCCTCCAGTGCTTTCATATCTTCTGCTGTCACTTTGTAGGGGATCTACTTCAAATGAATGCTGCTGTGTCCTCAACTAGATCGTTGTTTTCCACACCCCCATACACACACACGCACACACACACACACACACACACACACACACACACACACACACACACACACACACACACACACACACACACACAGCTCTCACTACCTCCCAAGGTTGGCCCAATGACTGGTTGTATCTTTCCTGACTTATCAGCTTATGGCAGACAGAGGCCGCTGCAAAGCTGAATCCCTCTCACTGTGCTCCCTTGGCAGAAGCAGTGTTTTATCCATGGGAGTCCAGCATACTTCTTTTATCTGTCCCCTCGGCTGTTGAAATCATTCCAGTCGGAATAATTTGGATTTCAAGGGAAGGCTTAATGTCGGGGGCAACGTAAGAGGGAGTCTTTGAGTGTTTTAAGTCTTGATTATCTACCGCATTTGCTGGCTTATGCGGAAACCATACCTGGACCTTTTTGAAAACAGCTGCCTCTCTCTGTCATTGGTTCCTGAACTTTGCCCTTTTTAAGAATACGTTGAAACCAGGGAAGAAGGCTGCTCTGCGAGGGTGTCTGAGACTGCGGCAGGATCCACGGTCACCGTTTCTGGCGAGTGGACTGCTGTGCGCCGTCCTCGCTCCTCCGCAGATGACATTTTGGGATGCCTTTCTACTTTTTATCCAGTTGGCAGGGCTGGCCTGATAGCTCTGTTTACTTGCAGATTAAGAGAAAGAATTATTTGTCATTTTCAATAAAACATAATAATTATACACCTTTTCATATTTTCTTAATGCAGCAGAATTGTTTGTAGTTAAACCAAGACAAGCTAAGAGCTTAGTGATTTGAGTAATGCGTGACATTCATGGATGATTGGGATAACTCACAATAATATTAGTTTGTACTGGATTGAAGCTGAGATCATGGCAGTATTAGATGAATATTTTTTTTTATTCCGTACTTAAGGCATTTTTATTTTGAATTCCCTGTAGTGTGTGAAATATCCCCCCCCCCCCCCCCCCACACACACACACACACACACACACAGACACACATAACCAGTCACAGCTTGTCTGCGTTAAAACAACACTACGCATATTCATCGCTGATCTTTTATCAAGTTCAGACCATGCCGCCACTTCTACATATCAAAACTTTTCAGACACTTGTCTCACTTGAGAGCAAAATGATTATATAACACCAACACGCCAAACACAGAAAAGCCTTCTTCCCAACTGGTTCCTATCTCTGCAGCACTGCTCACAAGTGATGGAGTGGTCAAGCCAATCTTTGGTACCCCGTCTGTCAGCTCAGCCCAGAGGCAGTGTTTCATAATCAGACAGCATTCCACATCAGATAGGATGGTTGGCGCTGAACCCCTGATGACTCCAAACCAAACTAAGTCTAAAGGCCTATAGTAATTGCCGGGGTGCCTTGGGTCGTTAGTATCTAGATTCCCACATGCACTTTCATCATGACAGTGGTTTTGTATCGTGATGTGGGTTTGATTTGAGGACCATATGTCTTATAGCTGTTTTCTTTACACGTCACTTTTCCATTGTTCTTGCTCCTTGTCATTCTTTATTATCATAGTCTTGTCTCGGTTGATTAGTCCTACCTGGATTGTACTTAGCTAAACTTAGTGAATATGGATGAGGACAAACAGCCTGTTCTCTGTTTGTTATGCTACTCAGTTTGTCCCTCTAGTCTCCCCCTATGAAAAATGGATAGGAGATGCCGGTCTTCTGTATTCCATGGTGCAGTGGGTGTTGACTCTTATCTCTGTGTTGACTCTTATCTCCATCTTGTCCTCAACTGGAGGTGAAATGTCTACACTTGTATCTAAAACTATCTGTAAATCACTATTAGTTCAATTTGATCTTTTATTAATCATTAATCATTTAGTTCATTTAATTTTTTCGCCAACATTTAAATGCATGTTAGTAATCATGTAAAATAATCAAGGCTTACTAAACTATGCATTTGAACAGAATATGAGGCGTGTTAGTTGAAATATAATTCTAGGAAACCTAAATGGATATTCAAACTTATTTATGCAACTGATGATGATGGGGGGGGGTGTCACCATCAGATTAGCTCATTTGTAAGAACACTGCTCCATGTATCTTGTTTGTGTTTGGCGTTTAAAAAAAAAGAAGCAAATCTGTACGATCTCATTAGAAACAAAACAACCATTGACCCATGTTTCTAGTTTGGCTCACAGTCAATAATATTTGGGTACCAAATTTGACCAACGGCGAGCGAGGCAGCAGTTCAACACACTCGTATATCCTCCCTCTGTCTTCAGTGGAGTCCTACTGCCAGATGGAGGGATGCCTGTGTTGTATTATTGATGCGCTGAGAGACCCTACAGTGTTCCAGTGAACATTCCACGATGACAGGGGGAAAATGGCCTCTTTGAGTTTACACTTGTGGACCTTTTTAAAGATGTTCCTCTGATCACAGAGACTAATGAAGGCTGGCCCTTGGCTCAGAGTGCGGGCTTAGTGTCGATTAGCTTAGGTTTTTATTTATGAACCCGCACATGCACTTTTAACTTCTACGTAGGTTTCAGTTTTTTTTATTAAGTGAAGTCATGTATTGTATGCCCGGGTTAGACCTCACAAGCCCACGTCCAACACATTAACAACAGGAAAGAGGCAAGTACCCTATATGATATGCACACAGTTATCAAAGAGCTGATGGCCCCTTTCTTCAACCACATTAACTGGATTTACCGGAACATTCCAGTAATCCCACTCGAAGGCAGCAGGTGCCTGACGGGAATCGAATCTGTCCCGCTAATCACTGGACTCTTAATTGATGGCTCATGTTCCACAGTGGCGGGAAAATATAATTAGAGATCATCACACCGGCTAACAAGCTTCCAGCTCACAAGTCATAAGGAGTGACACAATAACTCTATCAAATGCATCCGTTCTAATTCGCATCCCAGCCACCTGCGGCAAACCATTAGGTAAAGTCACAACAGCCTGCTACTCGATATGGGCCAGTGGGTGGTTTTAGTTGTTGTCATCTCTTAAAGGTTAACGGCGTAATGTCCCCCCCCCCCCCCCCCCCCCCCGGTATATTTCTCTCCCTCTGCTCGTCTGCTTCCCCCGTCCAAAACAATATCACAGCTTCAATTGCGACGTTCGAAATCTGTTGATTCGAGGCGACGGACGCCCGGAGTCTCTGGAAGATCATTGATGACGAGGGCCGGGCCATCACCGCGATAACGGTCAACCTCGCCATACGGACTTGACATGTGGTGAACGTTTAATGGTTCCATTGTGTCCCATCGTCTTCCAACGGAGATGGAGAGGAGAGGCCACACAACACAACATATTTGTTCCGTCCATTCTTATTGCCAACCCAATATTTTGGCAATACGGCGTATTGCCCTGCATGCTTTTCTAGTTTGTCTAGTTCTGCGGCGAGTGCAGGATAAACACCGGTCTCTGATGGAGCGTCCGAGGTGCAGGCCACATGAAGCATTTTCCCATATGGTTGGATCACATTGGTGGAGCATGGCGGCGATGGGGGCTGTATAACAGGAGATGCTTTTGGCTGATCCACAGAGCGACAGCTTGGCACCCATGGGCTCCGCAGAATGTGCCCTTCCGTTCTGAATTAATGAACCGTTGAAAAACATGAATGGAGGAATTTCTGCAATGGGTCGACCAGCCCCTGGTAACAAGTGTGAAAACTACCACTGCAGAGACATGTCATGTTGAACATTTGTAATGACTAGATAATTGTAATCGTGGTTATTTTGGAGGCCACGCAATTATTTAG
>JAXIVH010000027.1:2783559-2793559 GCA_036785325.1 Urophycis tenuis
CTTGTGGTAACACAACACACACACCAGGTTATATCTCACCTTTACACACAAAACAACATCACTTATGGTAACACAACACACACACAGGTTATATCTACCTTTACATAAACCAATATCACTCAGTGTGTCTCATGTTGTCTTTGTGTTGCTCACACTCCCACACTCCATCCACCGTGCTCCATGTTTAGCAACATGTAGCATGACCCTCTCTCTCTCTCTCTCTCTCTCTCTCTCTCTCTCTCTCTCTCTCTCTCTCTCATCTCTCTCTCTCTCTCTCTCCTCTCTCTCTCTCTCTCTCTCTCTCTCTCTCTCCCCCCGACCCTTCACCCACACTTCATAGAAAGGTGTTGTGCTTTACATGTGACCATGTAATTGTCATTTCATAACACAGACCTGTTTTCAGTCAAAGCACTTAACGTTGCCCCTCTATCTGTCCGATGGCCCCTGCGTGATCGGCTCTCTGACCTCCCCTCCACCGCACGTACTTCATTATTTATTATCCCTAATATCTGTCTGGCCGCCGCTCCTTTATCTTCCCTGCAACGTCTCACAGACACGTCTCTTAACAAGACCGCACGCCTCGCGCACAACGCACACTCGAAAGCGAACGGCTACACCCACTGAAGTGTATTGGGCGCGATTTGTATTGTTTGCCACGCACGGCCGGCTGGGTATCTGGTTTAATAAGGGAGGAGAATGCCGAATAAAAACCAAGTAACGAAGATGATGCAAGCACGCACAAATAATAGTGGGTGATGATATCGTTTTTTTTTTCTTCATTCTCCGTGTTTTTGCCTCAGGCCGTCAACAGAACTAAGCTAGGCGATATATTAGCGAAAGCCAGAGCTGGAACACATTTCCATATGCTCGGGAAATGTTTTTACTGCCACGACGCGCAATGTGTTTTGGTCAGCAGCCAATCTCCCAACGAGACGGCGTCTCCTGGCTTTCGCCCGAGCCGGGGCTGCGTCCCGCCGGCCGGCCCGGCCCCCGTGCGCTTCCCGAAGCCCCGCGCTCCCTAAGTCTCGCGGTGCCGAAGACCCGCGGTGTCAAAGCCCCGCTCACCCGAAGCCCCGCGTTCCCTAAGTCCCGCGGTGCCGAAGCCCCGCGTTCCCTAAGCCCCGCGCTGCCGAAGCCCCACAGTGACCCGTCTCCGAACGGCTAAAAGGAAAAACCGCGGGGTTCACCTCTGCCGCCGGTGACCTGGCGGAGGGGCGTGCGAGGCTCGGCCGAGTGGAAGAGGTCGAGCCGTGGCCGGTGCGGCTTCCAGCGGACCGACGTCATACCGTCTGCGTGGTCGGCCGCAGCACTTCTAGACAGCACCTCTACCACCTTCCCCTCATTGGTTTTTCATTTCTGTGCAAACACACACACACAGACAGACACACACACACACACACTGTGTTTGCGTCTACCACCAAAACCAAAGTAAGTGTGGTTTCTGAGCTCCCTCGCTGAAACTGCACGGTACAGCAAAAGGCGCGTGTGTGTTGGGGAGTTGTGCATCGTCTTATTGCATTACAGAAAGTAGTTCAGTGTGACTTGTGGTATATATCAAAGTGTAATATAGTATTAGTATAGTATACATCAAAACCCCAACCGCTGCCCGATAAATTCCTGTCACATGGGGCTGTTGTTCTGCTGCTATGGCCAGCTCACGTAGTGCATGTTAATACGCTGGATAGAGATACTTCTGCTCTACAGGCCCCCCTTTCACCTTTAAACACTGTTGGACGTAAGCAATACATTACGTGAACAGAAAATGTGCATTTATGATCAATACTCAATCTTCATAATGCTTTGTGCGTTGACTCAATGAATGGACCATACTATAACAGTAATAACTAACATTTGATTTCAATTGAGCATTTTGGATTTTTGTTGCACTTGTATCATACTGTGGTACGACTCTTTTGTACTACTGCTATGGACAATACAGTCAATACAAAGGGACTAAAAACACACTTACAGATATACATACATACCTTGGACTAACAGTCTTCCGATATGTGCATTAGACCATGAGGGGTGTGTGAGTATGATAACAGGGGAGTGGCTTACTTAAATCTTTGATGGCTTGTAGGACACACATGCGCACACACGCACACACAAACCCTGTCACACACACACACACACACACACAAACCCTGTCATGGTCTGTGGCAGCATCCTGTTGTAGTTCCTGGTGGTAGAACATGGATTTTATCGCTTCTCTTGGTGTGTGTGTGTGTGTGTGCGTGCGTGTGCATGTGTGTGTGAGCGCGCACTTGAATCACAGGGAGTGCTCATTGCCGGCCGAGTTTACTGAGGGCTATTTTGCGGCCATGCGTGATGAGTGCAGCACACGATGTGAGGTGCAAAATTGACAAGCGGCATTAGTCAGTGAGTCACCTTGCAGGAACTGCACTCAAATGGACCTCGGCAACTCTAACCCCGTGCCAATTAGTGGGAGTCTCTTGCTCGTCCAACTTGTTTATCTTCGGGCCTGTCACAGTTTTGGCCATTTCCGCATTTGCCTGTAGCCATTTTGACTTTTACAGGCTCTGGTAGCCTGTCACACCCAGACCCAGCGCCCCCCCACCCCCCACCCCATCATCTGCCAAATGGCTCTAGGGCTGCAGCCATCAGTCATCTTCACCCAGGCCACCCATCTCACCCCTCCTCCTCTTCAACTGTCCATCAGACACACACGTCAGCGTCGGCCCTTAAAAAAAACAAACAATCGTCACATCGCGTCAGACTCAGGCGTCTGGCCGCCCAAACCCACAGTCGGCCCCCGTGACAATATCATCCCGTGAAGCGATGGATGCGAGCGGCGCCCGGCTATCAGAGAGCAGATAAACGTTCCTCTGCGGCGCTCGCCTTGTTCCAAACCATATGCATTTGCTTTCCTCTCCATTACTCTCCACTCTGGCTATTTAATAGTTCCCGGTCTCGTTATGAGTTGAGTGAGTCAGCGGCAAGGCTGGGTGAGTCAGTGTGGCTAAAAAGCGTCAAACGTTGCCTACAATTAGCCTTAAACACTTGTGGTGCTGAATTCGGCAGCATGAGCACCAATCATTTACCCTCGCCGGTGTCTGTGGCAACGCGAGCAGGTTTCTGTCTCCAGTTTGGGCCAGGCGATAAAGGCAGCATTGTGATGATCACGGGGAATTGTACAGAAGATTGATAAGTATCAGGATATGCTTGTGAATGCACGATGCTCTCCTAAACAGGCTGAGGGTCATCACATTGAAGTACACAGATACGTGTTTCCCTTTCTCCCATGACATTTCAAATCTCAAATTTTGGTCATTATTAGGTCATCTCTAACCACTGTGAAGTGTAAGTTAGGCTTCCCCGTTGACACAACGCTAGGGGGCTTACGGACCCATTGCGTCCTTGCGGACCCCCCTTGCCTCCACTGCAAGGGCCTGACATGCACCTCCCAAAAATCCTAGACGTGCGTCGAGGCGACGCAACACCAACGCAGCGGCATTGGCTGTGATTGGTCCGCTAACTCCATCCGCTGGAGACTGCTTTTCCGGTCTCCACTCATAAACACCGCCACAGTGTGATAAATGCTTTGACTGATTGGCAACAACATATACAGGTATATAACTTTTGCCTTCATGTCTGTAAAGTTTTTTTTTTACTCGCTAGTAATCCGTATGTAACGACCAGAATGGTCATTCTGGTCGCCCTCTACTGGTGTGGCATTGAATTGCATTTCGACACGTAAACCCCACACAGAACCATCACGGTCTCATGACTGCGTCCAAGCAGCTTCTTGGCCATTGCGTGATCACTACCTGACGTCACTACGACGCTTAAGGAATTTACACAATGAAACTGGGTGTCGTGATCATACATTAGTCCATACATTCATTCCATGACTATGCAACACCATCGAAAGACCATAATGCCGAACATTTGCCCCCAGCCCCAATCTCGGGTTCTCCTTTCCTCGCTGGCTGTGGAGGCCACGCCCACACAATGAGCTCAACGGAACTGGGGAACACACATCTTGACACGGCAAGAGTCGCCGCCATATCCAAAGCGCCCCGGCAATGTAAAAGGCGACTACCTGTCTGGTTGATTACAAAGGACACCCGAACACGTCCCGGTTTCTGCTGCCGCTGAGCAACCAGGTGTCAGTGGTTTCTTCCCCCGGCGCCGCGGGCTCTCCAGAATCCCCAGTCATATTTATATTTGATGCCTTTTCATTATTCAGACCTGCTTGTTTGCAGTTGTAGGCCCATCTCGCCCCTGCAATGGAGACTCTGCTGTGTGCGTGTGTGTGTGTGTGTGTGTCAGTGTGTGCGTGTGCGTGTACGTGTGTTTGTATGCGTGCATGTGCGTGCGTGCGTGCGTGTGTGTGTGTGTGTGTGAGAGATAATGATACAGAAAGGAAGAGGATATGAATATCCGGGCACAGTAGCAAGGGCAGGTCTTTTTTTTTCCCTTCTCTACTCTCTCTATCCTTGTCTCTCTCTCTCCCTCCCCCTCTCCCTCTCTCCATCCTCTGCTTTATTATTCCAAAGCTAATGCCTTTTACCCACTCACTTCAGTCATAGCGTTTCTCAGTTCTGGCAGCTAGCTCCAGCAGCTAGCTCTCGCTCTGTCTCTGTCTGCTAGCCCTCGCTGTCCCTGTCAGCTAGCTCTCTCCGTTTCTGTCAGCTAGCTCCCTCTGTCTGTCTGCTAGCTTCTATCTCTGTGGGCTACCTCTCTGTGTCTTTGTCAACTAGCTCCCTCTGTCCCGCTCAGCTAGCTCTATCTGTTGTTCAGCTAGCTTCTGTCTCTGTCAGCTAGCTCTCTCTGTCTGTCAGCTAGCTTCTGTCTCTGTC
Source organism: Urophycis tenuis (assembly GCA_036785325.1). Taxonomy (NCBI): domain Eukaryota; kingdom Metazoa; phylum Chordata; class Actinopteri; order Gadiformes; family Phycidae; genus Urophycis; species Urophycis tenuis. Next base: position 2,788,386 of record JAXIVH010000027.1, read on the forward strand.
AACAAGCTCCCTCTGTCAGCTAGCTCACTATCTTTGTCAGCTAGCTTTCTCCATCTCTGTCAGCTAGTGCTCTGTTTGTCAGCTAGCTTATGTCTGACGGCTAGTGCTCTCTCTCTGTCAGTTAGTGCTCTCTGTCTCTCTCTCAGCTAGCTCTCCCTGTTTCTGTCAGGTAGCACTCCATCTCTGTCAGCTAGCCTCTGTCTCCTTCAGCTAGCTCTCTCTATCTCTCTTGGCTAGCTCTCGCTGTCTCTCTCAGGTAACGATCTGTCTCGGTTAGCTTGCTCCCTCCGTCCATCAGCTAGCTCTTCCTGTCTCTGGTAGCTAGCTCTCTCAGTCTCTCCAAGCTAACTATCCATGTCTCTGGTAGCTAGCTCTCTCTCCAAACTAACTATCCATGTCTCTGGTAGCTAGCTCTCTCAGTCTCTCCAAGCTAACTATCCATGTCTCTGGTAGCTAGCTCTCTCTGTCTGTCAGCTCAGGTAGGTGTCTCTGTCTCTCTTTCTCTGTCTGTCCCCTGCCGCCCCCGTCGTTACAGTGGTTGAATATAATTTGGAGATAGCTTTGGATCAGTCAGGATTGCCATTTGTAGTTCTGAGAAAGAGAGAGAGAGAGAGAGAGAGAGTGTGACAATCCTAGCCACATACGCGCACAACAGACCATAATAAAGAGTGCACTCTAATCTGGTTTTAGAATTCAATGTCACCATAGATTTTCTGTTACCCTTGGAGCAGCGCAGTGTTTTTGGACCCGCACCACTGTCTTACTCCGCGGGCCAAATTCAAAGTGTCAGGCGGGTTTGAATCACTGCGCGGCGCGCTTAAACGATGACCTTCCCCCGGTATTTGAAGTATTCGCGATGGCCCGTGGCGAGTCCACTGACAGTCCAATTACGTCCGAGCTGCGAGTCGGGGGGGTGGGGGTGGTGGGGGGGAATTTAGGAAGCATGGCGTCTTGATATCTGGACCTCACTGTCCGTCCGCCACTGACGGGTGACCTTCTGGTCCTGGGCCCGGTTCTGCTTGTTCACAGCCTCGCCGGCCGTCCGGTCGTCTGTTGAAACCCATTTCAGTGTTTCCTCTCCAGTAACGAGCAGTGGGCGACCTGCGCGCCAGCCGGCCTACAACTTCAACTTCCACTCAATCGGCAGTGGCAGCACAGAGCTCTGCTTATTGCAAAAATTGGTGCCAAGTAATTTCCCTTGACCTATGTGCCAGACTGTCTGTGTTTTCCTTCATGGTTTTGTTTTTTTTTGCTATTTGCTTGATTTATTCAATGCAACTGCAACACTACTTGTCCGACCGTAACTTTATGGCTTTTTTCAGACGTATTTGTTGGAATGAATCGGAGGCAGAGACACGGCTACTTTTTCAGTGAATGTTCTTCCTTATGGTAGCCGCCTCACAAGATGGGCCAATACAGTAATTATATCCAATTATAATAAAGTTTTTTTTTGTGCTGTAAATAACTTTTTTTTTCTTCACCCAAGTTTTATTCCAGTAAATTGCAAATAGAGTGCAAATACTGTTCCGAAATATTCTGACCTCCTAAAACTGCTGACGCACGCGATGCAGTAATTCAGCTCCGCGCACTCTATTATGTTCTGTTAGTGCATCATGATGCCGGGGATGTGGGCTATATTAAGTACACCTATTGGGTTCTTCAGAAGGCTCACATTCAAATGCCAAAGACAAATAACGCCAAATATGCCAAAATGCCAAATAATGCCGATATTGCCAAATAAATGTCAAATTTGGTTCTGCAGAGCTGCCATTAACCGAAAGGGATGGGCAACAGGATCTAAACACGGAAAATAAATGGATGACACATCACATTAATATGCAGCTCAGGTAGTCAGGTAATTGCTAATTGAGTCTTGGGAAGACTCGGTATTGAAGGGGGCTGGTCTGTTTTGCTCATAATAATGTCACTGTTCATTCTGACCCTATAGTGTGTTTATTTTGTGTGAAAAATATTCTTCGGCCCTTTCTCCCGAAAATTCTCGTCACACAAAAAAAAAGGGAATAAGGAGAGTGCGCGGAAAAACAAAACAAAAAAACACACACACACACACACCAGAATCTCTTCCTCGATAATCGTGAGCCAAGTGTGGGAGGATCACTCCCCCTTGTTCCTCTTGCTCACCATCTCACACTCTCTGGTGCTGCCGTCGCACGGTGCACTCGGTCAGGCAGCAGCCCAGTGTTTTCACATGTAACATGATCTCCCACAAGCCCCCCGGGGGAGGCATCGGTAGCCCTAGCAGGAGTCACCCCATCCCTCTCCCTCTCCCCCCCCCCGGGGGGTGAGGCAAGGCAAAGCACAGGCGAAGGAACAGGAACGTGCCCTCGCGTGCTCACGCACACCAGAAGTGGATTAGCTTTAGCCAAATCAGAGAGCCGTAGCGAGTGGCAGTCCTGACCAGACCGCGCCACTTTGCGAGCCTTTGCCCCCCGTTATCGCTCTGATAAAGCTGTACCATTAAAGTGTCGTTTGCCGCGTTAGGCCATAGCGGAACTGGACTTGACCACGTCGTTCTCTCGTCCAAAAGCTGTCCTCATCAATCCGGATAAGATCGGCTCTCTGTGAATGAGAGAGAGAGCGAGAGAGAAAGAGCAAGAGCGAGAGAGAGAGAGCAATAGCAAGAGAGCAAGAATGAGAGAGAGAGCGAGAGAGAGAGAGAGAGAGAGAGAGAGAGATTTAATGGGCAGCCCGACACAAGAAGGATGCCTGGAGGCGACCAAGGCCATCCCAAGTCCACTGGTGTGAAGTGCTATTTTCCTCATGTCATTTTTACCTTGTCGTTTTTTTGTTTTGCTTTTGGTCTTTCCCCTCCTCCATCCACGCCACTCTCATCATCCCCCACTCATCATCACCTTCATCGCCCCCCCCCCCCCCCCCCCCATGAGAGAACCCTCCATATTAAAGTGGCGTTGACACTTCCATTTCGGCTGAGTTATTTTAGCTGCGTGCTGTTCTCATCTCCATGATGTAACCCCAGCGGTGTGTCAGACACAGCCCTGAGGTGTTTGATTGGGACTCTTATTTTCCGCGTTTTTTTTTTTTTTTTCCCTCTCTTTCTTCCTTTAAAAAAAAAGAAAAAAAGGAAAAAATAAGGAGGAGAGAAAAAAAAAGACATCACACGTTCACTCTTTTTTTTTTTTTTATCTATTCCTCCCTGAGTCCTCCCACTCAGAAGTGCGACACATCTTTTCTCAGCGCCCGGCGCCGGCCGTGTAGGAGGTGAGGCATATTTCTTCCCCTTCACTCTCGGTTTTGGTCGTCCTTTTTTTTCCTTTTTTTTTTTTCTTCTCCTCACACGCACCTGCTCACTTTCTCCCTCTCTCTCTCTCTCTCCCTCGCTCTCGCTGCTCGCTGCTCTCTCTCGCTCTCGCTACTCTCTCTCTCGCGCTCTTGCTGCTCTCTCTCTCGCTCTCTCTCTCGCTCTCGCTACTCTCTCTCTCGCTGCTCTCTCGCTCGCTCTCTCTCTATCTCGCTCTCTCTACCCTCTCTCTTTCTCGCTCTTGCTACTCTCTCTCTCTCGCTGCTCTCTCTCTGGCTGCTCTCTCTCGCTCTTTCTCTCTCCCTCTCTCGCTTGCTTGCTCACTCGCCCGCCCTCCTTCCTGTTCCTCTAAAACACCTCCGCCGTCCAGGACCATGCTGAGTGGCGGCGCTGCCAGCCAGGGTCCTGACGCACTCTGACGAGCGTGCATGCGTCACAGGCACTGGGGGGGTCTTCCAGCTACCAGCTACCCTGCCGCTCACACACTGCTTGTCGTCAGCCGGCCAGACCTGAGACAGTGGGGGTGGGTGTGGGTGTGGGTGTGAGGGTGGAGGGGGGGGGGTCAAAAGGTCACAATTCAGGATGCATTTGCTTTATCGGGATAGTGGGGGGGGGGGAAGAAGCTGGCGCGGAGGTTGGTTAGTGGGAGGCGACGAGCAGCCAGTGAGTGTGATGGAGGGGACATCAACGTAACACTTAAGGTGTGATGCTGTATGGTTTACACCTGGCTGAATAGACTGGTCCCCGAGCCGAGAGGGAAAGAGAGGTGTCTATCTATAGATATTTCTATCTATAGGTAGCTTTCTATATATTGAGATCTACACATCTGCTGAGTTCTGGTTTTAATTTTTAATGAAAGTTTTTTAATATGCGGGCCTCCTCACAACGATTATACGATGATGTTAAAAATACTATGCGTTAATATTTAATAGTCATCGATAAAGCCCGCCTTCGTCCCCCTCCACCTCAATTTGTCTCTCCTAATGAGTAGTAGCGTAATGTGTGGATTCGAGTCATTAAGTTCGCAGAGGGAACCTGAACGCAACGCACAAGGAAACACAGAAATCACGGCGATATATCTAAAAAAACAACAGCAACAAAAACAGACACAGCATGCTCTTTGTTTACAGTTCGTATTTGACTCCAGGTGATCGTAAGTGTCTTTGTAGAGTGGAAGGAATGAGCCCTTTTCCACAGCTGGGATTGCGTGGTCTTGTGTCTTCCTTAAGTTATCGTCTGGGCTGACGAATTGCATCCTGGAGGGGGGCCATTGATTTGCTGTTTGCTATGGGCGCTCAAAAAAAAAACCCAATATGCAAGAAACAACAAATGAGCTGCGGCTTCAGCAAAGATTCATCTGGATGGTTTGGCTTTGCCATGATGTGCTGTGAGCTTTAAATGCTAATGTTTGCGCTAAGCCTTTACGCACTCCGCATCACAGTTGCGAGCGCATGCAAATTCACGGAAGTGTTTTTAACTCTGCGACACACACGCACGCACACAAACAGCAAGTCAAAGGCGGTACGTCAAAGTGAGTAGTAAGTTTCCCTCTCGCTCTCTCCCTTAAGATGTCTGGCCCTCTGGTGTTTTCCCCCCTCTCTCTCTCTCTCTCTCTCTCTCTCTCTCTCTCTACACACAACCACTTGCCATGTTTGCCCGGGTCGTTGTACTTTGGTCCCCGGGAGCAGCCGGGACAATGGGTCTCGACACCGTGCCCCTCCTCCCACTGAGTGACTCTCTCTCCCGGGGGGGGGGGGGGCGGAGCGGCAGCAGGTGTGGTGACCGTGCCCCCGGGAGCTCCGGAGTGGCGGCCCACTCTGAGCCAATCTGACGGCTGACGCTGGGGCGCCCCAACGCTTGGATGTTGTATGTGTATGTGTGTGTGTGTGCCTGT
>JAXIVH010000027.1:2796059-2824934 GCA_036785325.1 Urophycis tenuis
CCCGTTGTACAGCCGCGCCGACCCTGAGCGTAAGCACTCGGAAAGACCTCCCTGAGCAGTCTTCTGTGTGCTTGTTGTGTGGAAGCCCGTGCGTTCTGCCCATGTTTTTTTTCCTGTTTTCAGAGTGTCATCGGAATCCCCAAAAAAACCCGACGGTAGCATGTGGTTGCGTGCGACGTCGCCTTGCGTCTTTGTTTCCACTTGATGCGAGTGAAGAATTGATCTCCGCGGTGTGACGTGCGCTGTGTGGCTGTGTGCTTCTTCGACCCCGGCTCCATTGTGATTTTCCACTTCTTACTGGGCTGAAAAGACATTAGAGAGACTTCATCGTATGTTGTTTTATTACATGTTAAAGCAGACATGCCCCGCACCACAGCATCACATGGCTTTGTGAGCCGGTGGGGGTTAAACGCCAAAGGTCAAGTGAACTGCTGAAGACTGCGGCTTTGTAGCCTTTTAACACACAAAAACCGCGCACGCCACACACATTCACACATACAGCCCCCGGGAAACAAATACATTACCGCACACGGAAACTAATGCCATATGACATGCACTACGGACGTTCCCTCTGTGTGTGGGCCGAGGCCTGCCGAAAGAATGCAGGCATGTTTTATTGCTGCAGTTCATACGAAATCCCTTTTTGTTTTTCCGGCTGGATTTACTGGTGTTTACCTTGGGCTTTTCGGAGCGAGACCCAGCGTGCATGACGGTGCTGTTCCCACACCTTTTATGGACGGGAGAGCCTCGCTACTGCATCGCAACACACCGAACAACAAGACACTTTAGGTGAATGCGCACACGTTCGCTCGGCACCGGGGCAGAAAGCCTTGGTGTTTTTCTGCTCTCAGTGTCAAATGTTTCTTCCCAGGACAGGTTACTACTGACTTACCCAAATCGACTCTAAATCAAGCGAGGCGTTCATCTCTATTCCATTCACCTGCGTCCTCCGCCTCATGTTAACCAGAGTCCTTGACATTCTGTTTCTGCACTCGCGGTGGCAGTTTTATGCTGATGGCCATCAGTTTTGAAGCCGCAGACAGCGTCTCCCACACCAAACTTCCTCGTTTAGTTTTTGTTCCATTATGGGGTCCATTCCGCCGAGTTTGCGTTAGAGAAGTGACACATTATGTGGAGCCCTCAATCGGCCTCAATCGGTAGTTTTTACAAAAAAGGCAAAGTATTTATCTAACACTTTGGTGCCTCCATTTTGTTTGTACATCCAATTAACCCCCATCCGGGTGAACAGTGCTCCGACAACGCGGCTTCTTCTGTAAGGCCTCTCTTTGAGTTGACGTTTTGCGTCAACTCAAAGGTTTGCGTCCAGGTTTGCGTCCAGCTCCGGATCGGGGACGAAAACACGTCTTTTTGTCTTTTCTTAGTCAGCAGCGGGTCCTCCCGTTCCGTTAGCACGGCCTAATAGGCCATTGATCTGTGTGGAGGCCCCCCGATGAACTGCACGCGTCCCCGGCTGCCACACAGATCACCGGTAACCGCCAAGCAATTGCCGGCTGGGAAATGGGCGCCGGCGCAAAGAGCAAATAAAAGCGCGGTGGCGGGGGACGATCAGCAAACACTCGAGAAAACCCCAATTTACAATGCCAAGCTAGGAAGCTTCCGGAGGCTTTATAGGAGAACTAGCATAGAATAACACATCAATGTTTTTGTTTGTTTTTTTCAGCCGTCGATGTGATAACCGTGCTTGCCCCCCCCCCGAACACAACAAATCGATGATTGCGGAAGCGTTGTTCTGCTTTTTTTTGTTTTTTGTTATCGTAGGTGGGCTGCATTTAAATGCAATCTTTCCGGAGGGCAGTTCCAGTGTGTCTCGGCACTTCTCTTTCGCCGCATCCCCGGTTCGCGCTTCCTGTTTTGCCTTCACTTACCCGGAGCAGACGCGCCATTCCCCCTTCGCCAAATAAACGATTGCGCTTGTCATGTTTTACATCATTATAATGGGTGTCAAAGAATGCAAAGTTACAATGGGCAAATTAGTCATCAACTCACTGCCCCGCGCCTCATCGGTGGAGCCACAATGAGCCACGGAAGCGCGCGGCGTGCCAAATCTATTTTGTCAAGTGGGCGTGTATCGACGTGCGCTCATTTCTTCCACCGCCGCGCCGCAGAAGTGACGTACACGGCAGGGGCTCGTCTCCGAGGCCCGTATTGATTTTACTACCATTTAGCCAATCAGAATAATAGACTATTTTTGAATGGCTCTTCGTCGGGTGGCGCCATGGCGGTGGCGGTGGTGGTGGTGGTGTTGTTGCCGCTGCTAAAAAGACGAGATTGGCTTGCAAAACGCGCGTCTCTCCAGTTAAATAACGGCCAGTTGCGAATAGTTCACCGGATCGATCCCGGGTCCCGGGTCGGTTCCTCCTGAAGGCCGACAACAAAGTGTGTTGTGTGGGATCGACCCGGCGGTTGACCCCGCGAACAACGACACTCTCACCTACACAGCGAGTCTTTTTCCGCGATCACTGTCAATCTGAGTGGCCCAATTCTCACACGACCGTGCCCTGTGGCTTATTCTATCGGACTATTGACAAGCTTGATCTTTCCACCAGCCGGCCAATCTATCCAGCTGCGTGGCAGCGGTCCCAACGCGCACACACACACACGCACATGCACACACACACACACACACACACACACACACACACACACACACACACACACACACACACACACACGCTGCATCACTGTGTGTGTGAATGTGAGATGGGAGAGATAGCCTTCGACGCCTGTTTGTTTGTGTGTGTCAGTGCTGACAATGGAGGATATTTGATTAAAACACAGTGCAGGAGGGCTTGCCAAAGCACACATTCCCCGGCGATAAAGAGCCCGCCGTGTTGTACAACAAGCTCGCCTCCCGTCCCCGCGAGAAACTATTGTTCAAAAAATAAAAGCCGATCGCCCGGTCTAAATGACCGTAGCCCGGGGTGTTAACCCAGGCATGACTGGAAGCGCTGCGTGTCAGTCGGAGCCGGCCGCACTGACAAACCCCCAGCGACCGCCCCCCCCCCACCCCCCCACCCCCCGAACCGCTGCCTCCCCGCCAAGTCCCCGGGGCCTCATTGATCTTCATATCATTAGCTGTATGTATATCACAGGGGCCAAGCCCCCCCCCACCCCCCCCCCCCCCCCCCCCCCCTGCGCCACAGAGAGCCCCTGATCGCTTTGCCACAGGGACCAGTTAGCAGGCGGCGCCATCACCGTACAAAGACAAGGGAAAGAGGGTGGGGGGGTTGGGAGCGGTAGCGGGGGCGGGGTGGTTTTGGGTGGTCTCGGGCCAGGAAGAGAGAGGATCTCAGAGCTCACGCTTTGTGAGCGGGGAAAGAGCTGCCCATGTTTCCCACGGGACAGGGCGGGTCTCACCACCTCCACCGCAGCCTCTCCGCGGGGAGCAGCAGCAGCAGCAGCAGCGTCAGCGGGAGGAGGAGGAGGAGGTGGAGCCGGGCGGCCGCCGCCCACTTGGCCGCGGTCAAGGGCCGCGTCGTGTCCCCCGGCCGGAGGGGCGTGGAGGGGCTCTGCTTCAGCACCGTGCTGGGGGTCCTGGGGTCCGGCGCCTGGCTGGACGCGGCGCGGGAGCAGAGGGCCCCGCCCCGCGCCCGCAGCGCCTCGCTGCCGGGCCTCTGGCGCCGCCGCCGCCGCCGCCGCCACCGCCACCGCGTCCGCGCCCACTCACTGACGCTGTCTTTCTCCTGGTCCGCAGATGGCGGGACCGAGGACCTGGGAGACCCCCGCTCGCCTCTAGACCACCCGCTGAGCCACGCCGGCCAAGGTGAGCACACACGCACGCACGCACAGACACACGCACACACGCACACACGCACACAGGCGCACACACACACACACACACACACGCCAGCCTGAAGCTGGCTCATTTAATCACATTCATGTAATTAAATCACCTTTTTATTGTTTTGTTGGCAAATGATGACAAACAACGAAGAGGGAAACCAAACGGCTGCAATTACCGCACAGTTCTCCGTTGACCTCATCCGTCACAGTCCATTCCAATCAAGAGATGTTTGTGCATGTGTGTGCATTATCTTTTAATGCACACATACATATACACCTCTGCGTACTTCAGTGGGTTATTTCATTTACAAATGTATTCAATATTTCTATTGTACATTTCACAGCTCAGTCTGAAGTCATCTACTTCTGAAGATGGAGAAGTGTGTGGAAATGTATTATGATATACAACTGTATAATGATGTGAGGGGGCGAAGCTCATTATGAAGAATTTTTCATCGATCTCTGCAGTGGATTCAACCCCATGCTATTGTATCGGTCAAAAGCTTTGGGATGGGCAAGTGCAAAAATATTCCACTCACGGCTACTGTATATCGCTAGTAGATGTTTTTCAAAGTGAAACTACCAGGACTTCCAGGCTGGGGCTCCCATTGCACTGCAGAGATGATTCAGGCATATTCCACTCTTGAATAGTTTGTGCTGAATGCAAGGTCAACAAGTTTGTAGGAGGGCACTTTGAGCATCCAAAACAATGATGACATCAATGACAAAATTAATAAAGGTAATAGTAATTATTATTAGTATTATTGGTATTATTATTCTTGACTCACATGCATTATTGCTTCAGGATAGCCTTCCCTGGTTGTATTGTTATTGTTATTGTTGTTATTATGATTGTATTTGTGCGTTTGGCCGCGGGGTCCTCTCTGAAGGTGTCATTATCAGAGTTCCATCAGGCTTTATGGACGGGACATGCGGCGCCGTGAGCCGGTGTCATATCGACGGCGTGCGGTCCGGCCGCGGATCCCGTTTCCCTTCCCGTAACGTCGCCTCTCTCGGCGCCAGCTCGGCGCCAGACGAGCCGGGAAGTGACAGCGACAGATCTCACATCAGTACGACAAATGTCAGCGTCTGACGGCGGCCGGCCGGCCGGGCGCTGCGGCCAATTAAAGTTTCTCTCCCTGTCAACGTCTTCACTGGCCGTTCACTCCGCTGCCCCACTTGAGGGGGGGGGGGGGGTTGCACCGGGGGGGCCACCACTGACCGGGGCTTTGTGTTGTGAATGATACCTCACCCCCCCGCCGCCACCCCACCCCCACAAAGAGAGGTGTCACACACAACATCCTCCGAGGGGATGGACGCAATTGCGCGAGCGTGTCGATGGTGCTGGGCGTGAGTGTGATGGGTTGATGACGGATGTCTTTATTTATTTATTTATTTATTTATTTATATATTTTTTTATTAGTGCAGCTGCAGCCTGGCAGCGGCCGTGGTGAGGGTGCCACTGACGGACCCGGTGGGGGAGTTAAGTGCACATTAACACGGAGAGGATCAAAGATCCGCGCGCTATGCAAATGTCATTTAGAAATAGTCAAATGGCAACAGAGGAGGAAAAGAAGGACCCTGAACTGTTGACATTTAGCAGTGGCTTTTTTTAGGACGAAACCTTTTTTAAGTGAATAAGCGAAATGGCACTTTTGTTTTGTGCTTTTTTTGTGCCTTTTACGGGGCAGGACAGTAAAGAGGCACAGGAAAGCAGGCTGGGAGAAGTAGATGGAGTGGAAATGCAGCGTAGGACCAGCGGTGGGAATCGAACCTCGGTCGAACGCAAGGCCTACTTCCCCCGTGGTCGGCGGCACTGGGCCAGGGCCGAGCGGCAGAGCCGGCGCAAACATGGCCGCCCCTTTTTCCACTTCCACTAAGAGACTCGGCGTGCCGCCTCACGGCCATCCATCTGTTGTGCAACTGGGCCGGCGGCGTCCGTCTACCGATAGATTAGCGCGTCACCGATACGCTGATATGGGATCTGCATGGTGATCGATGACGGCCCGAGGAGCGCGCCATGTGCAGTCAGACGTTGATGCAGCGAGCGAGCGGTCGGCACGGCGGCAGAGAAAACAATCACTTCGGGGCTCGGGAGAGACGAGCTGTGTGTGTGTGTGTGTGTGCGTGTGTGCGTGCGCGTGCGTGCGTGCGTGCGTCCTTCCTTCCTTCCTTCCTTCCTTGAGTAAAAGCGTTCAGAAGCAAACGGTGTTAGCATAGTCTCGGCATGCGTTCACACAACACATCGCCTCTTGCACAGGCTCCCTGTGCGTTACCAAACCCCCCCCCCCAGACGTTCCCAAGCCAACCAACAAACATGAGGAAAATCCACCAGCGATGGCGCTCGCGTCGTCGACCTCTCCGTCCCTCTGTCCGTCCGCCTTCAGACCCGTTCAGGCGGTCTTGTCGCAGACCGACGGCTGGCGATGGGGGTCCGGCCTCCCACGCGGCGCCGGCGGCTGGGATCTGATGTGAGACGCGGCGCTCGACCCGTTGATGTAACAATCTGCCAGGGAACCGACCGCCGTCGTCACAAAGGGCCGTGGACACGCCAGTTGTCGCGCCGATGAATAGAGGCGTGTGTGTGTGTGTGTGTGCGTGTGCGTCTGTGTGTCTGTGTGTGAGCGCGCGCACGCGTGTGCACTTTCTATGCGCAAGTCTTCAGACGGAGGGAGACAAAGGGTAAAAAAGAACACATTTTGACTGGCATTTTGGGTTTGAGTGGGTGAACTTCACTGGTCTTTGTTCTATTGTTCGCAGTCTGTTCGTTTTTTTTCCTTTTTTTTTTTCTTCTTCCCCGTAACAAAATACTTACTGTAGGCCATGACTGTGCACTTATTTGTGTTCACAGCGAGGATTTTTATTTATTTTTTTGGTGGTTAGTGGCGGCTTTAATAAAGCTGTTGTTGACTAAAGGGGAGGGGTGGGGGTGTGGTAGTGGATGTGCTGGTGGGAGGCAGCGGTCCATGCAGCCTGTGAGGCTGCTTCCTGCTACGACCATACTGGTCCTGTGTGCGCCGCGGCGCCGCCATCACTGTGATTAATGGCTTATTATGAGGATCGCGAGTATTGTTTACGATAGGAGCCCGTGGCATGTGTGACATGATGAGTCGGGCCCGTGTAATTATGTGACTATAAACCAAAAAAGCACCAGGCTCTTGATCATCCCAAGAGTGATATGATGTGTGTTGTGGTAGGGGAGTGAAGAGATGATGGCTATTCTGTAGCGCAGCATCGCTAGCCACTGCTTTTTTTTTTTTTTGGCACATAGCATGCCTACCAAACGAAGTCTGATTGCATACGAGAATATTTTACGCCGTAACATTGCAGCATTAGATTAGATTAGATTCAATTTTGGTCATTCTCAGTATCTTTTAGATATGGGAACGAAATTCGTTCTCTGCATTTGACCCATCCTATGGTACATAGGAGCAGTGGGCTGCTAGGTTCAGCAGCCCGGGGAGCAAGTTGGGGTTCAGTGCCTTGCTCAAGGACACTTCGACACGCGGACAGTTGGAGGAGGGGAATCGAGGGGATCACACCGCCGACCCTACGGTTGGTGGACGACCCGCTCTGTCCACCCGCTCTACCTACTGAGCCACCGCCGCCCAGCATCTTGCGTATTTTACGTGAAACTGACCATGACAGCTTCACTGCCTATCGGGTACTTTGTGTCTACAAACTCTGCGCCCCCTATGGTCTCGCTGTCCCCGTAGTCTTCTCACCGTGCGTTCCCCTCCCCGCCTGCAGGTGGCAGCATAGACAGCGACTGTGCCTTTGACGGAGACTACGGCGTGCCCCCCCTCTCCATGACCGAGGGCATGCAGCACATCCGCATCATGGAGGGCGTGTCTCGCTCGCTGCCGTCCTCCCCCCTGCTGGCCCACCAGGCCGTCAGCGTCCGCCTGCAGCCCGTGAAGAAGCTCACAGGTAACCGACCGGCGCTGCCACCCGACCGACCTCTGTAGACGTTGCCTCACACACACGCATGCGCAGGGGCGCACACACACACGCACAGACACACACACGCACACACACACGCACGCGCACGGGCACACAGATACACACACACACACACACGGGCGCACACGCACCTGCACACACACACGCACAGACACACCCACACGCACACACACACACACACGCACACGCACAGACACACACACACGGACATCCCTGCACTCTGCCACTCATGTAGAACTTCACCTGCAACGTTTTGCATAACAACAAGGAAATGAGGGAGAAAGACGCATTTCATTTCATCGAAGTCGGCCTTTTTTTCTCCCCCCAGCCCGCCGTTTTGCATCGACCCGGAATGTTCTGTCGAGTCTTGAGAGCAAATCTTGAGTGCAAACTGCACGGCAATTTAGTCGAATGGGGAATCCAGCTTTGCGGTGAGCGAGTGTCTACACTAGCCACTGCCCCCCCCCCCCCCCCCACCCTCCGTCCATATAAGCCAATACATACGGAATGTCTTCAGAAATGCAGCGCTCGTGCCGCGCAGCGTGACGTGGACAACGTGTCGGGCGATTGGAAAACGGTATTGTGTTGTTATCCCACTGGTAGCTGATAAGCAATTATCACTTATGGCCCGAGCACTTATTCCGGGTAAATGCATGAAGCCAGGCCGGCAGCCAGCCCTTAGAGGCTAGGACTGCAATTTTCAATTCGGCTAATCACCACGGGCTTACCTAATTGACAGGCCTCGCTGCCAGCGAACGGCCGGCGGACTGCGAGTTTGTGGTCGTCTCTGTTGTGCTGCTCTTTGCCTCCCCACCGCCACTAATCATTTCCTGCCACAGTAATGTCTGACACTGAAGAGAATGTGGAAAAATATGCCCAAACAATGCCTCTGGAGTCTCTCTTCGCTCTCTCTCTTATTGCCTCTCTCGCTCTCTCTCTTATTGCCTCTCTCACTCTCTCTCTCGCTGTCTCTCTCTCTCTCTGCCTCTCTCTCTCTCTCATTGCCTCTCTCACTCTCTCTCTCGCTGTCTCTCTCTCTCTGCCTCTCTCTCTCTCTCTCATTGCCTCTCTCACTCTCTCTCTCGCTGTCTCTCTGCCTCTCTGCCTCTCTCTCTCTCTCTCTCTCTCTCTCTCTCTCTCTCTGCCTGTCTCTCCCTCTCTCCGTCTCCCTCCTGGCTTGTGACATGTGGCTGTGGGGGGTGAGCAATTGTCTCTTTCGTTCTTTGTAACCCCCCCCCCCCCCCCCACCCTCCACTCCACACACTATACTGTTATGGTGTTGTTGTGCACTCCATATTGTTCTAAATAGCCGTGTTTGAAACGCCATACGGCTGCGGTCGCCGTCATGCGCTCCGCATTGTTCAAAATCACCGTCTCAGGGTCTCGCACCGCAACGCCTCCAACCAAAACACGCGGCGGGCAGCGCTCCGACCTCGCCTGGGTCCATCCACCCCAGCGTGTGTGTGTGTGTGTGTGTGTGTGTGTCTGTGTATGCATGCCTGTGTGTGTGTGTGTGTCTGTGTATGCATGCCTGTGTGTGTGTGTCTGTGTATGCATGCCTGTGTGTGTGTGTCTGTGTATGCATGCCTGTGTGTGTGTGTCTGTGTATGCATGCCTGTGTGTGTGTGTCTGTTTATGTGTGTGTGTGTGTCTGTGTCTGTATGTGTGTGTGTGTGTCTGTGTATGCATGCCTGTGTGTGTGTGTCTGTTCGTGTGTGTGTGTGTCTGTGTATGCATGCCTGTGTGTGTGTGTCTGTGTGTGTGTGTGTGTGTCTGTGTGTGTGTGTGTGTGTGTGTGTGTGTCTGTGTATGCATGCCTGTGTGTGTGTGTCTGTTTATGTGTGTGTGTGTATCTGTGTCTGTATGTGTGTGTGTGTGTCTGTGTCTGTGTATGCATGCCTGTGTGTGTGTGTCTGTGTGTGTGTGTGTGTCTGTGTATGCATGCCTGTGTGTGTGTGTCTGTGTATGCATGCCTGTGTGTGTGTGTCTGTTTATGTGTGTGTGTGTGTCTGTGTCTGTATGCGTGTGTGTGTGTGTCTGTGTATGCATGCCTGTGTGTGTGTGTCTGTGTGTGTGTGTGTGTGTGTGTGTCTGTGTATGCATGCCTGTGTGTGTGTGTCTGTGTATGCATGCCTGTGTGTGTGTGTCTGTTTATGTGTGTGTGTGTGTCTGTGTCTGTATGTGTGTGTGTGTGTGTGTCTGTGTATGCATGCCTGTGTGTGTGTGTCTGTGTGTGTGTGTGTGTGTGTGTCTGTGTATGCATGCCTGTGTGTGTGTGTCTGTGTATGCATGCCTGTGTGTGTGTGTCTGTTTATGTGTGTGTGTGTGTGTCTGTGTCTGTATGTGTGTGTGTGTGTGTGTGTGTGTGTGTGTGTGTGTGTGTGTGTGTGTGTGTGTGTCTTTGTCTCTGTGTGTGTCTGTGTCTGTGTGTGTGTGTGTCTGTCTGTGTGTGTGTGTGTGTGTGTGTGTGTCTGTGTATGCATGCCTGTGTGTCTCTCTGTATCTGTGTGTGTGTGTGTGTGTGTGTGTGTGTGTGTGTGTGTGTGTGTGCGTGTCTCTTTGTCTCTGTGTGTCTCTGTGTCTCTGTTTGTGTGTGTGTGTGTGTATCAACGCGAGGTACCGACGGGCCCCCCTGTCCTGGGCCCCTCGGGGGCCGCGGTGCAGCCCGAGGGGCCCAGCGTCCTTCTGGTGCCGTCGAGGAGGTTAATTTAACCGCGGCCCACCACTAGGGCGCACCAGCCCACCAGCTTGTGGCGCGCGGAGGACGAGGCGTCTGCTGCTGCGCCGCCAGCCTCGCGGTGTTGACATCACAGGGAAAGATTTATCTTCATCGCCGCTTTGCCATCCAAACTGTAGATCTTGAAGGGGGAACCGGCACAGGCACGGGCACACACACACACACACACACACACACACACACACACACACACACACAGGCACATGCTCACAGGCACACACATGCTCACACAGGCACGCACACAGGCACGCACACACGCACATAGGCATGCACGCACACGCACACACACGCACACGCACACACACACATGCACGCACACAGGCACACACAGGCACGCACACATACACACACGCACACACACACAGGCACGCACACGCACACACAGGGACACATACACACACATACTCACACACGCACACACACACACACACACAGGCACGCACACAGACACACACAGGCACCCACACACACACACACACACACACAGGCATGTGCACAGGCACGCACATGCACACAGGCACACACACACACACACATACTCACGCACAAGCACACAGGCACGCAAGCAGACAAACGCACAAATACTGTGTTTATGCCGGGTGTGTCCTTCTCTCAGCGCTGCGGAGGGCTCTGTGCGGTGGTGGTGACGAGATCCAGCAGGCCGGAGGAGTTTCTGTATGTTTATGGGGGTTTTTTTGTTCATAGAAGGGGGGCCGTTGAAAGGCTCTGAAATTATGTTTCTCAGACCACTGGGGAGTCGTTCCCAGGCGAAAACGCTTTGTCTCTCAGTCTCTGTCTCTTTCTCCCTCTCTCTCTCTATCCCTATCTCTCTCTCTCTCTCTCTCTCTCTCTCTCTCTGTCTCTGTCTCTGTCTCTCTCTCTCTCTCTCTCTCTCTCTCTCTCTCTCTCTCTCTCTCTCTCTCTCTCTCTCTCTATGCGTCTCCCTGTCTTTGCCGCGGTCTCCCTGTCCCTGCTCCAGGGTGCCATCGGCAGCCATCTTTGCAAGGTCATCTGTGTTAATGACGCCGTGTATCTCGGGTGCACGCCCGCGGTGCGTCTCTGCGTGTGATCACGCCAGTTGTTTCGAAACGAGCTTGATTAATGCCACCGCCGCCGTCGCCGCCGCGGATGAATGACGGCTGATTTGCGGACGTCTCGGCGCGCCGTAAAACGGCGTTCGGGTCTCGTCTTCACGCACAAAACCTGAATGAATGTGATTTGGAGCGATCTTCTTCTGTTCGTATTCTATTCCATTTCTTCCTCATGCTCAACACTCGGTTGATAGTGATGGAGGACGGACCTGGTGGCGGAGTTATCGTCCTCGCACACACGCACGCACACACACGCACGCACACACACGCACAGACACACATACACACACACACACACATGCGCGCACACACACACACACACTCACTCACTCACTCACTCACTGTTGTTAGTGACGGTGCCTCTCCCAGCCTATGTGGGAGGGGTCTAGTGTACACGTCTTGCTCTCTTCGGGTTTCACAGAGCGTTTCGCCAAAGCCAAACGGATCCGAGGTCTAAACTTGCCTTTGACCCTTCGCAAAAAAACCGCGATCCTTCCATTATTTAACCTTGGCCGGCTTGACAACCTGTAATTGCTATTGATTCCCCTTTTGGCTGGCGGATGTCATTGTGCCGGCGCCGGGCGAAGCTGTAAGGTGTGTGTTGCCTTGATGCCGCGGTGTCTTGATGCTGTTGGCTGGTGACTCACCGAAACAGGTGCACCTGTTGAGCAGCATCTGGTTCAATTAATACACATGGCAGCAGTCGGGGCTGTGTGTGTGTGTGAGTTTTTTTTTTTTTTTTCTTTCCCCCACGTATGTTGGCTCACTGTTTTGTTGAATCAATATTACTACAGCCAGTTCATCTGTGTTTCCTGTGTTCGTCGGCGTTCACGTAATGCTATAGGCAGCGCCAAGTCCTCTAGGAACTTTTACTCTGTGGCTAATGCTAGTGTACTTCCGGCCGTTAGCTGCGGCGACCTTTGCATTTAACACGCTCTCCAACCTGTTGTTTTTAATATATACTTAAATTTTCTGTTTTTATTAAACGCTGTTAACTTTATGACAGCAAGTAATACCGTTGGTTATTGGCGATATTCGCTTTCAATATTTGATGCGCTATGCATACCACTTTCCTGTACTCGCTTCTGCAAAATTTCACATCGGGGATCAATAAAATTCTGTCTTAAGATGTTATTTTAAAAGTCTGAGAGGCTTATTAATTGTGATTTTGTGAGCGGGATGCACGAACCAATTTCTCACAGTCAATCGTGTCACAGAACACATCACGGAAACCCTCCGAGGCAATCCGAAGCAGTTTTGTCATTTCTGGATGCTCCGACATAACCCCCCCCCCCCCCCCCCCGCCCCCGTGTCTCTCTCTCTCTGGGACCGGTCGCCGCCTGTATACACCTGCATGCGTCCTCTCTTCCAGCCGGACAGTGCTGTGGCCCGTCCCCAGGCCCGAGCCGTCCTCACGGCCGTGGGCGCGTGTTCCTCCGCTCTGCCCTCGAGAGTCCTCGGGAGAGCGGCGTCTGCTTCTGAAGAATCCTCAAGTGCCAGATTGGCCATGGTCACGAGCACCGCAGCCTCTCTCACCCTTTAATTAATTCAGCCCAGCACCGGTCCACATACAGTGGGGACAGTGCCAGGACTGTGTGGGTGTGGTGCGTGTGTGCTTAGTTAGGTGTGTGTGTTTGTGTGTGTGTGTGTGTGTGTGTGTTTGCGTCTGTGTGTGTGTGTTTGTGTGTTCGTGTTTGTGTGTGTGTGTGTGTATGTGTGTGTGTGTGCGTGTGTTTGTGTGCGCGTGTTTTTGTGTGTGTGTGTGTGTGTGTGTCTGTGCGCGTGTGCGTGTGTGTGTGCGTGTGCGTGTGTGTGTGTGCAGTTATACACTGACATTTCAGGCCGGAACACCCAAATACCAGAGATATCCGGTGAAGCAGAGTGTGAAGGTGACGAGGAACTAGAGGAGATGGAGAGAGAGAAAGAGGGAAAGAGAGAGAGAGAGAGAGAGAGAGAGAGAGAGAGAGAGAGGGATAGAGAGGGGGAAAGAGAGGGACATAGAAGCAGGGGAGAGAAAATGGCACCAAAGGAGAACAGTGCGGTAGAGGCTACAGCAGCGAGCAGAAGGCTGTGCGGAGCTTTGATCCCCCTGGTGGCCCCACCTGCGTCCTGCCACTCCGTCGGTGCCCGAGGGGAGCCGACGGCGTGGTGAGGGGAGGTCGGGGCCGGCCTGCGACCCCGGGGCCCCCCCCCCAGACGCAGTGAAAGGGCTATGAAAGCTCTGACCTTTCGGCAGAATCAATGACTTTGTGATTTAATCCCTCCTCCACGACTGCCACCCCACCCCCCCCCCCCCCCCCCCCCGTTTGTGAAGGATACCCTGCGAGGGCTCCAGAAGCTCCGGGGCCGACCTGTGAAATTGATTTGGCGGAGCAGCCGGTCTGGAAAAGAAGGGACCGCCTGCCGAGGCTCGATTGCGCCGCCAGATAGGCTCCACGTCGGGTATAAAGCGCGACACTCGTGATTCTGGAGACGGCGAGGCATCGTGTCGTGTTCACAGAAAGACCCCTGCACAGTGTCTTGCATTGCGAGAACGTCGAGCGGGTTGTCACAATGGTTCGAATGGCACCGCGTCGCACGGCCGTCTTCACGTGGACTGTTTGGCATTAGTTTTAACACCATGCTGTACGTCATACGGGGTGACGTCAAGCAGTCCAATTCCGGGAGATGATTTAATGCAGCTGGTTTTTCTTTTCTCTCCTCCTGCGGCTTCGTGCCTCCAGACACAGGATACACCCAAGATACAGATCTGGGCTGTGTTTAAACTGTGTTGCTGTGCCGGGCCAGATCTACAAATCCATGCAATGATGGCTCCATGATGATAGTCCAATGCGTGCATTTTTCAGGCGGGGGGCGGGGGGGGGCGGCTTATTTATTCCTTCACCAAAAAACAAAACAAAAAAGACACTTTGCGTAAAGGGTTTTTCTATTCGCCGCAGACATCAGTGCCGGGATTCATTGATCAGCCGCGCGTCTCTGAAACATTTAGAAGCATTATTTCAACATTTCCCCCACGGACAACGCTGCCTTCCCTTAATTAATGGTAGCAAATCAATAGAGCAACGGCCCTTTTCCATACATCGATGGGTAAAGATAGAACATTAGATGGCTGGCCTTCTAATCTAAAACGCCCCCCCGTTGAGCCATACACCCTCTTATAGTTCAGTTTTTTTTTTTTTTTCTTCTTTTCTCCCACTCCCACTTCCCTGCATTTATCAGTCAAACGAGTATGTGTGGAAATCCTTTGGCTTTGTTGTGCTTACAGTAATGAGAGCAGTGAATGAAATATCTAGATCGCTGAGCGCCGCGGTTTTCATGAGCATCCCGGCGTGTCTTCCCAGTTCTCTGCTCTCAGTAGTCTCCGTGGTGTTTTCAAATGCACCCGTTTGTTTAATAGGTGCCTACATATTTTTGCCCTTGTTATATTTACCGCACGAGCCCGATGAAGTAAGTTTAACGGTATTACTATACGGTGTGTGTCACAGTCTGGTCACAAGACGGCAGCGGCCCGGGTCCCCGAGCATGTTATCACGTTGGGATATTGCGGTCCTCGCTGGGGCATCTGTGAAATGAAGGCTGACATTTGGGACGCCTCAGACATTTCCCCCGCCGCCACACCTCCTTTCACCAGTCCTGTGTTTTGTCTGGACACCTCCTGCCCTCTGAATATTTGGTATGGCAAGCTGACATTTTGGTGGGGGGTGTGGGGGGGGGGGGGGGGGGGGGGGCACATCTCAATCTTCCATTTTCCCCCCACACGGCTATTTACAACGCCACACGCACCTGCAGGAAACCGCGGTTCAATTATCACCGTGATTTCCTCTCTGGCCGTCATTTGTTCCTCTGAATGGAAATGTGACATTTAAGCTTTCTGTCACACGTGGAACATAAAGGATGAACGGCGAGGGCAGGAATGCTAATTTATGCTGTCGAGTAAGACCTCCAGCACAGCCCAAAGAACGCATTCAGTGTTGAATTGCTTTTGGTATCTAGGGAGAACATGTTATTGTAACACGTTCTCCCTAGATACCCAAATATAATTCATAGTTGAGTAATGATAACCCGGGCCTATAATTTCCAAACTCAGAATCGGCCTTCGTCTAAATTTGCGATGTAGGGAGAAAATCAATGTACAGTAATTTTAGAGACTGTTGTCACAGACTCTTTTGGGAATACATGCTGAATGCACTCCGCATAATTTATCTTCCTAGTGGGGCATAATATAATAATGTATATGTGGCTGAAGTGCAAGCAGTACAATGTTCTTTCTGCATTGTGCATTAAACCGTGATGCCCTCTGTCAAGTTTGAAAAAAAAGACTTTGACGCAAGATCTTCACAAAGCGTTTTTTCCCCTAATGCTCAAACTAGAACTTATCTCTGTGTGTCAATAATGAATCTTCAGCAACAATGACCAAAAATAGAATATTCTTATTATCTCCCGTGAAATATTGTTGCTGTTGCCCAGAATTTAATAGTTAATTTTGGGGGAAGGACTTCATCACAGGGGAGTGTTAGAAAATATTACAAGTTATTATCTAAATGATGATGATCAAAGTTTGTAACCTAAACGGCCATGTTGTCACAAGGTGCCATCCACTTCGTCATAATGATTTATCGGTTCAAGTTCAGCAGAACGACTCATAAATCTATCATATTGTTAGCATTTTTATTAAGTCTCGTCTTTATTCCCAGTAATCAATTTGAGAGTGAAAAGGTGCTGATTGCGCACTATAAACATTTCAGCCATACTTCACACATAGGATGTTAAAAGGACGGTGCTCACTATTTAAGACGAGATAATACTTTATTGATCTCAGATGGGGGAACACGGCAGCAAGGCAAGCAAGTGGAATAAAGAATAGATACACATTTAAAACAATTTAAAAGCTCTGGAGACCGGGTGGGAATATTAATGACGCATTTCATTAAGTGGAAGGTGTTAAAGCAAGGGCTCGAACAGGAGGGAGCAGATGTCACGCAAAAAAGCAAGAAACTTCCGCGTTCAGTCCTCAAACCTCTCCTTCTCGAGGCTCTCTTGTATCCCCGTGCGGTCGGAGAACCACAGTAACCCTTAAAGGAAGACGAAGCGCAAGAACACAAACACGGCGTGTTCCTATTTGGCCCATATTAGGCTCCGGGAGCAAACAATGATGGCGGCGCGTTGCGGTGATGCAATGTGTTTCAAGGGTAACACGAGGATCGGGCCAGGCATGGCCGAGCCTCAGAGACACAGAGCATTGGTGCTATCTTTGATGGATGCAGAATATATATATATATTTACTGTATAATATATATGCATGCATGAATCGTCCCCACAGTGGAAGCAGCAAATCGGTGTCCCTTTAATAAGAACCCCCCCCCCCCCCCTCCCTCCTCCTCCTTGTTCCTTTTTAAAATATTTTTTTCTCCTCCCTCGGTACGCATCCTCCTCCTCCTCCTCCTCCTCCCCCTCTCTCAGCCCTGTGGTTACCATGACAACAGCAGCACTGCGCCATTCATCTGTTTGTGGAGACCTGGGCTCCTGTTCCGTAGAGAGAGAGAGAGAGAGAGAGAGAGAGAGAGAGAGACAGAGGAGAGGAGAGAGAGAGAGAGAGAGAGAGAGAGAGAGAGAGAGAGAGAGAGAGGGTGAGAACACGCGCGCCTCCCACTTCTATACATAACACGCTAGGCGCTAACGCAGTCACGGAGCGCGCAAGCTGAGAAGGTCGCTCCCTCTCCTGCCTTGCCCATCACTTCTTCCTTTTTGGTGCTGTGTTATTTTGTCTCGCCGTTTCCGGCGGCTTCCGGTTAGTCTTCGGACGAACGCCCCGGCCAAACAAACAGCGGAGCCTCACCTCTGTGGTCCCCTTTTGGTCTCTTGCTCCGCGGTGACTCTGTGACAGCTGCCTCCCTCCTCCCTCCATCCCTCCCTCTCCTCCTCCCTTCCGCTACCTCCCTCTCTCTCTCTCTCCCTCTCTCTCTATCTCGCTCCTCGCTCGCGCCTCTCACGCGCGCACTCTAGCTTTGCTCGCTCTCTCTCTCTCGCTCTAGCTCTCTCGCTCTCTCTCTCTCTCTCTCGTCTCTCTCTCTCTCTCTCTCTCTCTCTCTCTCTCTCTCTCTGGCTCTCTCGCCTGCTCGCTCTCCCTCTCGCTCCCCCTCACTCCCCTCCTCCGCCGCCGTCGCTGCCCTATCAGCCGGGCGCCGCGTATCGCCTCCGAAAAACCGACGCGTCGATCCGCTGCTCCCGTCAGCGCGGAGCCACGGAGATTACCTCCAAGGAGCCCGGGAAGAGGAGCCGTCCGCCGCAGAGAGGAGAGGGACGCAGAGGAGCAGCAGAGATTCATCCTGCTCTAGACCCCCCCCCCCCCCCCCCTCACACCACACACACACACACACACACTTAGACACACAGACACAAACACGCACACACACACACACCTCCCCACCCCTCCTGCTCCAGTGCAGGTCGGCGTTTCAGTGGGTGTTTTTTTTTTCCTCCCGTCTATTTTTTTTTCTTTTTTTTTTCTTCTTTTTTCTTCTTCTTTTGATGAGCCGGTCATCGCTCAAGGAGGGAAAGGTCTGCTCTCGTCGCTGGACGCCACAAACCCCAGGGAGCCACTGCCCCTTATCCCCCCCCCTCTCCCCCCCCCCCCCCCCACCACCACCACCACCACCACCACCACGCTCCTGTTCCAGAATGCCGGAACTGATCTGACGATGGTGAGACCTCGACACACCCTGGCAGGCGAGACCCCCCCTCCCCTCCTCCTCCTCCTCCTCCTCCTCCGCTCATGTCGGTCGGTGGTCGTCACGTGAGCCCGTGTGTCCATGACATGTCTTGTTGTGTGCGTGTTTTGGCTGTCGGTGCGGGGGGGGGGGGGGCACCCCCACCCACCTCCACCCACCCCCACTGTCACCTTTACCTATTGCCTTGCTGGTGGGTCGCGGCACGGCGCTACCTGCAAGTGGTGTTGGTGGTGTTGGTGGTTGGTGGTGGTGGTGGTGGTGGTGGTTGGTGGTGTTGGTGGTGGTGGTTGGTGCTGGTGCTGGTGGTGGTGGTGATGGTGGTGGTGATGGTGGTGATGATGACGTTGGCCCAGACAGGGGCTGATAGTGGGAGGACAGCGCGGGAGGGGGCCGGCCGCTGCTCCCTGTGAAATGATGCATTCGTCAGGAGGCTGTGTTCCCTGCCGACAGCCGTAGGCTCGCGGACCAGCGAATCGAGCGGCTAGCGTGTGATAATGTAACCGTTCTTTCTGCGGCTAGCTGAGGATTTTTTTCTGGTGTTTTTTTTTGTTTTTTTTTCCTGCGTCAGCGTGGGTGAGCATTCAGTTGTCTCTTAAGTGTGTGTGTGTGTGTGTGCGCGTGTGTGGCGCGCGCGCGGGTGCGTGTGTGTGTTCATATACAGTACGTGTCTGAGTGTGTTTTCCGAGCAGTGAGCCGTGGGCGGCTGATGATGTTGATGTTACCATTTGTTGTGTGAAAGAGAAAACGAGTACAATGTGTGCCGAGAGGACTCTGGACTTCGCTAAACTAGTCAAAGTTTGTCGCAATTATTCCCAACCACCCCCCTTCTATGCACATGCACTCACACACACACACACACACACACACGCACACCAACACAGCAGTTCTTGTTGTAGTGTCTCAGCAGTAGCCCGCCTTGTGTGGAGATCCGATTTCCGAGTCTTCCGGCTCCACTGCTGCAGACTGCTGCCCTTGTCTGCTCGAAGGTGGTGTGTGTGTGTGTGTACATGTATGTACATGTGTCTGTGATCTTCTTGATAACCCCTCCCTCTGTATTTCAAAGTACTACTTGCTTAATGTGTGTCTGTTTCGTGTGTGTGTGTGTGTGTGTGTGTGTGTGTGTGTGTGTGTGTGTGTGTGTGTGTGTGTGTGTGTGTGTGTGTGTGTGTGTGTGGTGTGTGTGTGTGTGTGTGTGTGTGTGTGTGTGTGCGTGCGTGCGTGCGCTCTCAATGCATGCGCATGTGTGAACAGTACCGAATGTCTCAATAACAGCATCTGCTTGTAAAAGCGCCAGCATTTGGACAACATCTGCTGTGTTTTGCCGGTCTCAGGTGAGCGCGTTTTGATGAGGCGCCCGTAGACCGTGTTTACACCGGTTAGCAGGCCCACCTGGAGAGAACTTTGATGAGCCCACCTTGTCAGCTGTCATTCAGGATGCGCGAGGCGAAGACGCTCGCCTCCTCAGAGCGCCTCAGAGTGCCTCCGCAGCGTTTCACTCCCAGCTAGCTCTACTGTATATCTGGTGTAGCTTAGCACGGCGCCGTGTGGACGCCATGGCTGTCAAAGGGGGGCATCGGAGGTCACGTGACCCAGGCCTGTGGCGGGAGGGGGGGGGGGCGGGGGGGTTGTAGGTCATCTCGGGAGGCCGTTTTTGACGGAAGGATGAGAGAGGGGTGGATGTTTTGTGGATGAGTTGCTCTTCCACCGGAGAGCTTGTCACGTAGCTTCCACTTGTGGTTTGACTAAATGGCTTCTGATGTATTACCAGGAGTTAGCCATCCTAATTAGGGCTGTAAATAAAAAAAAATCCATGAGGTGAAGGTGGTTATTGACAAGCTGAGACCTTCTGCTAAAGGCAACCTTTTAGCTTACAACCCAAACACAACGGCCAAGTTGTGCTAACGGGAAGGGACTTGATGAAAACATTTTCCATCAGCCGAGGCTTTGTGTGTGTGTGTTGCAGGTCTCGGTGTTGTAACCGAATCCCGTTATCCTTTTAGCGTAGTTTATTTAGTGCCGTCTCTTAGTATCGCCGCTCCCGGAAGACAATCTGAATGAACTTTCTTCTATGGATATCCGCTTGAGCCACATCGATTTATGTAACGGCTCACGTTCTGCTGCTGCTTCCTCTCCCAGCAGAGTCCTCCTCCAGCCGCCCACCAACGGCTTGTAATCTAGGGATGATCTACAAAAATGTACCCATCGGGCTGAAATCCAGCTTTCAGAGTTTTCCGTGCCCGCTAATCGGCCCGCACACTGTCACGCAATAAAAAAACGAAAGTATTTCCTCTCCTCCTCCGCCTGTCCTTTTATGGCACCAATTTCCCTGATGCTAACGTGAGTGATTGCTTTCCATCAGATGGTATGATGCCGCTATATGCAGTCACACTATGCTACTCAACATGATGACTATCAAGCAGACACACTGCCAACACAGTGTCTACTGTCTGCCGTCTGCCGTCCACGTCACGCGGGCTATAAATCAAGCACCGGTGACACCTCGCTCTGCTGGTGAAAAACAACAGAAATCACTGAAGTACTCCCTTGTAAACCCACCCACCCACCCACCCCCTCCCTGAGGAAATGGAATAGGACTAATGAACTTGCAGTGATGAACTAATGAAGCAGCTCTCCTCCCTCCAGGACTAACAACACTGCCTGTCGTTAGCCGGCCCTCGACCCCGTGTCCCCTGTCTGACTCGAACCTCTCGCCCCTCGCCATCCCGTCTCGGAAGACGCTGAGGCAGGCAACGTTCCCAGCGAGACAGCTCTGTGCTTTCATGTTAGCGTGAAGATCTCTTGACGATATGTATGTTTTTTTTTCTTCTTTTTTTTCTGTAGAAAGCCGTTGACTAGGATGGAGAAACCCGCAGTGCGCTATTAATAGCCCTGTAATGATTTGCTTACCAAACAAAGAGTGGTGTGGATTTCCGTGCGTTCTGTGCATGCATGCATGGATGGATGTATGCAATACATACAGGTGCCACTCAATGCTCTCTGCACATATGTGTGCCTGTGTGTGTGTGTGTGTGTGTGTGTGTGTGTGTGTGTGTGTGTGTGTGCGAGCGTGTATGCGCGCACGCATGCGCAAAACCTGCTAACACCATTGGAACAATGGTGAAAAACAACACCATCTAGGGTGACTACGCTTTCAATGCAAGTTTCTTTCTTCCAATGTTAGTACAGATATTACCATATTGTCTGTGGTCCTTTATGTTTATTTCAGGGTCCTATCTAGACTCGAGTGTTCTGTCGGGGGCCCGAGGCTCATAATACTTGATAAGTTCCGTGTGTCAGAAAGGATTATGTAACAACAGCACTTGATGTTTCTTTTAATTATATGTCAAGGAATTCAGTGCTTGGGGTAACATTCCGTGGTGGGGATCTGATGTTAATTGTGCAGCGTGCTTAAAATAGACACTCGCAGATTACGAACATTGCAAACGACCTTGTCCATACAGCCCTTCAAGCTGGTCATGGTAAGCTCCTTTTGATTCTTATTGTTTTTAAAATGCATTTGCAGCCATCTGTAGCGGGTGAAACTTAGCCTTGTGGGACCACCTCTGATATTCGTGTTTGAGTTGAGATCATCATTCTGGCCTGAGCTGGGCTGCGATTGATGCCAAATATGGCCGTGTCCTTACGTTGTTCAGCCATTCAGTCTATATCGGATAAGAAGCGTTTTGATTGCTTCACTTTCCTCCGGCGCCGCCATTGTTTATTTTTAATTCTGCAGGCCGCGGTGCTCCGTGTTCGTCATGAGCTGAACCTCCCTCCTCCCCCCCGGGCACTGATTGGTCCCATCACGCATCCCCGAGTTCTGATTGGTCGGACCGAGCGTTTAACAAGCGTTTATCAAGGCCTGATCGATCAGTGGGGAGAAACGGAACGTCGGGACCGTCCTCATCCCAAACCTGATCCGCCTTTGGCTGGTTGGCGGCGGGTGTTAATTTTTGGACCCTGATCCCGTCCCGAGCGCCCACGCTACTCACCCAGCCCGGGGCTTGTGGGCGAAGCGTGGATGTGGAGATCAGGGCACCTCCTGGGCTATTCTTAGGATGCCCGGGACCCAGCGGAGTCCCCGGCAATTACGGCAGTGACTCATGACTCTCGGGAGGGCTAACGGGCTAAAGCCGCGTCACGTGGACCATGTGGTTCATCCGGAGTCCGGGAGATCAAGGATGCCCGCGCAACCCCCCCCCCCCCCCCCCCCCCCTCGAGCCCCCTGCGTTGTTTGACGGATGGCGGTGCAAGAAGAAGGCTTTTTGCGCTCTCCTGCCTCTGCGCCCCCCCCAAATCTCCCACCTACAGGAGCGAGGCCATTAGGAAACAAAAGGTTACGGTGTCTGAGTCGATTATCCTTCCAGGCGCTTCGCCTTCCTTTTTGCCTCGACTCGTGTGTGAGTTCCCAGTTCTTATGTGGTGGGAGTTTGCTGGGAAGACGCATACACAGGGCAGCATAGCGGGGAGTCATGAGCACAGTGCACAGCCAACTGACCTTCTCATACGTGACAAATGTTCTTATTTCATGTGATTCATCCGCCAATCTTCCAATGATCCTTGATGATGTATGACTCTCCGCGGTGCGACCAAACAGGATGTGGGCCTACGCCGGACGTGAAGCTGGCAAAGGACGAAGGACGGCCTGCATGACAACGTAATTTGTTACCCTTGGATATGTGGCAGAACAGTCCTATCTCAGGCGTGTTGGGCAGGTTGTAAAACACGGAGCAGTGACGCGTCCCTCGGTCCTTCCAAAATGGCGACTCGGTTGTTTGAGTCTCAAGCGTCGCCACTCAAAAGACCTCGTGTGAACAAAGACATGAAAAATGTTCTCTCGGTGATGGGATTCTCTGCATTCAAAGATCCACGCAGCCGTTAAATTTTGTAAACATGGCCTAGAGACGACCTCCGATGCGCTATTCATGAAGAGCGAAGTGTCTAAAATATGTATTTCTTTGGGCCGTCGGACGTATCCGGGAGTGTGGGTTATCCGAGGCTGGTAAACAGCTTTGTGCCGCTAATGAGGATTCTCACAACGTCTCTTGAGAATCCCAGTGTGCGTTACCTTGGTCTGGGTAATCCTGCCGAGTTGTAATGATGAATTACACCCACACACACACACACGCACAGGTACATGTGTGTGTACACACACACACACACTAACACACAGTGTTATGCACAGTGGAGGACGGAGGGTGGGGGGGGGGTGGCCTAAGCCCTGATCATCCATCAGCAGCCTCTATATTTTGCAGGCTGCAAGGTGAATACAACCCGGCTTACTCCGGTCCCTTAATTCCTCATTTTCGTTTGACGGGGCAGCGGCTACAAGGGCATGGCGGCAGCCCCCGCCACGCGTCCGCGGCTCTCTGTGAGCCGGTCCACGCTCCGCGGCGCCGCCCCGTCTACAAGACAAACGACGGGTCGACGTGTCGGTCGGTGTGCACGTCGGCGTCAAAAAAAAAAAAAAAAAAAAAAAACGAGTACGTGCCAGGAATTGTTTTAACTCTCAACAGCGTGAGCGGGGTGTCCGGCTGGCGTTCGCCTGATTCAGTGTTGTGTCTTCAGCAGCGGTCACAGTCATGGGAATTTGAGACCGACGTCAACATTTTTACAGCTTAAAAGGTTTTGGATTTTTTTGATAGCTGACATTTCTAAACATAAAGATGTTTTTTTTTTTCCTTCCCCAAACGTAAAGGAGGAGAATAATATTTGTAGCGTGTCGGCAAATGCGAACACGTGACCCTTCACACACACACACACACACACACACACAATGTGAATCACCAACGCCGCGCGCCTTCCTGAAGCATTGGAGTGAAGTGCAGCGATGACTCTCGAAAAAAAAGGCCCGGCCTGTGATTGGCTGCTCAAAATGGGCATAACCTTGACTGCCAAGCCGCCCGTAGGGGTGGAGGCGAGCGGTCTTTACTGTACCGCACGTCGTGAAGCGTCCACAGGGCAAAGGGCTGGGAGCAGCACGCGGCTTCACGGCCAACCACCATCACCACCACCAACATCACCACCACCATCCACTATCACCACCACCATCCACCACAACACCCCCATCAACCACCACCACCATCACCACCACCACCCCATCAACCACCACCACCATCACCACTACCACCACCACCACCCCATCAACCACCACCACCACCAACCACCATCAACCACCACCTGCACCACCACCCCATCAACCACCACCACCACCATCACCACCACCAACCATCACCACCACCACAACCACAAACCACCACCACCACCAGCACCAGCACCATAACCAACCACCAACCACCACCACCATCACCACCACCACCCCATTAACCACCACCACCATCACCCACCACCATCACCCACCACCAACACCAACCACCACCACTAACCACCAATACACAAACCACCACCATCACCCACCGCCGCCACCACCCACCACCACCACCATGTTGGGCAGGCGGATGGACTGACTTTCTCCTCAGCCCACTGTTGCCATAGCAATCATGGCCGCGTGTGCTCAGTCTATCTCTCTCTCTCTCTCTCTCTCTCTCTCCCTCTCCCTCTCTCTCCCCTCCCCTTTGTATGCCCATACCTGCGTTGTGTTTGAGGCGTTTGCCCCATACCTGCGTTGTGTTTGAGGCGTTTGCGTGTGCAGGTGACTTCACGTGTGCAGGTGACTTCACGTGTTCCTCACGTGTTGAGTTACTCTGCGTGGTATAGCCCGGGCTTGGCGTGTGTGACCAGGACCGGGGGCCCATCGGGAAGAAGAAGACCATCCTGCTTAGGAGCAAGACGTCCTGTCCTCTCCCTCTGGTTCATCCTTCATTAAATCTGCTCTTAATGGCATGCGGTGCATCTCGCCGCCCCGCCCCGCATCTCGGTTGTCGCTCGTGGCTCCAAAAAGCCCGGGCCGGGTTGTGTTCTGGAGGCGGCCGAATCAAAATGAACCCCCGCGCCCTTCCTCTTTCATTATCGCCACATCCAGGGTTGAAGGGACTTTAAATCAGAGCCGCCGCCGGCGTGCTATTTATTTTCCTCTCCTCTCTTGCGCATGCGCGCAATCATCTCTCTCTCTCTCTCTCTCTCTCTCTCTCTCTGTCTCTCTGTCTCTTTCTCTCTCTCTCTGTCTCTCTCTGTCTCTCTCTCTCTCTCTCCTCTCTCTCTCTCTCTCTCTCTCTCTCTGTGTCTCTCTCTCTCTCCCTCCGCGGGTCTCCGGAAGCCTTCCAGGGGTTCTGCGCGGCTCCTCCTGGCCGTCGTACGTCACTGTGTTTTAATTTGGTACTCTACCTCCATCCACCTTCCTCCCCTCTCTCCTCCTCCTCCTCCTCTCTCTCTCTCTTCCTTCTCTACCACACCTCCGCTAACCTGTCCTCCCCTCCACTGACGACACGTGTACCGACGCATGCATGCCTACACGCATACATGATGGATACGCACACATTCTCTCTCTCTCTCTCTCTCTCTCTCTCTCTCTCTCTCTCTTTTACGCATGGATTAGTGCATGTGAACACGCGTACACGGACAGTGAGTTGGTACGGGGCCAACGTCCGCCACACCCCCCCCCCTTGCACACACATAACAAGTATCTATTTCACGGCTCTGTGCGTTGTGCACACGCGGGGGGGGAGACTCTGCACTCCATATATTTATTCATAAGCTCATTAGAGTAGTGGGTTCCTCCCGCCTCCCATCCATCACTCTGACGGCCGGCCCCGGCTTGGCACGCCGCTACATCCCCGCCACTAGATACTACAAGTGCCCGTGGATCCCCCTCCCTCCCTCCCGCCCCGCCCCCCCGCCCCAAGGTTACTACAATGGACTCGTTACCGGGCCGCCGTTATCAGGGATGAGGACTTTGCTCAATGAGAAAGTGTTTTGCAGGTTGTTTCTTATAGGACAACGTGTTTCCCCCCCCCATGGCTCACCGCTCGCGTTCCGCACAGCACAGCACCGGCGCCGCCGCAGCGGAGCTCTGCACAGAATGTCATAGTGAGAGATGATAGAAGCTGAGGAGGAAAGTGTGTATCATCTGGGTGTCAGTGATGGGTGTAGAGGGTGTGCTCTTTAATTAGTGGCGTATCGATCGGCCCCTGGTATGAAGGCAGGTTTGTTTATCACACCAGGGCCTCGTCCGTCGGCCGGTCACGCTCACGCCGTAAGCTAATCAAACGGCCAAAGAAAAACATGATAACCCCTGACAAAGGGTTGCGTTGTGATTCGTCAACCTTTTGTCCCCCCCGTTCTTGGATGAAAACACGAAAATGAGGCTTTGGACGTTTTTCTTCGGTTTATGAGCCTCGCTTTCTTTCATCGACGTCTCGTCTCGAGTGAAAAACTTAAAAGATGATTCCGAACTTAATTCCCTATTCATTTGAACGTCATTACCCAGCTTGATTTCCATTTCAGAAAAATAAGTAGCTTATAATTATTTACTATTAATTCATTTCTCAAACCCCTTCATCCAAAGATTTCCATTTGAGAAAATAAGTAGTTTATAATTATTTACCATTAATTCATTTCTCAAAAAAAACCTTTTTATCCAAAGCAACTTTCAGTGAATTCAGTCAGAGAGCACCTCGGCTTATCTGTTGGGCGTCATCTGGCTCAGCAGTGGGTGGCACGGCACCCCGCTCCTCGCTCTCGCGCCCCTACTGGCTCGGTGACGTGTGGTTTAGAGTTTATCCATTTGGCGTCTGTCACTTGCTCCACTACTCACTGCCCTGTATGGCGGCGGGCTGGCCGGCTGGCAGGGTGGGGCCGCGCCATAACGGCACATGAACATGTGTCATGCAACACGGAAGGTCACACGTACACGGTGCAGAACCAAACCCCGCCATTATAAGCACACTTCCACCAATGTTTTGGCAGACAATGCGATGCCGCTGTTGTTTGGGTTCGTTTTTTTGGTGTGTGTGTGTGTGTGGGGGGGGGGGGGTGTCTCTGTACTGTACACTACTTGATTGTAAAAGGAGGTCACACGCCAACAGTGGTAAAAAAAAAAGTCGTTGACATCGGCCACCAGATGCCTGAGCAGTTGCTGCCTCCACCAGATGTTTTTAACTGCCATTTCGTGACTTCCCCTCTCACCCCCACCCTCCCCTCCCTCCACAAACAAGCCCGTTGCCTCGGATAACGTTGGACACGTGCTCTCCGCCGCTACTGTCGGGCTGAGCATGCGGTGTGTTGGTGAAGCAGGTTAGTCTGCACCCAGCCCCGTCTAGGAGTGCTGGTGCGATTAAGAGACAATTACCCTCCACTTTTATCACAGCACTCGGCGAAAAAAAACACCTCCTGAATTACTTTTAGAAAAGGGAAAAAAAAACTTGGATGGATTGTTCAAAGAGAGGTGGATAAAAATGGATTCGCTAAAGTGGATGAAATGGATTCTCGGCCGTCTCGAGGGATTGTTTCAGTCATTTGAATAGGTTCGGTGTGAGCACCTGGAATATTTCCGAGAGAAAAGATTTCTAACTTTGCTCCCCTGCTTGCCCAACGGTTCCAGCATCCATCATCGGAGCGGGCATTATTGGAATTTTTTCTTTGTTCTTCGTAACATAACTTTTTTTTTTTTTTTGCTTCCCCAGCTCTTCGTTGTAAATTCCTTGGCGAGGTAACGCAGCTTTTTTTCCCTTTTCTTTTTTTTTTCCTCTTCGGTTTTCTTGCGAAGGCAGGTGTGGATGGGCTCTGAGATGTTTGTGATCCCGTTGACAGGTGCGCTGCCCGATAGCGGGCGAAAAACAGACAGGCTGTGTGTGACTGAGTAAGTGAGTGAGTGAGTGTGAGTGTGTGTGTGTTTCTTCGGCTCTCCTCGTAAGTACAGAGGCGCATGGCTCACCCGCTGGAACCCTTGCCGTCAGGTGTTTCCGGTTACCGTTGCGGTTACCTCGCCCCCCCCTTAAAGCCAGCCCACGCCGCCGAGCCAGAGAATTCGGCGGAGAGAGAGAGAGAGAAGAGAAGAGAGGAGAGAGGAGGAGAGAGAGAGAGAGAGAGAGAGAGAGAGAGAGAGAGAGAGAGAGAGGAGATGAGAGAGAGAGAGAGAGAGAGAGAGAGAGAGAGAGAGAGAGAGAGAGAGAGAGAGGAGAGAGAGAGAGAGAGAGAGAGAGAGAGAGAGAGAGAGAGAGAGAGAGAGAGAGAGAGAGAGGAAAAGGAAAGAAAAAAAAAAAGAGGTTCCCGGCCCAGCAGCCCCAAACCGACGACGTCTTGACATTCTCGTCGCGGTGAATGCGCTCTGACGGGCGGGCGCAGTGCGAGTGCCTCGCTGGAGCGCGAGGACGGCGCGTCTCGCAACGGGTGTCGCTTTACACTCCCGCTTGAATTCACCGCCGTCTGTCTGTCTGCGCTCCGCGCGACAAAAGCTATTTCCAACGCGCCGCCGCCGCTGCCGCCGTGCGTCTGCGGGAGTACGTGACGAACCCTCCACGTGTGCAGTTGTTTTATTAGAACAGCGGGTCGTTTGAGGAATGCGTTCAGCTGCTGTGTGTGTGTGTCTTTGTGTGTGTGTGTGTGTGTGTGTGTCTTTGTGTATGTGTGTGTCTTTGTGTGTGTGTGTGTGTGT
>JAXIVH010000027.1:2825134-2832634 GCA_036785325.1 Urophycis tenuis
GGAACTGATCTGACGATGGTGAGACCTCGACACACCCTGGCAGGCGAGACCCCCCTCCCCTCCTCCTCCTCCTCCTCCTCCTCCTCCTCCTCCGCTCATGTCGGTCGGTGGTCGTCACGTGAGCCGTGTGTCCATGACATGTCTTGTTGTGTGCGGTGTTTTGGCTGTCGGTGCGGGGGGGGGGGGGCACCCCCACCCACCTCCACCCACCCCCACTGTCACCTTTACCTATTGCCTTGCTGGTGGGTCGCGGCACGGCGCTACCTGCAAGTGGTGTTGGTGGTGTTGGTGGTTGGTGGTGTTGGTGGTGGTGGTTGGTGGTGTTGGTGGTGGTGGTTGGTGCTGGTGCTGGTGGTGGTGGTGATGGTGGTGGTGATGGTGGTGATGATGACGTTGGCCCAGACAGGGGCTGATAGTGGGAGGACAGCGCGGAGGGGGGCCGGCCGCTGCTCCCTGTGAAATGATGCATTCGTCAGGAGGCTGTCGTTCCCCTGCCGACAGCCCGTAGGCTCGCGGACCAGCGAATCGAGCGGCTAGCGTGTGATAATGTAACCGTTCTTTCTGCGGCTAGCTGAGGATTTTTTTCTGGTGTTTTTTTTTGTTTTTTTTTCCTGCGTCAGCGTGGGTGAGCATTCAGTTGTCTCTTAAGTGTGT
The DNA here is from genome assembly GCA_036785325.1 of Urophycis tenuis. Classification (NCBI taxonomy): domain Eukaryota; kingdom Metazoa; phylum Chordata; class Actinopteri; order Gadiformes; family Phycidae; genus Urophycis; species Urophycis tenuis. The sequence continues at coordinate 2,825,789 of JAXIVH010000027.1, forward strand.
GTGTGTGTGTGTGCGCGTGTGTGCGCGCGCGCGGGTGCGTGTGTGTGTTCATATACAGTACGTGTCTGAGTGTGTTTTCCGAGCAGTGAGCCGTGGGCGGCTGATGATGTTGATGTTACCATTTGTTGTGTGAAAGAGAAAACGAGTACAATGTGTGCCGAGAGGACTCTGGACTTCGCTAAACTAGTCAAAGTTTGTCGCAATTATTCCCCAACCACCCCCCTTCCTATGCACATGCACTCACACACACACACACACACACACACACGCACACCAACACAGCAGTTCTTGTTGTAGTGTCTCAGCAGTAGCCCGCCTTGTGTGGAGATCCGATTTCCGAGTCTTCCGGCTCCACTGCTGCAGACTGCTGCCCTTGTCTGCTCGAAGGTGGTGTGTGTGTGTGTGTGTGTGTGTGTGTGTACATGTATGTACATGTGTCTGTGATCTTCTTGATAACCCCTCCCTCTGTATTTCAAAGTACTACTTGCTTAATGTGTGTTCTGTTTCGTGTGTGTGTGTGTGTGTGTGTGTGTGTGTGTGTGTGTGTGTGTGTGTGTGTGTGTGTGTGTGTGTGTGCTGCGCGCGCGCTCAATGCATGCGCATGTGTGAACAGTACCGAATGTCTCAATAACAGCATCTGCTTGTAAAAGCGCCAGCATTTGGACAACATCTGCTGTGTTTTGCGGTCTCAGGTGAGCGCGTTTGATGAGGCGCCCGTTAGACCGTGTTTACACCGGTTAGCAGGCCCACCTGGAGAGAACTTTGATGAGCCCACCTTGTCAGCTGTCATTCAGGATGCGCGAGGCGAAGACGCTCGCCTCCTCAGAGCGCCTCAGAGTGCCTCCGCAGCGTTTCACTCCCAGCTAGCTCTACTGTATATCTGGTGTAGCTTAGCACGGCGCCGTGTGGGACGCCATGGCTGTCAAAGGGGGGCATCGGAGGTCACTTGACCCAGGCCTGTGGCTGGGAGGGGGGGGGCGGGGGGGTTGTAGGTCATCTCGGGAGGCCGTTTTTGACGGAAGGATGAGAGAGGGGTGGATGTTTTTGGATGAGTTGTTCTTCCACCGGAGAGCTTGTCAACGTAGCTTCCACTTGTGGTTTGACTAAATGGCTTCTGATGTATTACCAGGGAGTTAGCCATCCTAATTAGGGCTGTAAATAAAAAAAAATCCATGAGGTGAAGGTGGTTATTGACAAGCTGAGACCTTCTGCTAAAGGCAACCTTTTAGCTTACAACCCAAACACAACGGCCAAGTTGTGCTAACGGGAAGGGACTTGATGAAAACATTTTCCATCAGCCGAGGCTTTGTGTGTGTGTGTTGCAGGTCTCGGTGTTGTAACCGAATCCCGTTATCCTTTTTAGCGTAGTTTATTTTAGTGCCGTCTCTTAGTATCGCCGCTCCCGGAAGACAATCTGAATGAACTTTCTTCTATGGATATCCGTTTGAGCCACATCGATTTATGTAACGGCTCACGTTTCTTGCTGCTGCTTCCTCTCCCCAGCAGAGTCCTCCTCCCAGCCGCCCACCAACGGCTTGTAATCTAGGGATGATCTACAAAAATGTACCCATCGGGCTGAAATCCAGCTTTCAGAGTTTTCCGTGCCCGCTAATCGGCCCGCACACTGTCACGCAAAAAAAAAAAACGAAAGTATTTCCTCTCCTCCTCCGCCTGTCCTTTTATGGCACCAATTTCCCTGATGCTAACGTGAGTGATTGCTTTCCATCAGATGGTATGATGCCGCTATATGCAGTCACACTATGCTACTCAACATGATGACTATCAAGCAGACACACTGCCAACACAGTGTCTACTGTCTGCCGTCTGCCGTCCACGTCACGCGGGCTATAAATCAAGCACCGGTGACACCTCGCTCTGCTGGTGAAAAACAACAGAAATCACTGAAGTACTCCCTTGTAAACCCACCCACCCACCCACCCCCTCCCCTGAGGAAATGGAATAGGACTAATGAACTTGCAGTGATGAACTAATGAAGCAGCTCTCCTCCCTCCAGGACTAACACACTGCCTGTCGTTAGCCGGCCCTCGACCCCGTGTCCCCTGTCTGACTCGAACCTCTCGCCCCTCGCCATCCCGTCTCGGAAGACGCTGAGGCAGGCAACGTTCCCAGCGAGACAGCTCTGTGCTTTCATGTTAGCGTGAAGATCTCTTGACGATATGTATGTTTTTTTTTTGTTTTTTTTTTCTGTAGAAAGCCGTTGACTAGGATGGAGAAACCCGCAGTGCGCTATTAATAGCCCTGTAATGATTTGCTTACCAAACAAAGAGTGGTGTGGATTTCCGTGCGTTCTGTGCATGCATGCATGGATGGACGTATGCAATACATACAGGTGCCACTCCAATGCTCTCTGCACATATGTGTGTGTGTGTGTGTGTGTGTGTGTGTGTGTTGTGTGTGTGTGTGAGCGTGTATGCGCGCACGCATGCGCAAAACCTGCTAACACCATTGGAACAATGGTGAAAAACAACACCATCTAGGGTGACTACGCTTTCAATGCAAGTTTCTTTCTTCCAATGTTAGTACAGATATTACCATATTGTCTGTGGTCCTTTATGTTTATTTCAGGGTCCTATCTAGACTCGAGTGTTCTGTCGGGGGCCCGAGGCTCATAATACTACTTGATAAGTTCCGTGTGTCAGAGAGGATTATGTAACAACAGCACTTGATGTTTCTTTTAATTATATGTCAAGGAATTCAGTGCTTGGGGTAACATTCCGTGGTGGGGATCTGATGTTAATTGTGCAGCGTGCTAAAAATAGACACTCGCAGATTACGAACATTGCAAACCACCTTGTCCATACAGCCCTTCAAGCTGGTCATGGTAAGCTCCTTTTGATTCTTATTGTTTTTAAAATGCATTTGCAGCCATCTGTAGCGGGTGAAACTTAGCCTTGTGGGACCACCTCTGATATTCGTGTTTGAGTTTGAGATCATCATTCTGGCCTGAGCTGGGCTGCGATTGATGCCCAAATATGGCCGTGTCCTTACGTTGTTCAGCCATTCAGTCTATATCGGATAAGAAGCGTTTTGATTGCTTCACTTTCCTCCGGCGCCGCCATTGTTTATTTTTAATTCTGCAGGCCGCGGTGCTCCGTGTTCGTCATGAGCTGAACCTCCCTCCCCTCCCCCCCCGGGCACTGATTGGTCCCATCACGCATCCCCGAGTGCTGATTGGTCGGACCGAGCGTTTAACAAGCGTTTATCAAGGCCTGATCGATCAGTGGGGAGAAACGGAACGTCGGACCGTCCTCATCCCGAACCTGATCCGCCTTTGGCTGGTTGGCGGCGGGTGTTAATTTTGGACCCTGATCCCGTCCCGAGCGCCCACGCTACTCGCCCAGCCCGGGGCTTGTGGGCGAAGCGTGGATGTGGAGATCAGGGGCACCTCCTGGGCTATTCTTAGGATGACCGGGACCCAGCGGAGTCCCCGGCAATTACGGCAGTGACTCATGACTCTCGGGAGGGCTAACGGGCTAACGGCCCGCCGTCACGTGGACCATGTGGTTCATCCGGAGTCCGGGAGATCAAGGATGCCCGCGCAACCCCCCCCCCCAGAGCCCCCTGCGGTTGTTTGACGGATGGCGGTGCAAGAAGAAGGCTTTTTGCGCTCTCCTGCCTCTGCGCCCCCCCCAAATCTCCCACCTACAGGAGCGAGGCCATTAGGAAACAAAAGGTTACGGTGTCTGAGTCGATTATCCTTCCAGGCGCTTCGCCTTCCTTTTTGCCTCGACTCGTGTGTGAGTTCCCAGTTCTTATGTGGTGGGAGTTTGCTGGGAAGACGCATACACGGTGCTGCATAGCGGGGAGTCATGAGCACAGTGCACAGCCAACTGACCTTCTCATACGTGACAAATGTTCTTATTTCATGTGATTCATCCGCCAATCTTCCAATGATCCTTGATGATGTATGACTCTCCGCGGTGCGACCAAACAGGATGTGGGCTACGCCGGACATGAAGCAGCCAAAGGACGAAGGACGGCCTGCATGACAACATAATTTGTTACCCTTGATACGTGGCAGAACAGTCCTATCTCAGGCGTGTTGGGAGGTTGTAAAACACGGAGCAGTGACGCGTCCCTCGGTCCCTTCCAAAATGGCGATTCGGTTGTTTGAGTCTCAAGCGTCGCCACTCAAAGACCTTGTGTGAACAAAGACATGAAAAATGTTCTCTCGGTGATGGGATTCTCTGCATTCAAAGATCCACGCAGCCGTTAAATTTTGTAAACATGGCCTAGAGACGACCTCCGATGCGCTATTCATGAAGAGCGAAGTGTCTAAAATATGTATTTCTTTGGGCCGTCGGACGTATCCGGGAGTGTGGGTTATCCGAGGCTGGTAAACAGCTTTGTGCCGCTAATGAGGATTCTCACACCGTCTCTTGAGAATCCCAGTGTGCGTTACCTTGGTCTGGGTAATCCTGCCGAGTTGTAATGATGAATAACACCCACACACACACACCACACACATGCACAGGTACATGTGTGTGTACACACACACACACTAACACACAGTGTTATGCACAGTGGAGGACGGAGAGGGGGGGGGGGGGGGCCGTAAGCCCTGATCATCCATCAGCAGCCTCTATATTTTGCAGGCTGCAAAGGTGAATACACCCGGCTTACTCCGGTCCCTTAATTCCTCATTTTCGTTTGACGGGGCAACGGCTACAAGGGCATGACGGCAGCCCCCCGCCACGCGTCCGCGGCTCTCTGTGAGCCGGTCCATGCTCCGCGGCGCCGCCCCGTCCACAAGACAAACGACGGGGTCGACGTGTCGGTGTGCACGTCGGCCGTCAAAAAAAAAAAAAAAAAAAAAAAAAACCGAGTACGTGCCAGGAATTGTTTTAACTCTCAACAGCGTGAGCGGGGTGTCCGGCTGGCGTTCGCCTGATTCAGTGTTGTGTCTTCAGCAGCGTCACAGTCATGGGGAATTTGAGACCGACGTCAACATTTTTACAGCTTAAAAGGTTTTGGATTTTTTTGATAGCTGACATTTCTAAACATAAAGATGTTTTTTTTTTTCCTTCCCCAAACGTAAAGGAGGAGAATAATATTTGTAGCGTGTCGGCAAATGCGAAACACGTGACCCTTCACACACACCACACACAACACACACACACAATGTGAATCACCAACGCCGCGCGCCTTCCTGAAGCATTGGAGTGAAGTGCAGCGATGACTCTCGAAAAAAAGGCCCGGCCTGTGATTGGCTGCTCAAATGGGCATAACCTTGACTGCCAAGCCGCCCGTAGGGGTGGAGGCGAGCGGTCTTTACTGTACCCGCACGTCGTGAAGCGTCCACAGGGCAAAGGGCTGGGAGCAGCACGCGGCTTCACGGCCAACCACCATCACCACCACCAACATCACCACCACCATCCACCATCACCACCACCATCCACCACCAACACCCCATCAACCACCACCACCATCACCACCACCACCCCCATCAACCACCACCACCATCACCACTACCACCACCACCACCCCATCAACCACCACCCACCACCACCACCACCCCATCAACCACCACCACCACCATCACCCACCACCAACCATCACCACCACCACAACCACAAACCACCACCACCACCACCACCAGCACCAGCACCATAACCAACCACCAACCACCACCACCATCACCACCACCCACCACCATCAGCACCACCACCCCATTAACCACCACCACCATCACCCACCACCATCACCCACCACCAACACCAACCACCACCACCAACACCACAAACCACCACCATCACCCACCGCCGCCACCACCCACCACCACCACCATGTTGGGCAGGCGGATGGACTGACTTTCTCCTCAGCTCCACTGTTGCCATAGCAATCATGGCCGCGTGTGCTCAGTCCTATCTCTCTCTCTCTCTCTCTCCCTCTCCCTCTTTCTCCCCCTCCCCTTTGTATGCCCATACCTGCGTTGTGTTTGAGGCGTTTGCGTGTGCAGGTGACTTCACGTGTGCAGGTGACTTCACGTGTTCCTCACGTGTTGAGTTACTCTGCGTGGTATAGCCCGGGCTTGGCGTGTGTGACCAGGGACCGGGGGCCCATCGGGAAGAAGAAGACCATCCCTGCTTAGGAGCAAGACGTCCTGTCTCTCCTCTGGTTCATCCTTCATTAAATCTGCTCTTAATGGCATGCGGTGCATCTCGCCGCCCCGCCCCCGCATCTCGGTTTCTCGCTCGTGGCTCCAAAAAAGCCCGGGCCGGGTTGTGTTCTGGAGGCGGGCCGAATCAAAATGAACCCCCGCGCCCTTCCTCTTTCATTATCGCCACATCCAGGGTTGAAGGGACTTTAAATCAGAGCCGCCGCCGGCGTGCTATTTATTTTCCTCTCCTCTCTTGCGCATGCGCGCAGTCATCTCTCTCTCTCTCTCTCTCTCTCTCTCTCTCTGTCTCTCTGTCTCTTTCTCTCTCTCTCTGTCTCTCTCTGTCCTCTCTCTGTCTCTCTCTCTCTCTCTCTCTCTCTCTCTCTCTCTCTCTCTCTGTCTCTCTCTCTCTCCCTCCGCGGGTCTCCGGAAGCCTTCCAGGGGTTCTGCGCGGCTCCTCCTGGCCGTCGTACGTCACTGTGTTTTAATTTGGTACTCTACCTCCATCCACCTTCTCCTCCCCTCCTCCTCCTCCTCCTCCTCTCTCTCTCTCTTCCTTCTCTACCACACCTCCGCCAACCTGTCCTCCCCTCCACTGACGACACGTGTACCGACGCATGCATGCCTACACGCATACATGATGGATACGCACACATTCTCTCTCTCTCTCTCTCTCTCTCTTCTCTCTCTCTCTCTCTCTCTCTCTCTCTCTCATCTCTCTCTCT
>JAXIVH010000027.1:2840134-2852634 GCA_036785325.1 Urophycis tenuis
TGTTGTACACCCGCGGTTGCCAAGGCCTTCGCTCCGGTCGCTCAGGCGGCTGCTCCGAGTCCCGGCCAGCCAGGGGCCCCCCCCGAGTCAGTCGAACTGTCCTCCGCTCCAATGTCTTAAGGCCCTGGATCATCCTCAAGTCTGTTCAACGCCGCGCAAAGTGCCAAGTGGCAACCGGCATGTCGACCGGGTGGGGGGGGGTGGGGTGGGGGGTGGGGTGTGCGTGTGTGTGCGTGGTGTGTCGGTGTGATGGTGCGCGTGTGTGTGTGTGGTGTGTTGTGCGTGTGTGTGCGTGTGTGTGTGTGTGTGTGTGTGTGTGGGTGGTGTGTGTGCGTGTGTGGTGTGTGTGTGTGTGTGTGTGTGTTTTTGGGGGTGTGGTGGGGGAACGTGTGATACCGCATGGTACCACCCGAGCCTCGTCCCCCGGAAGGCGGTCCCAGCAGTCGGGAGGCGGGCCAATGACACACACAAACACACACACGCCCATGCGGCGTTGCGAGTCGGCCCGCCCGGCCGGTCGAACCCGTTTCCGCAGAACACGGCAAACGGGAGTCAAAAGCAACTGTCAGCTTTTTTCTTTTTTTTTTTTTTCTTTCTTCTTTCCCTCGTTACCTTTGCTGATGTAACCCTCCTCCTCCGCTTTGAATGTGATGTCATGAAATCGCGGTTGGAATAATGAACGTGTGAAGACGAGGTTGTTTTTTTTGTTGTTGTTTTTTCACACCAAGCTCTCACTCAGGTAGTCTCTTCCACTTTGGACACAACGTTGGGTGGGAGAAGTACAGAGGGGCTGATGGGGGTTTGTGGTGTCTGAGGGCAGAACATCAGAACATGCGCCGCGGTGGGAAAGTCCGTTATCTGTTTGGTGGGAGGGTGTCTGTTTCTCGGTGACAAGTCAGGTGACTCGCCGAGAGGAGATGAGATCATCGAGTCGCTACGCGTACAGGTCGAATGCAAAGTGTGTGTGTGTGTGTGTGTGAGTGTCTGTTTATTTTAGATGAGTATGAGGGCCAACCAGGGCTGTTTATTTTCAATGATAGGATAGACACACCCATTCCCGCTCTCTCTCTCTCTCTCTCTCTCTCTAATGCCGTGTCACACACACACACACACACACAGACAAGCTGGTAAAGGGTGTATCGTCTTACATTGCGTCTGCACAATGCTGTGTGCAAATGGCGAATGAAAGGCAGTGCATCCAGAGGGTTCAGCCTTTGTGGACGTGTGTGTTTGTGTGAGTGTGCGTGTCGCGTCAGCGTGTGTGTGTGTGTGTGTGAGAGTATAATGCACAGCTCAGAGCTGAAGGAAGCCTCCGGTCGTGTGCTCTCCTGTGCCTACTCCTCCGCCCGCCTCTGTTCTCTCTTGGATCTAGTGTATATATCGCCCTGGTTGGCTTTCTTAACTTCAGCGCCGAGATGTTTTTCCTCTTGTGGGGAGTGAAGTAAGTAGGACTTGAGCTCGAACGCGGCCCTTGTTGTTGTGGGTTTTATTTTTGTTTGCGCTTTGCTTCTCAAAAGACGGGCATCGCCTCTCTTGAGGTGAATTCTGCGGAGGACTTGTTGGACTCGTTTAGTTTTTGCTCTGTGTCTTTCCCTTTGTCGTGGTATCTGACACTCTCCTTGTCCCCCCCCCCCCCCCCCCCCCCCCCTTCCCTTTTCTCTGTCTCTCTGTGTCTCTCTGTGTTTCTCTCTCTCTCTCTCTCTCTCTCTCTCTCTCTCTCTCTCTCTCTTCCTCTCACTCTCTCACTCTCTGCAGGGGAGTCCGGTCCAGAGCTGGGGCCCCCTCCCTCGGTGGATGAGGCAGCCAACACATTGATGACGCGCCTGGGCTTCCTACTGGGAGACAAAGTGAGCGAGGGGCCAGCTGGTACCCAGTACAGCATGGAAGAGCCTGAGGACAGACAGGTAACGGCTCTTTCTCCACGCCACCGACCGACCGACCGACCGACCGACCGACCGACCGACAGACAGACAGACAGACAGACAGACAGACAGACAGGACAGGACAGATAGCACGTCCTCAACAAGCCGAGAACAAAGGAGAGAGCCCAACAAACTTTGTCATCTCCGGCGGTTGACGGCGGTTCACCGGGGGCCGAAGGGTACCCGGGCAGTCGAAGCTGCCAGGGGCTGGGGGGCCCATTGATTTTTTCTTTGTGTGTGTGCACGTGCGTCGGAGAGATGTTTTTGTTGTTTGTTGTTTGCTTTTAAGGGGCCGCTTTGAAGCGCATAAACCCGGCCGAAACAAGATCTCCGCTTGATCCTTTCAACTTTCTGACATTTACACTCGGCGCGGCGTTTGTTGTTTATACTCGCCCTGGTTTTCGCGAAGACGCCGCGGATCAAAGGGCGGCCACGGTCAGTTGCCCTTCACCGCCGGTGGGAGTTCCCCCCCCCCCAACCGGCGGGGATCAAAACGCCTCCATTTCTAATTGGAAGCCAGCTGCCGCCGCCGCCTCTCTGGTAAAAGACGGCTGCCATTTTCCCCCCTTCGGCCACATGGCGGGCCGCTGGCTCCTCGCCACATTTCTCGTGTCACACCCCCCCGCTTGGCGCTGCCCGGCGATCCCGGCAGCAGCCCCCCCCCCCCCCCCTGCCCCCATGTCGGTGACGCGACGCGGCGTTGGTAGATACGGCCATTGCCCCGGTAACTGGTTCTGGGAGTCTGGGCAGGCCTGGGAGTCTGTTGTCGTTTCTACGGGAAGCGGGGGAGCTTTAGGTGTGGTCCGCGGCGAGAGAAGTGGGAGCGGAGCGGATGATGGTGACGATGTTGGGGGGGGGGGGGGGGTGAGGGCGGGGGAGGGAGAGCTGGGTGCGGTTGATAGGGGAAGGAAAGCGCTGTGCCCGTTTTTTAAAAAAAACATGCGCGTTAGCTACATCGCCGGCGTGGCTAAAGCGATTTAGCGTGATGGACTGAGCGTGCTCTGGTAAGTGCTGCCGTGGCGATGGGGATCGAGTCCGAAGGAGGTTTTGCTCATTCCGGTGTTTTATTTTTATTTTATTTATTTTTATGTATATAACCCCTTCCCTTCGCTTTATTTCTGCAATGTAGTGTTTTTTGCTTCTTTTTTTTTATCAAGACGTGTTGTCTTGTGTCTGTGTCTATGTGGGTGTGTATGTTGCGATGACGTGCACACACACACACACATACACACACACACACACACACACACACACACACACACGCGGATGCTTGCAGACACACACAGACATTCCTTAAGAAAATTGAATGTAACGTTTCACAGGGACCAGTTAATTTTCCTAAAGAGATTTGCACATAATAGCTGGATAGGGTTCACTAACTGATGGTCATATTTTGAATAACCCTTTAACATTCTGGGTTTTTTAGCACAAAGCATACTATTTTTCATTGCTTTACAAATCTTATGCCCCCTCCCCCTCCCCCACTTATATTCAACATCTGACACACGTTTTTACGTTTTACATTTTATATTAACCATGACAAAGTGGAATCAGTCTCCCAGTGTCTGCTTGTGAGCTCGTAGCACCGGCTCGTCTGTGGGTAAAGTGAGTCCTCGAGCCCTCCGCGTCTCCCCCTCCCAAATTATGGAAAACAAAACCTGCACGACTGGACGGTGCCTGATTGACCGTCGCCGGGGCCGGCCTCCACCAATAGCAATCACTTAGGGCGCCTCTCGCCGGCCAGTGAGCAGCTTGACCTTCGGTTTTTCAATACGTAAGCACTGCCCCCGCCCCTTGCAATTCTGCACAGCCGGCGCGTTCCTGCAAGCAGGTGGGTGTTTCAGCTGAGACCTCACAGGCTGACGGAACAAGGTGACCTTAACACTCAGAGTGCTTCTAATTGCTTCTTCGCCTCTTTCTCTCTGTCTCGCTGTCTCTCTGTTTCGTCTCTCTCTCTCTCTCTCTCTCTCTCTTTCTCTCTGTCTCGCTGTCTCTATGTTTCGTCTCTCTCTCTCTCTCTCTCTCTCTCTCTATGTCTCTCCTGCCCGCTCGCTCACTCACTGAATAGAGCTTCTTTGCGTGTTTAAGGTCGGACAAAAAGCCAGGCAGGGTTTGTTCGCCCTGCAGACGGTAGCTACTTTCTCTGTCTGCGCGTGTTTGTGTCTGTGTCTGTTTTGCGTGCGGTGTGTGGTGTTTGTCTAGGTGGATGGGGTTATTCCCTGGCGTTCCCCATGCCGGGGAGGTTAGGAGTGGAACCAGTAGTACCTCACAGCAGCGTGTTTTATTGCTGGCAGTAACACACAGCATACACACACACACACCCACACACGTAATGACCATTGTGTTGTGTGACTCTTGGCTGTCACAGTCTATGATTCAAACAAGCCACCAGGGGCTCAGATGGACACTGGGTCACCATGACGACCTGACATCCTCTCGAAAACAGATATTCTCCCAGCGCATCTCACTCACTGATGTTGGATGGCTATTGGGTTTCTAAGAAATGATACTCAAGAAAACTTAAATCTTACTCATAGCACCTTTAATGAGACTAGTGAATACATATAATAGCTTTCAAATCTTACCTACAGCACCTTTAATGATACTAGTGTATATATAATAGCTCTTAAATGTTACCTACAGCACCTTTAATGATACTAATGTATATGTATATAATAGTGCTTAAATCTTACCTACAGCACCTTTAATGATACTAGAGTATTTATATGTAATAGCTCTTAGATCTCACCCACAGCACCTTTAATGATACTAGTGGGTGTGTGTGTGTATATAAACTGGCTCTTACATCTCAACTACACCACCTTTAACCACAATAGAATGGCTGTCTGGGATTCGGTGATGGTGACGTGTGACTTGCCCATCCCCTCCCTGCCGGTTCTCGCCTACTAATGAGCGCCGGGCCCGGCTCCTGCTCCACGCCCCCGCGCTCCTCCTATCTGGAGTGCTAAGTGTTGCTCTTAAGGCCCGCTCTGTGTTGCCGCATGCGTGTGTGTGCATGAACCGTTGATTTAACCAGGACGGTACACCGAGATACAGAATCTCTCTCTCAACAACGTCCCTGCCTCTGCAGGCAGCCGCATGTCATCATGTCAAGTTTCAAACAGGCGACATAATAATATAATATAATAATAATAATATAGAATAATATAATAATATATAATAATATAATATAATAGTATAATAATATAATATAATATAATATAATATATAGTATATTTTGGTGTGTTTCATATGTGCTTTTGCGTTTGTGTATTGACTCTTTTTTAGGTTTGTCTGTGTGCATTTGTCATGGGCTGAACAGCATTCGTACCTGCCTACCTGTGTGCGTGTGCGTGTGTGTGCGTGTGTGTGTGTGTGTGTGTGTGTGTGTGTGTGTGTGTGTGTGTGTGTGTGTGTGTGTGTGTGTGTGTGTGTGTGTGTGTGTGTGTGTGTGTGTGTGTGTGTGTGTGTGTGTGTGTGTGTGTGTGCGCGCGCGCGCGTGCTTGAGTGCATTAGCGTCGGCTCAGCTCAGGTAATGTAGGTTTCGGATGAAGATGCTTGTTATGTTATTTGCCACTAGCATGTGAGACACAAAGTATTTGTGTCAGTGTGTTAAGTGTGTGCTGTGTTGTCCTGTGCGTGTGTGTGTGTTTGAGTGTTGTAACTGTTAGCTGAGGTCAAGTTAGGGTAAAGGTTAATGTAATGTGGCATTTCAGCGCGTGTGCGTGTGTGTGCGCGTGTGTGTCTGTGTCTGTGTCTGTGTGTGTGTGTGTGTGTGTGTGTGTGTGTGAGCGTGTGTGTGCGTGTGTGTGTCTGTGTCTGTGTGTGTGGGTGTGTGTGTGTGTGTGTCCCCAGCCAGCCATGTGAGTGCACAGCGGTAGCAGATATTTCACATCAGAGTGATTTTTGTCCCCCCACGGTGTCCTCTCGTCAGGAACAGAGCAAGGTCACCACGGGGAAGCGCCTCCACCATAACAGGCACAACAAACAACATCCACCCCTCCACCCCACACACACACACACACACACATACACACAGGCACGCACACACACACACACACACAGGCACACATGCACGCACACACACACACACACACACACACACACACACACACCATTGCAACCGCAGTACAACAATCCACACCGCCAGCGTGGAGGGGCTTGTTTCTCACCCTGGGTCAGCTTTTGATTTGCCAAGGTGTTGAATATTTGATCCGGTTCACTCTTTCAGTGTTGCTGTTTGTTTTTGCGGGGGAAATAAGAATTATTGTTGTTGTTGTTGTTGTTGTTGTTGGGCGAGACGCTGGTCGACCCGGCCCACGAACCCGGGCCGCTCCGTCACGCTCGGCGGCCCGCGGGCCGGAGGCCGGAGGTTCGGGTCGGCGCCTGCTGGAGGAGAAGCCGGTTCAGCGGAAACGACGGCTCACTGAGCGCGAGCAGAAGTGCGGATTAGCGCGGCTGTTTGTGTGCGGATGCTCACACACACACACTCACACAGACACACAGAGACACACACACACACACACACACGCATACACACACACACACACACACACACACACACAGACACACAGACACACACACATGGTCTCCGCAGTGTGGTCTCTGTTTACGCAAGCACGCACACACACACACACACACACACACGTGTGCGTGCGGGATGGGAGCTGGTGTGTCTCGACGAGGTTTATATCAGCCCTGAATTCAAACGTTTCACCAACCTTTGTTTAAAGAGAGAAACTCGATTCTCGAGTCTCAGGGCTCTTTCAAGGAGGCCCTGTCTGTACAGGCCATATGGCACAGCGCAAAAAAACACGCAGGCAAATATGGGCCTACAGATAGTGACATAAAGCAGAATGAAGGAGACACAGAATTGAATCAATGGGATTCAGTCGGAAACGGAGCCACGACACGTTGAGGAAATGCCGTTGCTTTTGTCTTCTCAGGGCCACAACCAGAGGATCAGTCCATGCTCCACCCTGACCAGCAGCACCGCCTCCCCACCGGCAGGGAGTCCCTGCTCCACCCCTGCCACCCAACATGCCCGGACAGGCCGGCGCCTACGGCTCCGTGGCCAGCCCTACCTCCACCCTGGAGAGCAGGGACAGCGGCATCATTGGTGAGTGGGAACATGCAGCCATAAGCATGATGGTGCAAAAAATAAAATTAAAAGCTATTGTTGCTAACGCGCTAATGTTGCTAGCGGACTCACTGAGTTTTGCACATTGTTTCACATGCAAGTCAAGAAGAGGTCAAAGAGACGGTAATCTCATTAACCATCCCATCGCCAATGAGAGAAACCCATTATCCAAATTAGCCAAATATAAGTACTGCAATAAATCAGTGCTTGTGCTTGTGCAGCCAACGGGGAAGATTTTAAATACTCGCTCTACCTCGCTCTGATTCTCGCCAGAAGCCATCGCACAGGATGTGTTGTAAAAGATTACCGAACACTTTGTGGACGTGTATGACCCTGCAGTTGGCAAGTGTTTGGCTGCTTGTGACATAATCGCAGAACACACACGCACACACACACGCACACACACACACCCACACAGAGCACCTGTGAACACACCCTACGGTGGCCATGGGTGGAAACTGTGCTTCACAACAGGAAAGAAACGGGGGGAAAATCTGCTGTGTCCCTGTAGCGTGAAAAGCATGAACAAAACAACACACACACACACACACACACACACACACACAAAACTCGTCACATGACCCCTGTCTGGTTAAACTCATTGGTTCCTGACTCGTTTGGGCCCGTGACCCCACTTTTAGGTCAGGTCACCTCCTTGTGAACCCCCAACTTGCTTCTGCTTCCACACACAGCGTTTTCACCCTCTGGAGGTCACGGCACACACTGAATTGTTAGCAGCAGTTAGCTTGTGGGTCTGAGTCATCAGGCTGTTAATACTCAGGGCCTTTATGAGAGCTTTCAGATGACAGCTATCGGATACCCTTACAAGACATAGATATTTGAGTTTTAGATATCTTTTCCAGCGATCCATATTGGAGGCATCCAAGCTCTAGATATTTGAGAGTTTCTAGATATCTTTACAAACTGTAGACATTTGAGTCTTTTCGAGTGATAGTGTATCCTAATCGTAATAGTATATCGTTGGGAGTTACAGAAACTAGCTAGTTTCCCCAACGCCTACGTTTTGGGAAACAACCGGTTTGAACCCCCACAAACCTATCCTCCTGCAACGCATGCCCTTTAACACCCCTCCACCACTACCCTCACCCCTCACCCTTCCTCCCCCATTCCCCCTCCTCCCCCCCCACCCAGCCACCCTCACCAGCTACTCTGAGAACATCGAGCGCGGCGGCAAGTACGGCGACGGCCTGCCGCGGCAACATGAAGCCGTGGCAGCCGCAGAAGTCCGGAATGGACTCGCTGCTGTACCGCGTGGACGAGAACATGACGGCGTCCACCTACAGCCTCAACAAGATCCCCGAGCGCAGCCTGGAGAGCATGTCCTCGCACTCGGCCCACTCCATACCCCTCTACCTGATGCCCCGCCCCAACTCTGTGGCCGGTAAGTGGGGGGGGGGGGGGGGCCCTCCCTGACACCCTCTCTACCCTCTCCTTCTCTCTCTCCTCTCCTCTCCTACTCCTCCTCCTCTCCTTCTCGCCACGAGCCTGCTCCCTCTCTTCCTCCTCTTCCTCCCCTCTCTGGTTGTTGAGGGGGGGGGGGGAGTCGGAAGCCAAACGTGGTGTTTCTCTCCAGTGCAGTCACAGCCAAAGGTCTCGGGAACACGTGTCTCGCTCGCATCGCTCGCTCGCTCTCTCTCTCTCTCTCTCTCTCTCTCTCTCTCTCTCTCTCTCTCTCTCTCTTTCTGTCTCTGTCTCTGTCTCTCTCTCTCTCTCTCTCTGTCTCTCTTGCTTGCTAAATCTCTCTCACACACTCTCTCTCTCTGTTCCTCCCTTTCTCTCTACATCTCGCACGCCCTTCCTGCTCGCGGCGTGCCGTGACACGCGCTCGCTAAGCTCCTCCCCCTTCCCGACACCCGAGTTGTGACCCAATTTGTTATTTCTCCGCGTTTTTTCTCCCCCGCCTACAAAAAAAAAAGCCAAAACAACGCAGGGAAGCGACAGCACATTGCTGTTATTAAAGGATTTCCCAGTGGCGTTTCCAGAAATACCGCTTCCCCGCACAGCATCAAACACCCAGGAAGGGTTCATGTCTTTTGCTTCAAGCGGTCCAAATCACGGCCACAGATGACCACAGTGTTCTGGGAGGACGCGCGCGTGTGGAGCGGCGCAGCCCCGCGGCCCCGCTGAATACATGCCG
This sequence comes from Urophycis tenuis, assembly GCA_036785325.1. NCBI lineage: Eukaryota > Metazoa > Chordata > Actinopteri > Gadiformes > Phycidae > Urophycis > Urophycis tenuis. The sequence goes on from JAXIVH010000027.1 coordinate 2,849,355, forward strand.
GGGAAATGCCAGTTATGTAACGCCGGGGCTTTTCAAGCCAGCCGTGATTGTGTTATTCTATCTTGCCGGAGTGGTTGTTCGAGAAGATGAGCTCTATTATGTACTTATCCCACTCCGGCTGGAGAGCCTGTCTCTCTCTCTCTCTCTCTCTCTCTCTCTCTCTCTCTCTCTCTTTCTCTCTCTTGCTCTCTCTCTCTGTCTCTGCCTCGCTCTCTTTCTCTCTCTCTCTCTGCCTCGCTCTCTTTCTCTCTCTCTCTCTGCCTCGCTCTCTTCTCTCTCTCCTCTCCCCCTAGCTCTCTCTCTCTCTCTTTCTCTCTCTCTCTCTCTCTCTCTCTCTCTCTCTCTCTCTCTCTCTCTCGATGAATAGATGTGTGTGTGTGTGTGTGTGCGTGCACATGGTTTACATGTGGCGCTGCATGTACACACACAGTAAACACTGTAATAAACCACTTTCCGCCGTTTGTTGTGCTTGTCTGGCACCGGGGTGTGCCCGGACGCCCTTCATCGCCTCCTCCTCAACCACCTCCTCTTCCTCCTCCTCTTCCTCCTCCCCCTCCATCCTACTCTTCATCCTCTTCCAGCTCCTTGTTCCTCAATACCATCTTTTCCTCCTCCTCATACTCCGCCCACCTCCATTTGCCTCGGTGTTGATACCGTCCTCCCCTTCAAAGGGGACAAAGTGGGGGGCAGCAGGTGGATGCAAAGAAAGGTCAGGGCCGGCAGACGAGGCCGAGAGAGGCTGGGGAGGCGGTGCTAGTGCTGGTGGTGGTGATGATGCTGGTGGTGGTGGTGGTCGTGGTGGTTGTGCTGGTGGTGGTGGTGGGTGGTGGTGATGGTGGTGGTGGTGGTGCTGGTGGTGGTGGTCGTGCTGGTTGTGGTGGTGCTGGTGGTGCTGGTAGCGGCGGCGGTGGTGGTGCTGGTTGTGGTGGTGGTGGTTGTGGTGGTGGTGGTAGTGGTGGCCGTCGCCGTGGCGAGAGGCTGAGGGGGAGATGACGGTGTTTCATCCGTGCTGCTTTATTTATCCTCCTGAAGAATACAGCAGCAGCAGGAAGTCTTACAGCGGGCATGGTGGAGGTGGATCTGGAGCGCGGAGGGTGGGTGGGTGGGAGAAGAGAGCAGAGAGTGTGTGTGAGTGTGTGTCTCTCTCACTCTCTGCATCTCTCTCTCTCTCTCTCTCTCTCACTCCATCTCTGTCTTTCTCTCACACTCTCCATCTCTCTCGCTCTCCTCATGTCTCCTTTCTCTCTCTTGCTCTCTCCACCTCTCTCTCCCTCTCTCTTTCTCTCTCTCACACTCACTCAAGCGGGGGTGTATTTTTTTGAGGGGGGTGGCAGGGTGGGGGTGTAACGGCGGGAAGAGAGCAGCCAGGAGATTGGCTGGGGTTTGTTTTTTTTGTAGGGGGGGGGAGGGGGCGGGGGGTATAGAGCCGGCAGGTGATTGGCTGAGCTCACACAGTAACGGAACATCAAAGCCCAGCGGCATTAGCTGCTTCTACACCCCAGAGGACGGAGAGACGACTTTGATGTGGAGGCAGAGAGGGTGGGGGAGAGAGAGAGAGGGAACGAGTGGGAGACATAGAGGGAGGGGGAGAGAGCAGGAGAGAGGGATGGAGGGGGAGAGAGAGAGAGGCAGAAGAGCGGAGTGAGTGACAGAAAGAGAGAGAGCGTTGGGAAATATGGAGGGAGAACAGGCTGCTGGGAAGCATGTGGAGGAGGTGGAGAAGGTGGTGGTGGGTGGGTGGGTGATGGTGGGTAGGGTCTATTACCTAATGAGTAGCAATGGGTTGGGAAGCGCCAGAGATGGCGCTCTCTCTCTCTCTCTCTCTCTCTCCCTCTCTCGCTCTCTCGCTCTCTAACACTCACTTCCTCCATCTCTCTCTCTCTTTCTCTCACTCTCCATTGTCATGACGCCCGGTTGCCCTCCGTCGGAGGCAGAGTTTTAAGTGCGCGCCTTGATGATCACATGCAAAGTGATCTTCTGGTACATTCTCTCGCGCGTCTCAAGCCCCGGCCGTCTCCGTCGGCCGAGCCGGAGACGCGTCACCCGAGGGAGGGGGGCTGTTGTAATGCAGCAGATGATGTAACCGAGAGACGCTACCTAACCGCGCGGCGAGAGGTAAACACCAGCGAGCCAGCGGGGCCTCAGTGGATGTAAACCACCGAGGGATGCTCTGCTCCGCTTAGCGCGCCGCTCCGACGCGCCAGTCGAAAGGCTCCGGGTTTCTCCCTTCTTTAAGCCGGGGTCCCCATAAACGCTCCTCGAAACACCTGCCCCTCGGGGACCTCAAAAATCACCGCGAGACGCGCTGGGCGTCTCCTGGCTCCGCTGTGTTCCATGTCTCCTCACACGGCGAGTGTTGTCCGTGGTGCTCGGGCGTCCCGCTGCGTCCTAGTAGATTTTAACTTTGCTAGAGAGAGAGAGAGAGAGAGAGAGAGAGAGAGCGGCCGCGGTGCACTGCCTGGTAACACCTTGGTTGTTTGCGTGCCTTTGTCCCCTTTAGTCACTGCCGCTCGCTGCGTCTCCACATCAACTTGGAACTTCCGCTGCCTTCTCTCCTGCGAAGTTGTAGGAGGAAAAAAAAAAAAAGAAACCAAACAAAAAAAACACAAAATAAAACACAACCTTTTGTGCTTTTTGTCCTTGCGTCGGCTCTCAGGGACGCCCGTTGAGCCGGTTTATTTTATTTTTTTTCCCCCCTGCGCTCTGTGAACCGGAGCATGTCTCCAGACTGGCGGCCCGCGGTCCCGCCTCCTCGCCGCGCCGCTGACGGGCATGTCGATGACACGCCCCCACAGGGGGGGGGGGGGTGGGGGGGGGGGTCGAGATTCCGTTTTAAGACGCGACACGACTTTGCGTCATCGTCGTGGTGCAGATGGGAATGCGGGGCCCTTGGGATCCCGCACGCCAGCCGCCAGCGCATTAGCATTAGCATGAGCTGGCGCTAAAATACAACACCTCGGGGGGGGGGGGGGGGGAACGACTCCTGCGTGAAACCACGGCAGGCAGGCGGGCCGACGCCGCTGAACAAGTCCCGCCGCCGTCTGCGGGATCAGACGTAAAACCCTGCACGCTGCCAGGGGAGGGTTGAGGCGGGAATACAGATGAGCGCCGGCGGGTTCAGTTCCTCTCTCAGTATGCCGGGTTCGAACGCCATGCCTTTCCTATGACGAGGAGGGCCCCGGGCCGTGGAGTTTCGAGGGGCCCCTGAGGTGTTTAGTATGGGAGCCGTGGGCCGCCCCGCTCGTCACGACGACGGTGTTGTCGAGCGAGTTCGCTCGGT
>JAXIVH010000027.1:2857634-2862191 GCA_036785325.1 Urophycis tenuis
TGTGCGGCTCGGCACCGTATAGATCCGGAGCCCCCGGAGTGGCGGGCAGCGCCGGTGCCACAGGTGCGCCCGGCCGCTCCGCGCCAACGTCCAGAACCAGCGCTTCTCTCACGGCGTCGCGGCGCCCCCACCCCGGACGCCACCGCTCCAAAACGGCCCACCTGGCCTTTCGGTGTTGGTTGTGGCGGACGCCGGCGTCTGGGCGGTCGTGGACCGCCCCCCTCCCATCACCGCTGGTCGTGTCCGCTCGCCAGTTTATATACACCGACGTTAACGATCTCTCAACACGTCTAGAGTGACGGCCGCGCGTTTTTTTATTCGTTTATTTTTGCCTGCGCGCCTCACTCTCTCTCTCTCTCTCTCTCTCTTTCTCTCTGTCTCTCTCATTCTCTCTTTCCGTCTGTCTCTTTCTCTCTCTCTCTCTGTCTCTCTCTCGCTCTCTCTCTCTCTCTCATTCTTTTCTTTCCGTCTCTCTTTTTCTCTCTCTCTCTCTCTCTCTCTCTCTCTCTCTCTCTCTCCCCCCTTCTGTCCCGGGCTCAGTGTGTATTTTATTTTGTACAGTTTGTTGAGTAAGCAGGAAAATAATCCATCCAAGGCGCAGGAATGAAATGTTATTTATTATACCGGCCGTGGCAGTAAAAGTATTGCTTGCAAGTGTACTCCTTCTGAACCCAGAGCCGCCGCTCACCCGATTTCACCACATATACATGCTGGTGGCTGCTTCTGCTGATTGCACATATTATGCTCAATAAGGACGCATCTTCTGTGCTGGAGGTCCCGACGTCTCGCTCGCTCGCTCGCTTGCTCGCTCTCTCTCTCTCTCTCGCTCTTGCGCTCTCTCTCTCTCTCTCTCTCTCTCTCTCTCTCTCTCTCTCTCTCTCTCTCTATCCTTCTCGCTACAGACTTTCTAGTGGGATGTTTAGAGTTCCCCTTTCAGGTGACAATGAAAAGTGTTTGTGTGTGTGTGGGGGTGGTGGTGGGGGGGACCCTTTGCTTAGAAACAGCACTTTGGACACCCCGAAAAAAAACCTGCGGGGACCACATTAGAAGCGTTATCAGCTCGTTACGAGGCGGTCGCTTACCTCAGCACAACGGGCGCCACGCGAGACGCACATTAACGCCGCGTGTCATCAACACCGGCCGCGTATTGAATTCTTGCCGCAAAAAAGGGGGGGAAAAAAAACGGAACAAATTGCTTGAACGTGCAATAATCTCCGATCATCGTTGTCGCTACACGCGACACGCTAGCGCAGTCCCGCGCCCGCTATGCCTGTCGACGGCGCTCCGCCGGGTCGATGTGCGCGGGCGACAACACCGGGAGAGTGTCCGGTCATGTCGAACCTTCGTCGTTACGCTCGCCCAGGTTTCCACAACAACGTTTTTTTTTTTTTTTTTTTTTTGCGCTCGCTTGACGAGCACTCGAAGCTAGTCTTTTTTGTAATGTCTCGTTGTGTGTGTGTGTGTGTGTGTGTGTCTGTGTGTTTGTGTGTGTCTGTGTGTTTGTGTGTGTGTGTACATCGACAGGTATGTATTTTGAAAATGTCCGCCGCTGCTCCGGACGCACAAAGGGAAGTAACGGCGCGCGGCCGAGGCGGTCGGATCGAATGGCGACGTAAACCGGATTAGATTACGTTTCTCTGGGATTGATTGATCTCGTCTGGTGCGCTGGAACCAATTAGAGCCTCCCAAACGCGTAAACCTCACTGTGTCTCGCGCCCTCCGGACAGACCAACGCGACTTTCAGTTTAATTCAGGGGATGCCGATCGGTAATGGACCACCACCCCCCGCGGTGGGGTGTAACCCCCCCAATGCATCTTTTATACAATCACAATGTCACAATGCTACCGGTGCTACATGCTCCTCATCCGTCTGCACACACACAATCACACACACGCACACACACACACACACACACTTGGCTGCCTGTAAATCCTCATCGGCTTTCTTTGTGTCCTTCCTCCTCCTCTCCTCGCTCTCTCTCTCTCTCTCTCTCTCTCTCTCTCTCTCTCTCTCGCTCTCCCTGTGTCTGTCTCTCATATACTCTCTCTCTCTCTTGCTCTATTTTCTGTCTTTTATCCCCCTGTGTATTCAGCTTCCGCTAATAACACCCATGCCTGGCAATCGCAGTCACGTAAGTTTGAATCTTTTTCAAAATGTTCCACACCTGATGCATCGTGCAACATGTTTCAGCTTACCCCGCCCCCCCCCCCCCTTAACCCACCCACCTCCACTCCTAAGTGCTTTCAGGCATGAGATGCAAGCCAGAGCCTCTGGATTATTAACGGGCGGCAAGCATTCTGAATGGGCTGTAATTGCCAGATGCTGCCGCGGCGTTTAAAGGAAACGACACGCCGCCTCGGCGGCCAATGGCCACGCCTCCCACGATCAAAGCTGAACATCTAAAGACAAGCAGGGGGGGGGGGGGGGGTGGGGGGGATAAATGAGACCTCACAACCACAAGGGGCCCGACTGGCTCCCGACATCCATTTTGAACCGTGGCCTTTTGCTTACAAAGTCCCCCCGCCGGGTTCATTTTGGATTGTGTTTAGTTTTTAATGTTCCGCCTCTTCTGGCTCCTTAGATGTAGAACTGCCCCCCAGTGAGGGCCCTGAGATGTCACTGCCTGGGAAGGCAGACGCAGCGCGCTTCAATGTTTTAAATGAACGTGTTCTGGTTGTGGGAACTGCATAGGGGAGTGCACTGTAAATTATTCTGTAACATGAATACTGCTTCACATGACCCTCGTGCATGCAGAATTTATGTAGAAAAAAAAAAAAGGATTCCAACTCACAGAAGCAAATTAGGCAAAATGTCAGACGACTCAACGTCTACAATCATGTATGGGGAAGTACTGCAGCTTTTGTGGAATACAGAGATTAGTCAGCTGGTAGGGTTCTATGTGATTATATAGTGTAGCCCTCAATCATGGTTACAATCTCAGAGCCCCTCACAGGCCACATAAAAGACCCCCCCACCACCACCACCACCACCACCCTAAGACCTCTAAAGGGCAACGAAAACTCCCTCAGTTATCTAGAAAGAAACCTGGAGATGGAACAGACAAAGCGGTATCCCTCCCTCCGCAAGTAGGTCTGAAGGACATCGGGGATCGAACCCGGAGCTTGTCGACCTGGTTATCGAACCCCCATCGCCCCCCCCCACCCCCAACCCTTTGAACCATTCTGCCTCAGTCAGCCTCCCTGCCGTGCAGCATCAACATCCTGCGGACCACCCACTGTCTCCTCTCCCCCCCCCCGCCCCCCCCCCCGCAGTGCGCTTCGCACCGTACAGACCGGCGGACATCGCCCTGAAGCCGCTGCTGTTCGAGGTGCCCAGCATCACCATGGACTCGGTGTTCACGGGCCGCGACTGGCTCTTCCAGGAGATCGACGGGCAGCTCAACTCGGGCACCAGCTCGGGCGTGGTGGTCGTGGGCAACATCGGCTTCGGCAAGACGGCCATCGTCTCCCGCCTGGTGGCGCTCAGTTGCCACGGCACCCGCATGCGGCAGATCGCCTCGGACAGCCCCCAGGCCTCGCCCAAACGTAGGCCGCCGCCCCCCCTCCCCCCCGCGCACACACACACACACACACACACACATTTTCAGGCCGGCGCGTAGCGTGTGGGCGTGTCAGCCGTATCAAGAGCATGCGTGGATGTTTTTGTACGGCTGCACTCCTCGCCATGGTTACCGGGGTTGTTTACTGTTACTTAGTGCAGGGATCACTCTCGGGTATGAGCAAAGGGTTATATATTATATATATTTTAAAATGTGTACAAATACATGATGAGTAATGTGTTATATTATGTAATGATAATAATAATAATACATTTCATGCATTTGCGAAAAAACAACCTTTACATGGTACACAAAGGCAAAATACAGAGAGAGTGAAAACCGAGCGGCCGTACATCAAAGCCCGAGATGCGTGGAGGGTCGTTTGTCTGAATGTGTCTGCGGTGGCGTGTCTAGATGGGGAAGGCCTTCCCCTGAGCCAGCCTCCGCCCTCCCACGCACCCTGGGGGGAGGCAGCTGTCCCGGGACCCCTGAGATGAGGCGGCGCCAGGAAGAGGCCATGAGGAGGCTGGCGTCTCAGGTAAAAACAACAAACAACAACACACACACACACACACGCCTGCATGCACACACACACGCACACGCGCACGGAGGTGTCAATCACGCAAGGCAAGGGTCAGGGTCAGGCGTCTCACTGGTGGTCACCTTGACACTTTGCCAGCCGGGGAATCGAACCAGCAGCCTTCTGGTTGCCAGGCAACCCACCTGAGCCTCTGCCGCCCCACAACTCCTCCATACACTCCTCACGGAGGAACGGACACGGCCGGAGTTCGGGTTTCTTCAGAACGATAAAAGGATGTTGAAGTTTTTCTTCGGCAAAGTCTAGCAATAACTGGACCCATCATAGGAATAGTGGATTTCGTCTCGTATATAATGGGCTGTATGGATCAAGTGAACCCAGCTTTACCATTTCATCACCCTGCCCCACTTGGCACGCTGTCTGCTTCCGTCCTAGACTCATTATGAGAATAATAATGAA
>JAXIVH010000027.1:2862391-2869891 GCA_036785325.1 Urophycis tenuis
ATGTTGAACTTTACGTAAGATGCCCCGGCGATAATCCAGTAATGATAAGGTGTGTTTGTCGCCCGTCAGGAAACAGCCATACAACGAGGCTGTATTGAAGTCGTGACACCCCCTAATCATTAATCCCCACCCCTGATTTACAGTGCGTTCGCCTTTTGTCAGCCATGTAAAGATGCACAGCATTGTTCTGTTCGGCCACATTTATTTAGAAACAGCCACGTCTGGACCTGTAGAGCCCAAACCCTTAGCATTGAACAACTCAGAAGACAAAATGACAGCAAAAATTGTAATACAGCATTTACATTTACATTTAGCAAACGCTTTTATCCAAAGCCACTTACAAAGAGTACATTTGTTGGATGTGATGGATGTTGTGCAGGGTTCAGGTGAACTCTGAACAAGACTCCCAGTATTTACAAAGATCTCAATACATCATCATACTGTCCCGTGAGGACCCTGCGTGATACCCCCTGTCCCTGAGATGTGACTCCCTCCGGCTGTCGCTCCCGCTGTTCTTCCAACGCGTATCTCGTATTCCCTTCCCCAGAGAGGAAGATCAGCTCCGAGGAGGACCTCATCATCCTCATCGACGGCCTGAACGAGGCGGAGTTCCACAAGCCGGACTACGGCGACACCATCGTCTCCTTCCTCAGCAAGACCATCACCAAGTTCCCCCCCTGGCTGAAGCTGGTGGTGACGGTCAGGACCACTCTGCAGGTACTGCGCCTCCAGCCCCTCCAGCGCCTCTTCACTCCGGGGGGTCCGGAGTGTGTGAGCGTGAAGGAGAGAGAGAGATTATTCCGGAAGGGGGGGGGGGTTTTTGGTCGCTACCTGGCAACCAGGCGCACGGCTGTTGGCACTCCCTTCGAACGACGTTGTGATGTTTTGTTCCGGTCCCTTCTCCTCGGTCATTACTCGCCGACCCAGTGATAAAAACCTGACAGACTGGCTGCCGAACGAATCCAATCGTAATTAGTCACGTCTTTGTTTGCATAGCGTAGACATATAGGGTTCCGTAAAGACCTCGGTTAAAAGAGTGTTGATGTCAGCCCCGCTTTACATACATACAACAAGCATTCTGTAATAGTTTTGTCCATTGATGAAATGACCACAAAAAGCTTATCTCTTTTTTTTGCCCTTAAATGGGACCCAATTGGTGACAGTAATTAACGTAAAATCAGATATGCTACACCGCATGTATGCTACTACCTCTTAGTGTATGCCTGGATGTATGTACATTTATGTATATTTTTATATTTCTTTATGTATATTTTTGTATATTGTATTACATAGGTTTATATTTTACATAGGTTTATATTATATATTGATATATTCTAAGACTCTACTATACGTAGAGTCTGTCTCTTCTTTCTTTTTTTCCCTGGATGATTGTAACAAATGCAATTTCCCTCAGGGATCATTAAAGTATGTCTGTCTGTCTGTCTGTCTGTCTGTCTGTGTGTCTGTGTGCAGGACATCACCAAGCAGCTGCCGTTCCACCGCATCTCCCTGGACGCGCTGGAGGAGAACGACGCCATCGACCAGGACCTGCAGGGCTACATCCTGCACCGCATCCACAGCAGCCCCGAGATCCAGAACAACATCTCGCTCAACGGCAAGATGGACAACACCACCTTCGGCAAGCTCAGCGCCCACCTCAAGGCCCTCAGCCAGGGCTCCTACCTGTACCTCAAGCTCACCTTTGACCTCATCGAGAAGGGCTACCTGGTCTTGAAGAGCTCCAGCTACAAGGTGCGCGATGAGCACTTCGCACGGCAGTCGTGATAAATCACCCCCCCCCCCCCCCTGGGGAATTAATTTGTATTCCATTCGCCTTTTTCGCAAGTATCGAATACATGCCAAAAAATGAAAGGGGTTGAAGTTATTAGTTTAAAACTGGAATGTGATGGAATGAAAACAAATGTGGTCAGAGTGAAAATGAATGCCCACGAGGGCACGGTCGTAATGATACGACCGCAACGGCTTATGGAAAACTGGGGAACGGCGAATCGCTTTTTGCGAAGGGAACGGCGCCATAATGGCGTCATGGAGATGTCGTGTTCGAGTACTTCCCTCGGCAGACACAGAGGCCCCCCCCCCCCCACCCACACGCCGTCGTTAGCTACGAGCTACATGTGTTCATTATTCATTTTTACCGTCGTCGTTATGTAGCCATTAGTAATGTATGCATTCGCACATGTCTGCGTTCGCTGGCGGCTTAATGTACCTTGACCTGATGAATCGCAACTCTTTTCAAGCTACGTTTGCCATCTCTTTTTATTTTTTTCCGCAAGGGTATTGGCTATCCACTGCGCTGGCTCACACTTGAGGGAGACGGGGCGGGGGGGGGTGGATTTGGTATACCTGTTTATAATCTCATCATCGCCCAATTATATCCTCTCACCCATAGCTTTTGATTTAACGCCCGATGTAATTACTGTTGCCTTGAACCTCTCGGACTCGTTTGAGATCCCCCGGAAGCGCCGCATTGGATTTCCCCGATCCATAACAGGGAGCTTAACCCTCACCTTCCTCTCCCCCCCACCCTCCCTTCCCCTCTCCCTCTCGCCCCCCTCCCTCACCGCTCCCTCCCCCCTCCCTCCCTCCCTCCCTCCCTCCCTCCCCCTCTCCCTCTCGGCCCCCTCCCTCCCTCCCTCCTTCCCCCTCTCCCTCTCGCCCCCCCGCCCTCCCTCCCTCCCTCCCCCTCTCCCTCTCGGCCCCCCCTCCCTCCCTCCCTCCTTCCCCTCTCCCTCTCGCCCCCCCGCCCTCCCTCCCTCCCTTCCCCCTCTCACTCTCGCCCCCCCTCCCTCACCCGCCTCCCCCTCCCTCCCTCCCTCCCTCCCTCCCTCTCTCCCTCTCGCCCCCCCTCCCTCCCCCTCTCCCTCTCGCCCCCCCTCCCTCCCTCCCTCCCTCCCCCTCTCCCTCTCGCCCCCCCTCCCTCCCTCCCTCCCACCCCCTCTCCCTCTCGCCCTCCCTCCCTCCCCCCCCCCCCCTCCCTCTCGCCCTCACCCCCTCCCTCCCTCACCCCCGTCCCCCTCTCCCTCTCGCCCTCACCCCCTCCCTCCCTCACCCCCGTCCCCCTCTCCCTCTCGCCCTCACCCCCCTCTCCCTCTCCTCCGCCCCCCCCCCCCCCTCCCTCACCCCAGGTGGTGCCGGTGAACCTGGCGGAGGTGTACCTGCTGCAGTGCAACATGCGCTTCCCCACGCAGACGTCGTTCGAGCGGGCGCTGCCGCTGCTCAACGTCGCCGTGGCCTCGCTGCACCCGCTGACCGACGAGCAGATCTACCAGGCCATCAACGCCGGCGCGCTGCAGGTGCGGACCCCCCCCCCACCCCCCCCGCGGGGCTTCCTGGGGTCGCCGTGGGGACGCCGCGGGGCTTAGTGACGCTGTTAATGTCGTGGACATTTCGGTTATATACAGTAGTTCGCTCATTTGACGTTTTGCTAGTGATGTTTGGATTTGTGTATTTATGTATTTTTTTATGTATGTTTTTATAGTAGGGCGAAGATACTGTTGATGTTATTTATATTTTGAAATGAATTAATGGTTAAAGATAGGGTTAGGTTAGGTTTGGGTTTAGGTGTCTTGCCGACAGGCTTAGGTTAGGATCATTTGGGAGATGGAACACCCTTACCAAGCCACCACCCTGTCATGCACCGTAGTTCAAACACACGTGTGTAAAGCCCACAGCACACAACCAGGTCCGGGTAGCACACAAAATCATGTTTTTAAATGTCCTCATTCAAATGGACTTGAGTGCTGTACGACGCGGGGGAGGGGGGCATTAAAACCCATCCCAGAGAATCCATCCTTGCCCTGTGTGTTCTGCTCCATTACAAGCGATGTGACTCTGCTTTTTTCCCCTTGGGCCGCGTTCCTCCCAACCTCAGGGCACGCTGGACTGGGAGGACTTCCAGCAGCGCGTGGACAACCTGTCGGTGTTCCTGGTGAAGAGGAGGGACGGCACCCGCATGTTCGTCCACCCCTCCTTCAGGGAGTGGCTGATCTGGAGGGAGGAGGGCGAGAAGACCAAGTTCCTCTGTGACCCCAGGTGAGAGGGCCAGGGGGGGGAGAGGGCCAGGGGAGAGAGAAGGAGAGAGAGGGCCAGCGGGGAGAGAGGGCCAGAGGGGAGAGAGGGCAAGGGGGGGGGAGAGAGGGGAGAGAGGGCGAGGGGGGAGAGAGGGCGATGAGGGGGAGAGAGGGCGATGACGGGGAGAGAGAGGGGGAGGAGGAGAGAGAGAGATGGGGAAGGGGAGGGGAAGCTATGAGGGGGAGAGAAAGCAATTGGGAGATAGCAAGAGGAAGAGAGAGAGCCAGGGGGAGTGAGAGTGACGCGGAGGAGGGGTGAGTGTGAGGGTCGACAGATATGTTTATTTAGCTTATGAATGAATTCACAGGAATGATTTGGTGACACTGTACGTTAGCGTCCTGTTCAAGCTAAGTACTGTATGTAATTAGCACTGTAAGATACCACGGCTTGGTATTTGATAATGTTATGAAACTAACCTTGAGGTGAGGAAGAGGCGGAAGACACCAGGTTCAGGGTGAGGCTGTTCCATAGTGTCAGTACAGATTCAGTACATGCTGTTGCAGGATGTTACGTTGCTTAATCACACTGTAACACGGGCAATGCATTATACTTTGTCCTTGTTCCAGTGCTACCAATGTTATTTTTCTATTGTGGCTTTTCACATTCAAACATCCCTTATTTTTGAACAAAATTATTAAGATGTGTGAATAAATGTATTTTGATCGTGTGTTATTCTCGTATGTGCATAATTGAATACCACTGGTGTCCTGGTGTTCGCAGGAGTGGACACACTCTGCTGGCCTTCTGGTTCTCCCGCCAGGAAAACAAACTCAACCGGCAACAGACCATCGAACTCGGCCATCACATCCTCAAAGCACACATCTTCAAGGTACAGCGCTTCTGCACACGCACACACACACACACAGACACACACACATACACACACACTCACAGACTCACTCACACAAGCACACACACATACACACACACACAAGCACCCGCACACGCACACACACACACACACACACACTCACACAAGCACACACACGCACACACACACACACACTCACACAAGCACACAAGCACACACGCGCACACACACACACACACACACACACTCACACTCTCACACAAGCACACAAGAACACACGCACACACACACACACACAGACTCAGTAAGACAAGCTGCACGCTGCCTTCCTCATGAATACTTAGACATGTTCCTCTCTTCTAGGGCCTGAGCAAGAAAGTGGGGGTTTCCTCGTCTATTCTGCAAGGCCTGTGGGTGTCCTACAGCACCGAAGGTCTTTCAACCGCGCTGTCTTCGCTGAGAAACCTCTACACTCCCAACATCAAGGTACGCGGGCCTGTCCCAGGACAACCAAGACAAATGGATTAGAATAGGGAGGCGACTGCAGGTGGGAGCAGTATTGACGGCGCCTGTCAAAATAACACTTTTTTTTCCTGGAGAAATTCTCACCCGTACTTTGAATGCGAAAAAAATACGAGGATACAAACTTTCACCCAGAGTTCACTTTTGGCCACTTTGAGCTATCTAAATAAAGTGTATTATTAAGAATGGTTTTAACCTGCACTCTGTAGCAATTCCACTGCAGCTATTTACTCCATTACAAAAGGGACTTTATCTCTGAATGGTGTTATTCTGGTCTCTTTTTGCCCCCCCCCCCCTCCCCAATCATGGGAAAATATCGATATTAGATTGATTGAATAGGATGTGATGTTGTGTATTATTTTGGGGGTTTTTGATAAGGATGTGTATGGTAGTGTTAGCTGCCTGGAAGTCATGCTTGTAGAATGAGCTTTCTGTCTGTCCGCAGTAAACAACAAGTCTCTAGTATCATTCAGGAGCGTCGGCATTCTCAAGGCGACAGCTCGCAGCTACACCCCCCGCCACTAGAGGCAGCTCACAGGAACCCAACATAGTGCAGCTTTAACCAAACCCCCCCCCTCCCCAATGCAGCGTCTGACAGCCCCCCCATCTTGACCACCCTTACCGGCTCCGCCCTCGTTTGCCCCTCAGGTGAGCAGGCTGCTGATGCTGGGCGGCGCCAACGTGAACTACCGCACGGAGGTGCTGAACAACGCGCCGGTGCTGTGCGTGCACGCCCACCTGGGCTACATGGACATGGTGGCGCTGCTGCTGGAGTTCGGCGCGGCGGTGGACTCCCCGTCCGAGAGCGGCCTCACGCCCCTGGGCTACGCCGCGTCCGGCGGCAACCTGGCCATCGTCACCGCGCTGTGCCGCCGGAAAGCCACGGTAGGGTCGCCGCCCCCCCCCACTCCCACTACTTTTTCATGACTGACTGTTGTTGTACCAAGATGTTGCTTTTTAATTAACGGGTAACGTTCCCGTAATACGGTTGGCTTTGGCTTTGACTTTTTTTTTTTTTGCTTTTTAATTAAGAATGCTACAATTGAAGCAACATCAGTGGTTTATCTCCTTTGTCTGTTTGTTGATCCCAAGACAAACAACACTTTGAAAGCGTTGGCGGGGTGGGGGTGGGGGGACAACAACTCTGATTCAGATCTTTTCATTGGGAAACGCAATAAACATTTCAGTCACATCCCCGCAGAATCTCTCCCGCTCTCAGCGGTGCGATCGATAGCCATACCGCCACCAGATGTTGTTGGGTTTTTTTGCTTTGTTTTGGCAAGTTGCCGATCGGAAATGCGAAAGAGTGCTCTGAATGACCGCCTCTGTCCCGCCCCCCCCCCCCCCCCCCCCACCAGGTGGACCACCTGGACAAGAACGGCCAGTGCGCCCTGGTGCACGCCGCCCTCCGGGGCCACATGGACGTGGTGAAGTTCCTCATCCAGTGCGACTGGGCGCTGGGCTGCCAGCCGCCGCCGCCGCCGCCGTCCCCCCAGCAGGCGGCGTTCACCAAGAGTCACGCCGTGCAGCAGGCGCTCATCGCCGCCGCCAGCATGGGCTACACGGAGGTAAGCCCTGTCCCGCTCGGCCTCGCGGCGCGCCGGTCCGGGCCGGGCCCACCAGCGGTGGCCGACCGCCCGTTACCGATGTCATTCGTCCCCCCAAAAGTGCTGTTGGGTACCGACTCCGTGGAGGAACGTTTAGCGTGTAGCGTTAGCCAAATGTACAGGAACAGGAGTTATGGAGCACTTAACACCGTAGTCGTCGATGCACAGCAGGGGGTGGGGGGGGGGGGGGTTGTGGAGGTTTATGGGCGGCGAATCCCAACAGTGTGCTGGACTTGTCTCATCAGGAAGACCAAGAAGTTGTCGCCTAAGTTGCGCTCCAGTGAGGTGCTCTTAGGAGGACTCGGCGCAGCACAGTCATTTTGGACAAATCCTTAAGGATATTGTCAAAAGCATGGTTTTCTTAGGTTTTATTTCTTAGTTTTTAGTTCCCGTTTGAACAGTCTCTCTCCTTGCCAAGTGACAGTGCCTACTTGTGCTTTTCTGCGCGGCTGCCACCTGGACTTTTTG
>JAXIVH010000027.1:2874891-2920516 GCA_036785325.1 Urophycis tenuis
CAGTGTTCTTAAAGACAGTGTTCTTATAAAGTGACAGGTAATGGTACATCAGCATTACGTCACATGAAACCAAAACACAGTGCACCTAGCCTCGCCAGTACGGCGGCCATGATTGACCCTCTCCCCCCCCCGCGCCCCCCCGACCTCCCAGGAGCCTCCCTGTCCCTGATGGACAAGGAGGGTCTGACGGCGCTGAGCTGGGCCTGTCTGAAGGGCCACCTGCCCGTGGTGCGCTGCCTGGTGGAGAGCGGCGCCGCCTCGGACCACGCCGACAAGAACGGCCGCACGCCCCTGGACCTGGCCGCCTTCTACGGGGACTCGGAGGTGGTAAGTGGATCCTCGGAACCGCGGCGAGGGAGGGGCGGGCCCCGCGTGGTGATGTCAGACATCAGCTGAAGGTGTTGTTTTTTTGGGGGGATTTCAGATACACTGTTGTTGGGGGAAGCATGTCATTGGGTTGGATTGCACGGATTCCATGTTGTGTAGAAAAACCACCCGAAGGTCAACCTAGCTGGACTTAGAGGGTTAGGGCTGCAACTCACTCGTTATTTTCATGGTCGATTTGTGCTGATGATCATTTTGTCGATACGACATCATCATGCATAACAGCAATGTGTATAAGTAATCGCGAGTCCAAAGTGATGTTAAATGCATTAGCGGCCAAGGAAAACCAAAGCATCCATTGTATAATGAGCCAGGAACCCAATATGGACGTTGCTGAAACATTAAGCAGCTAACGGCTGGTGTTTGCACCGAATACGTTTCAAAGCAAGGATTACCAAATCAGACCTGATGCATTCCCTGTCGAGGGGCTGATCGACCTCCACGGAGCCCTCCATACATCATCAGGCTCCCCCCCCCCCCCCCCACACACCCCCTGCAGGTGCAGTTCCTGGTGGACCACGGCGCCATGATCGAGCACGTGGACTACAGCGGCATGCGGCCTCTGGACCGGGCCGTGGGCTGCAGGAACACCTCGGTGGTGGTGGCCCTGCTCAAGAAAGGAGCCAAGATAGGTGAGGAGGAGCCTGGGGGCCGGAGTCACGCGCCGGCTGGGTCTCGCCGCCGCCGCCCCCGCCACTGCCGCCACCGCCGACGTCGCCATAACGCCAAACCTGTTCTAACAATGTTTTTCCAGTTCCGCTCCGTGAACATTATTGGGTTGGCGACAGGCAAGCCGACACTAAACAAACAAAGGATCAAGTTTTTGTTTGTCTTGAAAGAACCTGAGGATGGACACCAAAGATTAAGTCTCTCTCTCTCTTCTCACTGTCTCTCTTGCTGACTCTCTCTCTCTCTCTCTCTCTCTCTCTCTCTCTCTCTCTCTCTCTCCTCTCACTGTCTCTCTTGCCGACTCTCTCTCTCTCTCTCTCTCTCTCTCTCTCTCTCTCTCTCTCTCTCTCTCTCTCTCTCTCTCTGTCTCTATATATATTTTTCCATGTAGGTACATGATAAATATAGCCCTTCACAGGTTCTGGCCGTGTGTTGGTGTCTCTGCTGGTCTCAGTGTGCTGTAGCGGTGTTTCCATGTTGCTCTTAAAGAGCCCTGCTGCTGTGTTGTTCACCACAGTGCACCAACACACGCACACGCACACACGCACACTCACGCACACACACACGCACACACACACACGCACACACACGCACACACACACACACACGCACACACACTAATGACTGCTCCACACCCTGTTGCTGCTTGCCGGCTATCCATGGCTAGAACGTCTGTTTTCTTTTTATTGTACTGCTGTTAGCTTGCTGTTAGCTGCCCTATGAGGTCTCTCTCTCTCTGTCCCTGTCTCACTCTCTCTGTCTGTCTGTCTCTCTCTCTCTGTCTGTCTGTCTCTCTCTCTCTCTCTGTCTGTCTCTCTCTCTCTCTCTCTCTGTCTGTCTGTCTCTCTCTCTCTCTCTGTCTGTCTCTCTCTCTCTCTCTCTCTCTCTCTCTCTCTCTCTTGTACTTTAGCCCCTGCTCTCCCTATGCTCTCACTATGAGTTGAACTTTAGCTTACTTGTAAATGCAGCTTTTTCTCTCTCACTGTCTCTCTTCCTCTCTCCCCTCACTGTCTCTCTTGCCGACTATCTCTCTCACCGTCTCTCTTATTGACCATCTCTTGCCCGCTCTGTCTCTCTCTCCCTCTCTCTGTCACCGTGTCTCTTACTGACTCCCACTCTCTCTTTCTCTCACTGTCTCTCCTACTGACTCTCTCACCCACTCTCTCACCATCTCTCTTACTGACTCTCTCTCTCTCTCTCTCTCTCTCTGACGCTCTCTCCTCCTCTGTAGCTCGTCCCTAGCTCTAGCGTTGTGCTGTCTCATATTCTCTGTCTCAGTGGTTGCCGGGAGACAGGTAGCGGTTAGCGCCGCTGCTCCTCCGTCTCCTGCCTCCTCCTCTCTCTCTCTCTCTCTCTCTCTCTCTCTACTGGGTTTTTTGGTTCATGTTGTTGTTTGTGTTTTTTTTGCCAAGGCGATTATTCCCGCTTCTCACTGCAGCTTTTTTCTGTTCCTTTTTTTCTCACTCCTCTCCTCCACATCACCGCTCTGTCTCTCTCTCTCTCTCTTTCTCTCCCTCTCTCTCTCTCCCTCCCTCGCTCGCTCTTCCTCACTCTCTCTCCCTCCTCCCGTGCTGCTCTCTCTACCACTCCCACACGCTCCTGTCCCCACTATATTTCTCTGTTGTTTCTGTCACCCCCCTCCACCTCCCCCCCCCCTCCTTTCACCCCTACACCGCCCCCCCCCCCCTAACACCCCCCCACCCACCACCACCACCACCACCACCACCACACTTTGGTCCCCCTCTTGCTCCTCTTCCTCCTCCCCCACCCCACCCTCACCCACCCTCACCCACCCCCACCCCCCCCCACCCCACCCCTGCCTCTCTCTCTCCGGCCCCAGGATGTCAGACGCTGCCCAACCGGCCTCGAGGTAAAGCCAAGGCTGTGGACTACTCACCCCACCAGGCATTTTGACAGCTCTACCTCCTCTGTGTGTGTGGGTGTGGGCGTGTCTGTGCGTCTGTGTACGTTTTTACGTGTGTGTGCCTGTGTGTGTGTGTGCGTGCGTGCGTGTGTTATGTCTGTACCATCCCCCCCACCCAAGTGTCAGCACGCCTGCTTAGTGACCAAACACCACCCCCCCCCCACCCCCTCAACCCCCCCCCACCCACCACCCTCTACCTCTACCTCCACCTCTACCTCCACCCCAACCCCCCCCCCGTATCTCCCGTCTGCTCCTACTCCTCCAACTCCCTGGCTCCTCCTTCTCTTCCTATTCCTCCTTCTCCTCCTTCTCCTCCTCTCCTCCTCTCCCCTGCTCCTTCTTCTTCTCCCTCTCTCCCTCTCTCTCTCTCAAACCGACGACTCCCCCACCCCCCCCTCACCCATACCAGTCAAGGTCATTAGCGAACACGCAGCCGGGACTGACTGGAGGTAGACGTCTTAACATTTGACGACATTTCAAGTTGTTGACTACAGCATGCCCCTCTCTTCCTCCCACCCCCCCCCACCCCCCACCTCCCCCACTTCCTCCCTTCCTTTCCCTCCCCCCCCCCCCCAACTCACACGGTTTCTGGTCTGTGTCATCGTTTTGCGGTGTTGACCCAACATCTTGTGGATGCATGACAAAAAAACAAAAAAAAAAACAAATGTCCCACCACCAGCACCACCCGCACCAGCACCCCCACCCACCTACCTCACCCCGGGGGTCCCGGGGGGCGATGGGGGAGGAGACAAGCATGTGTTCGTGACTCGGCGTCGTGGCGCGTGAACGCGTCCCCCGCTCCGCGTGTGGCCCCCCCCCCCCCCCCCCCCTCCTGGGATGGTTCTTCAGTGTCGTGGGACCCCCCCCCCCCCCCCGCTCGGCAGCCCTATCCCGTCTCCTCCTCCCCTCTCTGTGTCCCACCAACACCCCCCCTGCCCCCCTCACCCCCACCCCCACCCCCACCCGTGCGTCCTAAGAGAAGTTCTGTTCTATAACCCTCTTGCCTGCCCCCCCCCCCCCATGTCTCCCTGGGCAAGGGCCGGTCCGTACCTTATCCTCTGTGGTGTGTTGTGCGTGTAACATAGGAAAGACACAGCCATTCGTTTTTTTTTATTTACTGCCAAAACATTTTGTCTTTAAAAAAATAAAAAAATTAAAAATAAAAAAAAAAACACATATTTTCATAGATTTGACAGATTTTTCAGGGATAATCAGACTTAACACGAGGATGCTTTTCTTTTTATCTCGCGTCTCGCTTACTTCATTCCCTGGCCGAGGCCCCAGAATCCTCATCGGTGCCGTGATATCGTCACACCGCTCTCCTGTCACTGCTACTGGGCTTCACGCCCCGCCCCCCCGCCCCCCCCACCACCACCGAACTGTGTTTGCCCTGCAGTGGGACGACGCAGGCAGAGGGGGCGTCAGGGGACGTTAGCGCGCATCTCAGCTGTCCATTTACGTGGTGGCGCTCACTATGTCCGACCGCCACTCTCCCGGCGACCGGCGCCGCGCGTTCGGTCTGCAGAACGCCTTTGACGCCGGTTGTTCGCCCTCCAAGGTTATTCTAGAGATGTCGCACCGGAGGGGCCTGGCCACGCCCACCCCCCACCTATCCCCGTCCCCCCCCCCCCCCCCACCCTCGCGCTCTGCTACGGACTGGCTGTCTATCCTCCCTACATTCCCCCATTTTGGTTTGCTGTTTGTAATGTTGCTGTGGTCGTCGCTGTTGTTATTGTCGTTGTTGTTGTTGATGTCGTTGCCGCTGCTGTTGTCGTCGTCGTCGTGGTTGTCGTGTGTACGGCGACTCCTTCCTCCCTCCCTCTCTCTCTCTCTCTCTCCCTCTCTCTCCCGCTCTCTCTCTCTCTCTCTCTCCGTTCACCCGCCCTCGCCCCTGGTGTCAGATGTGTTGACGCTGTGGTCCTTCTCTCTGTGTTGCTTCTCTCCCCCGCGCCCCAGGGCCAGCCACGTGGGCCATGGCCACCTCCAAGCCAGACATCATGATCATCCTGCTCAGCAAGCTGGTGGAGGAGGGAGACGCCTTCTACAAGGTCAGAGGCCCGGGACAGCTGCCCACTCCTCCCCTCCCCTGTGTCCGTCCTGCTTCCTCTGTTCCCTGTTGATGTCTCTGTCTTTCTTTCTTTCTTTCTGTCTGGTTTTCTCTCCGTCTGTCTTTCTGTCTGTCTAGCTGTTTCTTTTTCTGTCTGGCCTTCTACTTTTCGTTCTTTCTTTTGTCCTTCCTTCATTTCGTTCTTCCTTTGCCCTCTCTTGTCTAGTTTTTTTTTTTTTTTTGAGAACCTCTGTCCGTTCCACCACAAAATGAGCGTTATGTTCACGTGACGTAAATCAAATTCACTCCTCGCTCCTCAACAGCGCCCCCCGGTGGCCTTTACCCCCCATCGAGGCACATAGTGTGTAATTCTGGCTCCAGTACACGTCGCAAAGCCTCATGTTAAGAGGAGGGATCTTTTGTGTTTTTAACTACAGGAGAATCCTAGATGCTGTACTCCATGATCCTAGAAGCATTTTCGAAAATTTCAAATATATATATAACATATATACAACACATATATGTTGTAATTCCATCTGATGCTCTTGATCATCCCTCCAAGGATTTATGCAATTTCATTATCTTGGTATTAATCAGTACAACTCTAAGGCTATAACTATTAGGCTGTGTGTATGTGTATCTATACGCATACATATATGTGTACATGCCTATGTGTTAGGATCTGCTGAGCCCCCCTGTGTGTGTGTGTGTGTGTACACATCTCTCCCCAGCAGAAAGGGAAGGTGAAGGAGGCGGCTCAGCGCTACCAGTACGCCCTCAAGAAGTTCCCCCGTGAGGGCTTCAGCGAGGACCTCAAGACCTTCAGGGAACTCAAAGTGTCTCTCTTCCTCAACCTGTCCCGATGTCGCCGGAAAATGAACGTGAGTCCCGCCGGCCTCGCGCGCTCCTGTCCCGCGCTACCTTCTTCACCTATCGGCAGCCATCTTGGTTCTAAGCGGCCCGTTTGCCCTTGAAAGCGCCCAGCTGGGTGTTGACTTTGTGGCGGCCATCTTGGATGTAAATGCCAAGTAGGGCGGCCACCGCTAGGTAAATAAGGTCTGCTGTGTGGTAGCCGACTGTGTTGCAGTGGCTATTACACAATGTACAGCGTGAAGCTTGGAGCACAAGATGAGGGTTCAGTGTCGCTGCCGCCCATGTTTTCCTATGCAGTCTTTTTTTTTTAAAATATATAGGGTTAATGCCCAACCTAGCCAAGTCTGGGTGTAGCAGACCGCTCAAACAATTTCAGTGTTGACCCCCGGTTTAATCATCATCTGTTTACCGCTTCGCCCAATGCGTCGCTTTTTGCCAGGGTTAGCTCTCCCTCTCTTACTTGGGCTTGCATGGGGGTGGGTTCCCATTGGTCCATCGGGCTGCCCGTCTCCACCGTTCCACTCACATCAGGACCAAATCTGCCCAATGGCGGCTCAAGCGCCCGCCCCCCCCCTGACAGGCGCACTTACTCCAGGCTCTCTTACGGGCAATCGGAGCACAGCCAGGTGTCACAAAAGAGACAGGAAACAGGAGTGTGACCATTTCATTTATTTAGCCAACAACGGCTCCTGTCCGTAGTCCTTGTGCTTCATCCAGATTGATGCCGGCGGTGACAGCGGTAACATAATTGTCGGCGGTGGTGTCACTTGTCCACAGGACTTTGGGATGGCGGAGGAATTCGCTACAAAGGCGCTGGAGCTGAAACCCAAGTCCTACGAGGCCTACTACGCCAGGGCCCGCGCCAAGCGAAGCAGCAGGTAACGGCGGGGGTTTTGTCCTTTGTGTTATGACCACCGTCTCATCGCTCACAGACACGCTCGCTCTCTCCTTGGAAGACCCGGGGCTGGGGATGGGGGTGTGTCGGCTGCTCGTTCTATAAAGGGCAACGCCATTACGATATGATTTGATGATCCCCTCGTCTCCGCCGCAGCTGCACGGAAGCACTCAGCAGGATTTGCGCCGTCGCCACAAATGCAAACAAACGCGGCGAACGCTTTGTCTTGCGGAATTGGTTCTCGTCAGTACAGGGTTTGAGTTTGTGAACCAAAAGAAAACCTGTGAATCTCTGCGCTGTTGCTTTACAACATGTGGCAGAGGGAGAAGCAGAAGTGCCATGAACCAGAAGCAATGGCAGAAGTGCCTTGAACCAGAAACAATGCATTGTTTCTAAATTAACGGCAGGTGCACAAAAACAATGTAAACTTGACAAACGCTACCAGTAACTAATGTTTTAGTGAAGCCAGCTTAGGGTTACGACGGTTCCATCACTTAAAACGGTATTGTCCTTTCAGTGCAGTTTTTTTTAAAGGTGTTTCAACATGGACACTGTTGTGGTCATTATTGCAGACAGTTCCCTGAAGCTCTAGACGACCTCAACGAAGCCATGAGGCACTGCCCCACCAACCGGGAGATCCAGAGGCTGCTGCAGCGGGTGGAGGAGGAGTGCCGGCAGCTGAACCAGGAGGAGGAGGAGGAGGAGGGGGGGCAGTCACAGCAGCAGCTACAGCAGCAGCTGCAGCAGCAGCTCCTGGAGCTGGAGCCTCCCCCCTCGCCTCCCCCGACGCCTCCCCCGGAGGAGATGGAGGACGAGGAGTCCCTCTCCCTCTCCATGCCCCTGCCTCCGCCGCCGGAGCCGCGGCTGGAGGACATGGAGCCCGTGCAGGACCTGTTTGAGGACGAGGACTACCTGGAGCAGGAGCTGGAGGCCATGTCCCTGGGGCTGCCCCCACCCGACTCCCACTCCAACACCTGCTCCAGCCTGCCCATCATCCACAGCCCGCCGCTGTCCCCCACGCACCCGGACCACATCTACCTGTCCGGCGTGTCCCCCATGGCGCAGCCCTACGAGTACCACCCCACCGCCTCCTCCATGTCCTCCCCCACCCACTGCACCTACCAGTCCACCTCGCCCTCCCTCTCCCCCACGCACCAGAACTCCCACTACCGCCACAGCCCGCCGCACACCTCGCCGGTGCACCAGGCGTCCTACCGCTACAGCCCGCCCCTGGGCGGCGGCCAGGGCATGGACCACCAGAGCCCGCCCCCGTCGCCGCTGCGCCGCGCCGCCCAGTACCGGGCCAGCCCGCCCGTGGAGAGCGTGTGCCTGTACCGCTCGCAGTCGGGCTCGCCCGTGCGCTACCAGACGGAGCAGCTGCCCGGCCGGCCCAAGTCCCCGCTGTCCAAGCTGAGCAGCCAGCGCTCCTTCCAGCTCAGCTCGCAGCCGTCGCTGTCCTCCCAGCACCACCAGGCGCAGGGCCTGCGCCTGCAGCCCTCCATCGCCCAGATCGTGCGCACCAGCCAGCCCAACAGCGGCTACGTGGGCCAGATGGGCCACTCCATGGGCGGCCGCTACCCGGGCGGCGGCGTGGAGTCGGAGAGCCGGCTGATGTACCAGCCCTCCCTGGACGGCCGGCCCATGGCGCAGGTGCAGGCCAGCCTGAGCGCCGGGGCCCTCTGTCAGCACGGGGGCCGAGGAGGGGTCATGGAGCCCGGCCTGTTGAAGGACGAGCCGCCCCAGCGCCCCTCCTCTGCCTACCGCGCCAGCAGCGCGGGTCCCGGGGCCGTCCGCTACGGCCAGACGCCGCAGATCAGCCGCAGCCAGTCGGCCGCCTACTACCCCGTGTCGGAGCACGTGCTGGAGCGCGCCAACGCCATGCCCCAGTGCCAGCTGGGCTCCCCGGAGATGCCGCACATGTCGCGGCGCCCGGTCAGCGCCAACACCACGGAGATCAAGCCGCACGTCCCCACACCGCGGCCGCTCATCCACTCGCAGAGCGTGGGCCTGCGCTTCTCGCCGTCCAGCAACAACATCGCGGCGGGCTCCACGTGCAACCTGGCGCCCGGCTTCCGGCCGTCGCCCTCCGTCCAGCAGATGGAGATCTCCCTGCAGGCCACGTACGAGCGCGGCTGCGACGACATCTCCCCCATCTCGCCCTCGCAGGGCGGCGGGCTGTACCCGGGCGAGGCCACGCGCTCCACGCGCTCCACGCCCTTCATGGGCATCATCGACAAGACGGCGCGCACGCAGCAGTACCTGCACCAGCCGTCCCGGCCCTGGGCCATGACGTCCATGGACTCGGCCGTCAGCCCCACCTCGCCCGGCCAGCTGGTGCAGCAGGGCTCCACCTACAGCCCGCCCACCTCGCTGGGCAACATCGCCTACTACAACAAGACCAACAACGCCCAGAACGGCCACCTGCTGGAGGAAGACTACTACTCCCAGTCGCAGCCCTCCTCGCTAGGCAAGCTGGCCAACGGGTCGCGGGGCGGCGGCGGCGGCGGGGACATCCTGGAGCGCGTGAGCCAGGTGCCCACCTACCCGGACGTGAAGGTGGCCCGGACGCTGCCCGTCGCGCAGGCCTACCAGGACAACATGTACCGCCAGCTCTCCCGGGACTCCCGGACCCAGGGCCCCACCTCCCCCATCAAACCAAAGAGACCCTTTGTGGAGTCAAACGTGTGACCGCCTCCTCCGTGTGTCTGTGGTGCGGGTCGGACCGGACAGACGGATGGGGGGGGGGGGGGGGGGGGGCGGGGGGGCGAGAGACAGCGAGAGAGAGCGAGAGAGAGAAAGAGAGAGAGAGAGAGGGCGTGGCTGCTGAATTTGGGTGTATGTGACTCGTCCGAAAGAAACTCACGACTTGAAATTAAAAAAAGAGTATACTAGAACTAGTGCAGTGTGCGCTTCTGGTCCAGGGCGCGGAGAGAGTGGGGTGAGAGTGGGGTGAGAGTGGGGTGAGAGTGGGGTGAGAGTGGGGTGAGAGTAGGGTGAAAGAGGGGTGGGGGGGACGGCGGCCAGTAAGTGCACACACCGGGAAAGCGACACACACTCCAGATATATCCTATGGACAACCCTACCACGCCATCCTTTCATCGCCGTACTCTGCACACAAGCTCTCGGGGGGTGGGGGGGTGGGGTGGGCTGCCGGGGGGGGGTCCAACTCTCGGGGGGGAACAACGATCCCGTGCTGAAATCAAAAGACACGTGCACTCCCGCGGGGGTCGTGTGGCACAAGGCGCGCTCGGCGTGAGAGCCCGAGAGGAGAGCGGAGAGTACAGGCGGACAGACCCCCCCGGCCCCCTGGCCCCCCCGACCCCCGGACCCCCGGTCAACCCCCCCAACACCCCCCCCCCCCCGGAACTACGTACCCATCTTCTGTTAGTTCACAGTGTGCTTGAGAAGCCAGAGGTTGCAAAGTAGGCACTAATCTATGTAACACGATATTATATGTTCAATACTGTACATTACCGCTGAAAAAGAAAAAAAGATGACAAAACAACTCGACAACTCAGTACTTAATGGAAAATAAATGACAATATTTATTATTAAGTTATATATTGTACATAGATATACGAACCGAACCTAGTTTGCGTTTTTTGAATTGTATTCTGTTGAGAACCATGCCTTTCGTGTCCCATCACTAGTCCATGCCGGGGAACGCCACCAGGGGGGGGGGGGGGGCAAGACGCAAGGGACATTGGGGCGCCAACTTTAAAAAGACAAGAATTACCTCCATTACGTTTCCAACCTCTTCTGTTGTCACGCATTGCGGGAAAGTTGAAAGTTAACATTCAGTTCGCTCACTTGCTGTGTAGATAATCCTTCCCTGCCGCCCGGGGCTCCCGCGGAGTGGAGGCGCCCTCAGAACCTGAAGGGAAAATATTCAAGAGATTCAACACACGAGACACACACATAGTGTGACGCCATGCCGTTAACAAATCGCTTAGCCGGCATTACTCAGAACAACTGTGCATGAACGTTTGGGCTAAATTTGGGCTACGGTATTGTTGATGTTAAAATGCTTCACTTGCATGGATTAACAAAGACACATCCAACTACTGCACACAACAACAACAACAACAACAACAACTCGAAGGGACTTTGGTGCCAGAAGCTGTCCTCCTTCATGGACAACCCCCACCCCCCCCACCCAACCCCTGTTTTTTTGTTTTTTGTTTTGTTTTTTAACAGTCCTACCAGGTCAGACGTCTTGAGGTTCAATGCGTTGAAGCGCCACTGTATTATCTTCGGTTGCGTTGCGTTGCGTGCGTGCGTGTGTTGCTGTATTATAACAGACCTCATCATATGCCTTAGTGTGTGAACTTCAACTAACCGCCATGGCTGCCGTCACGTGGCGTCGTCCCGTCCCGAGCCGGGCGGAGCCGCTCCGAATCAATAAACCACTTTGGTAATTCTCGCTTCACTGTTTGCTTTTGAGGACGCCCTCGGGCGGTAGTTTTGTACAAGCTCATAGACAAATAGTTTTGCTAAATTCTCGAAAGACAGTGTGCTGTACTTCGACACTATAATAGGCCATTCGTGCAATACATTAATTTGTTGTGTTTTTTTTTTCGTTTGGAGGGATTGACAAATGTTTCGTTTTTTTTTTCTTTTTCTTTATTATACAGACTTAATGCGAAACAGTAAATGTACCGGTGCCCCTATCTGGCGAGCGTCGTGAACTACTCTTGGTCATGTTGCGCCTCTATGAGCTCCTTCTTCTCCTGTGAGCGAGAACAGCACACGCGTGGGAACGGCGTGATGGGATTGTGGATAACGCAAGGCTTCCTGAACAACACTAGTATAAGCACACACATTGTGTGTTCACGAACCCGTTGGGACGTTTTCTTTCTCCTTCTGCATTATCGGATGCCTTTTTCTTCCCATTGAACCATACCACACCTTATTGTTCTACCATTTCTGCACTAAAACGCCTGGGATGTTCTAACACTGAGGGTGCACTTTATGTATTTTACTTTACTGTTGTGATCGGGGAGGGAAGCGAGTGCGTGGTCGGTCTGTACGCGGACTCCCGGACTGCTCACTGAGCGAGCATAGACACGACTGTGTTTTATAATGCCAAGTGACGGGAGGGGGAGAAAGAGAAACATTTCAAAGAGAATCTTGTATAGACTTTCTTAGCATACATTATATCTGCTGTATGAATGTCTCCACTGGGTAGGGTTGAGATTGCGTTGAGGCATTATGTTCAGATACTCCCACCACTGGACTAACTCATCCGCCGGAAGCCGGAGAAGCTTTTTTTGTTTTGTTTTAAAACAACGTTTTTGATCAATTGTTTTCATGCACAAAGTAAAAAGAAAATCAGCCACCGTGAATTCAAACGAGTTCATTTAGTCTGGTCACATCGGCTATATATTTCATATTTAGTTTGGTTGTTGATGATTGAGGCCGTTTTAAAGTTGGATGTCACTCACAAATGAATGCAGGGCTTTCTTTTTTTTTTTGTTGGTCACATAGAAAAGATTTGAATGGCTGCCCAAAAGTTATTTCA
Source organism: Urophycis tenuis (assembly GCA_036785325.1). Classification (NCBI taxonomy): domain Eukaryota; kingdom Metazoa; phylum Chordata; class Actinopteri; order Gadiformes; family Phycidae; genus Urophycis; species Urophycis tenuis. Next base: position 2,887,205 of record JAXIVH010000027.1, read on the forward strand.
TTCGGGTATGCCTCATAAAGTTTCTCTTCCCTCAAAAGTGTGTTCTGCCATGTGAGAGAGATGCCTGACAGGGGGCTGCAGGAAAAGGTGCAACTGTATAATACTTAATTTGAACAGCAGAACGTCTGCATTGCAGATGTTTGGGAGGCATATGGTTTCAACACGTGGATGTATATTAGTTTGATGTAAATAGTCCAATGCATGTTCGATTCTTTCCATGAGCTCCAGCAGAAATATGTATAGCAGTGTCCTGATTCTGGTGTGTGAGTGTGCGATATATACTGTCTGGATTTGGGAATAAAATAAGGAAACTGTCCCTGAATCATTTTCTTCAACTGTGCCAGACGACGGCAAAACTCAAGAGTCATTTATTTTAATTTAATGTATTCGCTTGCTGAGCAGAGTTCTATTTGTCTGTAAATGTGAGCTTTCAGATCGCTGTGATTAAACGATACAAAAGTATGACTAAAAACAATAAAAAGAATGTGTTTTTATCTCATGATAAATGATTGTAATCTGTACAGTCAACCCCACAGTATGTACTGGAAAAAAAGAAACATTTATAAATGGTTACCAACTTGAGTCCCACCCTGCATGTCCATTATTTACTTTTTAACTACTGTGTAGAGCAACACACTCGTACTGTAGGCATTTCCAATGACAATCATTTCCTTTGCTTGTCCTATAGAATTAAATCATTTTAAGGCAATACAATGTGCAGGGAAGACATGAAAGGATTATTTTTACCTGGTAAACACAACATATGATAGTCTGCACACAAAAGTGAACACGACATATGGTAATCTTTGAACACAAAAGTAAACATTTGCAGTACTGAAGGCAATGAAACCAGTAGACCAACTTCTACTATTTGAAGTCAAGTAGAGATGTGCATTATCGAAGGCAATGAAACCCATAAAAAACAATATAATAGTCTTCCAACACCAGTGCAAATATTTGCATAATTTAATGCAAAGAAACCAATATAAAACAAAACAAAAATGTTTCTACGCATAAATAAATACTTTGTAGAAAAACAAAGAAATGTAAAGCTCTCAAATAGCTTGAGACTTAAGTATCCTCTCAGGGGGTTAAAAACCTGAGCTGTTGCTATAGCTGCAAGCAACCGTACACACACCACCATCCTGTTGCTTCAACCGTTAGTCTTTCTTGATTCTGCTGGTGAGCAGGTGAACCCCGGCAGGCACCACAACCATCACCACCTGAGGCACCAGTACAAACTTGAGGAGGAAGAGTCCGTAGAACAGCGGCAGCGGGTAAATGGGCAGCGGGAAGCGGTTGATGTGGTACAGCCCCATGGAGGACAGGGCGAGACACAGCGCCCGCGAGGCCCACGGAAGAGGCCACCCCCCGGGCTTCCAGTACTGGGAGAGGCCCAGGCCCAGGATGGCCCCACAGTCCCGCGTCAGGGAGGAGAACGGGGCCGTGTCCAACCGGATCCATTCTGAATGCGCGCACCACTTCTTGGCCAACGTAATGGACCTGGAAAGAAGAAGAGGAAGAAGAAGAATTACTCTTTTGATCCCGTGAGGGAAATTTGGTCTCTGCATTTAACCCAATCGTGAATTAGTGGAAATACACTCAGCACACAGTGATGGTGAGGCACACAGTGAGGTGAAGCACACTAATCCCGAGGCAGTGAGCTGCCAACAGCGGCGCTCGGGGAGCAGTGAGGGGTTAGGTGCCTTGCTCACAGGCACTTCAGCCGTTCGTACTGGTCGGGGTTCGAACCGGCGACCCTCCGAACCCCGAAGTATGGAAATGGAAAGATTAAAAAATTATATATATATATATATATTAGCAATGTGACTTTGCTCCAAATTAAGATTTTGGGTTCTTTTTTCATTCTGGGATGCTGTAAAGATGACCGGATATCATTGCTAAATGCAAACCAATAAGTGGCTAGCAGGGGCACAGCTTTGGTTCTCTTTTAAGATAATTAAAACATTAAAATCTGAATATATAAATATAACAAAATGCATAGTATTATAGTAAGATGACCTCAGCTGCTCAATTTCATGAATCCTGCGTACTTTTTTCTAAGCTTAATTTTATTAAGTTACTTTTTGTAATTGTGGATAATTGAACCCCTTACCATGAGAGGTCGAATCCCAGCTCTTCCAGTCCAACATTCAGAAGCAGCGCAGTGAGAAGCAGACCAAGGCTGGAGCCAACATAAAACAGCAGGGGGCGCACTTCAGGGACACGAGGGCCGAGGATCACCCCCAAAATAAAACCTGGTGAGTGACAAAAGGTTTTATGCCAGCTACATCAGAACCACGGTTAAATATTATATTTATATTATTCATAATTTGATTTATTTACTTACTTGCTTTATTTACTACTGTTCATTAGCTCAAAAGTAGAATTGTCCCAATTGCATTCACACACCGACCTGTAATTGATCCAGTGACAACTTGGTGGGGGAAATGGGCGAGGATGAAGATGCGTGACAGTCCAACAGCCACCAGCAAGGCAATATAAAGTAGGTATGGAAGTGCTGATAAGGGCACACTAAAGACAAGACCAAACAAACAAACATACATTTAGTGAAACATTAAGGGCAACCAGTGCATGCGTGGCACACATTTTGACCAGAAACACACCTCCGAGTTCGGGAGTACAGAGAGGAGCCCAGAGGTGACACGATCACCCACCACACGGCCGCAGTCACCATCGCATGACCCGATGGACTGCCTGAAATATAAAGAAAAAAGTTGCATCATTGCCCATATAAAGTGCAACAAATGACTATAAAAACATGTTTACGTTTAGGGACACATGTTATTGACTGGTGGTGAACTATATTGTGGACCATAGGAACAAATCTTACCTGGGCCAGTTTCACAAGTGGAGGCAAATTGAATAACTTCGGGTTGGTTTTTAACGAATAAACCGGATTGACCGATCCACCAGTATGGCCTCTCTCCAAAGAGAACCCTGGAAATAACACACATTACGTTCAGTTGTGCATTTATTTGAAGGCTTCTGACAACCTTGTATTTCTGTCTTGGTTTCCAGAGGAGCGTAAACACGGACGGACCACCATTTATTTTACGGATGTTATAAATATTCAAGTTTATTTTCTTATTGTTTAATTGTACTAGTGGTGCTATAATCAAGATAATATTATAGATATTTTTTCAACGAGTTTTTTATTACTATTATTATTATTATTATTTTATTTTTTATTACGATTCTATATAATCAGCAATACATTTTTGTAACGATTAGTTTCCACCAACTAGGTATAAGTCAGACTCACCATTTAAACACCAAGTTCAGCCACTCTGTGATCGCTGCCACCCACAGGACTGTGATCCCACTTCGTCTGTTGATGAAGTAGGTCAGCGGAAAAATCAGCAAAAAGGCGGCTTTAGGGTCACCCATATGCGTTATAATCAGCCACAGTTTTTCTTGGCTCATCGTCTTCTGCTGGAGGCTGTCAGCCACCCAAATGCCATGGGTATAAACCGCTTCCATTTTTCGTGCAATCTTTTGTTGACTTCTGCCTAAATTAACTGTAAGGGATACAATATTTAAGACAAACCCATGCTCCGTTGCCTTGTGTCCCCAACACACCAAGATCTATTATATTATGTATCTCTATTTCCTACAGGGGGCGCCACAGTCCTTGTATGTCAATATATTCGTAAGAGAGACAAAGCAACCCATACATTTTGTATAGAAGTGCATTAGATAATTAAAATAGTATGTGAATTTGCGCGGTTTTCGTGCACAGATTGCGATACGCTGGCAACGCATTATAAATAATCAATGCGTCTATATATTTATATATTTAATAATGAATGAATGGGTGTAAAAAAAAGGCAACTGGCCACGCCCAAGCATCGAGTGGGCTGAACACGACGTCATCGCGTCGTCTTTACGTAAGGTAGGCGCTCCGGTTTCCTGGCGGAGAAGATGGCGGCTCCTGGACCGGGGGAGTATTTCAGCGTCGGGAGCCATGTCTCTTGCCTCACCTGCTTGGGCCAACGTCTGCAAGGAGAGGTGGTCGCGTTCGACTACCAGTCTAAGATGTTAACTCTGAGTATCCTTTCCTTCCCGCGGTGTGGATGTCTCCTCGGCCTCGCGGGCTGCACGGGCCTTTAGGGTAACCGAAAATATGTCAAATAGTGATCCGCGCAGGCGCAATGGGTGCTAGCCGAGTGGACCATCTTTGTCAGTTTTAAGTGTTACGATTCGCGCATTTCTTTCATGTATTTGCCGTTCATCTGTCTGAATAATTGATAAACACGTCCGGGGCTGTTTTCTGATTGAAGCCCCGCGGTGCTGCGGTGCCGTGTTGTGACTGTAGGCAGTGTAACACACGGATCACTATCTGGCAGCGGACTCAAGCACGGCATCATGGCTGTGGAGCACAATCCGCTTCTAGTTAGCAGCTCATCCCAGCTCCTATAGACACCATAACACGGCAATGTCGGTCCCGTAATTCCTTGCACGTTATGCTGGGAAGTAATGCCCGTGTTTTGTTACATCTAGGGACTCACGGCTATTCACCACTGCTGACCCCCAGTAGGTAGCTGGTAGCATGCTAACGTGGTTAGCTAGCCGCTGTGACCGGTCAGCCGCCGCTAAGAGCTGCTGCTTTATCCCTACTGCCCTTATCCTTGCTGCCCCTCTTCTATCTCATTTTAATAGTGGATCCAACACGGGTGATGGTGTAATGTTTCTTTGTCAAGAGTGAAAAGACCGAAACCATGTGTTGGTTATACTGGAGGCAAGGGTGTTCGAGCCACTCCATTGCATTGCCTAGTTGTACATGGGTGTGTTGGTCAGTTCGGTATTAAATGCCCGAGAGACTCCCTTTACAGTAGTCAGTCGGAGACATGAATTCCAATTTAAATGTAGCATTTGGTTATGGCATTTTTTTGCTGTAGGCCAATGTCTTGTTGGATTCCCTAAACATTTGGTTAATATTAACTTTATGTTAGAATGGATTATGGAGCAATTCATCTTTCACTTCTGTATTATGTTACAGAAGTGAAAGATAAATTGCTATATATAAAAGTAAGATATTGAAATGTTATCTTACTCTATTTGCGTATCTTACTTTTATTATTTGCCACTATCAATGTGGTCAGACCAATGAGGCCTTCATTTTAATTTGCGGCTGTACTTATCCTCATAGACTTTGAATTAACCTTGGGTTTCTTTAATATTATAAACATGCAGACATATATTCTGGCAATGTACTCAATTTTCTGCTATAGATAATTGTGTAATAATGAACAAGTTGTTGCTTTAAGCAGTGACCCTGTAGCGATCACTGGTTAAGTCACGTTGTCACAGTTCCCGTCTCTATTGTGTGTGTGTGCGTTTTTTTTAATGGTGCAGATTTGACACTTTCAAATGGTGGGTGTTTAATGCCAAGTCTTGCTTTTTTGTTATATTTCATGTGTGAAACTCAAATACTCGCGTATGGAACGACTCGCGTTGCATCCAACACTGAACAATGATGCCAGGTTGTACCAGTTTGGCACCTTAACTCCAGTGTTTCCCAGAATGTGCTTCCTCCAGTGGAAAGGCAAATCTCAATGACGTCATCCTGATCAACTTAGCCTATGTTTCGGATGTGGATATCATAAACGACCGCACTGAGACCCCTCCTCCACTAGCATCACTGAATGTTAGCAAGGTAAGTCCTGAACTCGTCCTGGACTTTGGTGACACTGGTTTGGGGGTTTGTGTTACCCATTGATGGGGTGCAGGGTAGAGCGGAGGTGCAAATCATTGGCTGTCCAACACACCGCTTTTCACTTGTACACTGATATCAGTTCAGCTTTATTTAAATGCCGAATGGCCATGGCCCAACCTATTGTTTGCATAAATTGGGGACATGTGTTAATGTAACTTCTGAGTTTGAAAGTGAAACCCGCCTTAATGATTTGACTTGTTTTAATGCATTTTAAACAAAGAGGCCTACATCGTATGTGCTTTTGTTCATCTTTCCACAGCTGGCCAATCGGGCACGGACAGAAAAGGAGGATAAGCTTTCCCAAGCCTATGCAATCAGTGCTGGGGTTTCTGTGGAGGGCCAGCAGCTATTCCAGACCATTCACAAAACGTAAGTAGTCCCTTAAAGCATCCACTCATGAAGCCCCGTGCACTCACCAAGCAACTGTAGAGCTGTATCTTAACAGAACCCCAGTCACCGGCGTTGGCTAACTTGGCAAGTCTTGACTCACAGTTGGGGATTGACCTGGGATCATTATTTAAAGAACCAGTGGTCTGGGCAGGGTTCAGGAGGGACTTAGCTACAATGTTTGCTGTCTTGCAAGCTAGCTCCATATCAACCACTATATTTGGGGTGTAGCCGTTTAGGGCTATAGGTTGTTCAGAGCTGATGACCCGGTAATCCGTAGAGTATGGCTTGCCTATTTACTGAAGGAACGTTTAACGTCATGCAAAATGCAATTGTTTGCGTTTGGGCTATATTCCAAATTTTGCATACATTCAACTCGGCATGTGATTGCCTTTGTGTGATTGCCTTTTTGAATATGGCATTTTATACATACAACCTGAGACAACTGTCGTTAGCAGTGGATAACTAATGGTATTCCTACTGTCTCAGTGAGAGTCCAAAAGTAATACATTCACTCATCCTTATTACAAAATGTTATTATATTGCATTACATCATGTAATGTAGCGTCTATCTCTCAAACTCAGACTTCATGGTCTGACAAAGTGCGCAAGCAGGCTGAGACGCAGAAGGCTGTCTGCATACTTTCAACCAATGGGATTACTCCAGGGTTAAAGGGTCACAATATTCCATTAAAAAAAAAAAATTCTCGGTCAAACCCTCAGCCAATTGAAAGGCTGCCTCAGAATTCGAGGCTACCGCAGAATGTGAGGTCTCATTATCTAAATCCTCCACCAGCTGGCAAGATGTGGGCCAACTATACACAATGACTGTTCAATCAGGTCTAGTTTGATTGGTGAGCGGAGGTTTTTCATGTTGAATATATATATATATATATATATATATATATATATATTTCAGTGCCAGGAATGTGAAATCTAGACATTTTGAGGACCGAAGAAGGAAGGTGCTTGACTGATTTGCCCTCCGATTTTCAAGGCGTTCTCTTCATGAATGGACGGGCTATACTAGCTGTAGATGTGCATGTTAATGCTAGTGTTCTCCAGACGTCACGGTTCGGAAATTGCAACCGGAAACTCATTTGCGTGTATTCAATTACAATGTGAATACTCTATGGGGTTGCACTCAAATCAATATACTTTTTTTTTTGTGTGGCTCTTAATTCAACCACATAAAATAATCATCCTGTAGTCCCCACCGCCTCTCCTGGAGAACCCATGAACGATTCTACATGTTCCCATACGCTAGAAATTGTATTTCCTCACTCGTCTCACCCGAGGTATTGAAGTGACCCACGATGGTCAACATCCTGACAACAATTTACGGCACACGTCACATGAGACAACCCCCCCCCCCAATTGTTCCTCTCCACTGGGGAACTCCGGTGGAGAGCCACGTTAACGCTGTTCTGTTTTTCTGTTTTCCTCGCAGCATCAAAGACTGTAAATGGCAGGAGAAGAACATAATTGTGATGGACGACGTCGTCATCTCGCCGCCTTACCAGGTCGACAACTGCAAAGGCAAAGAGGGAAGCGCTTTAAGTCATGTACGCAAAATAGTAAGTGCCACAGGGTTTTCCCCCACGCGTGCGTTGAGTGATCGCAGCACACCGGGGCCTTTTCGGCCCCGCGGTGCACAGCGAGTGAGGCCGGGGGGGGGGGGGGGGAACAATGGGGATCGGAAACAATTAGTGTTTGTTTCCTGCAAACAGTCAAGTCACACATCAAGGGGCGTTTTTAAAATTAATTTAATTGTTTTTTTTAATTCCACGAGAGTGTAAATGTAAAAAGGCACCCTAATCACTTGTTGTGGTGGTGGGGTGGGTGGGGCGGTCACTCTTTTGTTTAGCAGGTATGGTGTCCTTTCTGACCGCTGTGTGTGTGTGTCCCCTCCTCTCCTCCCCCGTTGCAGGTTGAGAAACATTTTAGAGACGTGGAAAGTCAGAAGTCGATGCAACGTTCACAAGCACAGCAAACACAGAAGGACTCCACTTTATCCTCTTGAGTCGACGCGTCGGCCAGGGAAGGCGTGGGCCGGGGCCTCTCCGGCGGCCCCCCCCGCCGCCGGTCCGGCCGGGCGGTCCCCGCCCTCCGTCTCGGAGACGCCGCGGGAGGGGGAGGAGAGCTGAGGGCCCGTGGGTCCAGAAGATCAAAAACAACACCGTTTAAAAAAAAAAAAAAAAGGAAAAGAAAAAAAAAACAAACAAACACAGAGGAGAAAAAAAAAGACGAAAAAAAGAAAGAGGAAAGATTAAATCTTAAATTAGACTTTATAAAGAATAATTTAAACATGAACCATAAAACAACCATAGTTTCCTTAACTAACTTGTCTCATTCTGCCCCCCCCCCCACCTCTCTTCCTCCTTCCTGTTCCCAGAAGCCTTCTTCGTTTGCTCCCTCCTACCTTTGCCTTCAATTCCATTTCTTCACAAAGAGAAAACTTAGCGCAGTCAGAAAGGCTTGTTAGCTTTATTTTCTGTCATCGTTTCCTTTTTGCTGTATCCATGTTCTACAAGTGTCTGTATTTTCTGTATTTTAAACAAAATGTGACTTGAAACGCCACACTTTAAAAGGACATTTTCTAAAATAAAAGTAACAAAAATTCTGACTGTAATTTTAACAAACTTTTTCAACAAACTCCAGAGTTATACTCATTGTTGCTCTCTTTGTATGTATTTGGGTGACTGGTGATGTGTCCGGGCATTGATTTGCCAAAAACCTTTGAGCAAAAAAACACATTAGGCGCAGAAGCATGTTATTATAGCCTGAACGTTTTTGTGGTGGATTGGCAGTAACCTCGGCCTGTGCCTCCAATTGGGATTTCCTCTAAAACGATTGAGATTTTAAGTAGGTATGTCTTTTTGAGCACATAATGGCCATGATTTTGGGGTCAGTCAATGCACAATGCTTTAGTCGATATTCACCTGCAGCCCAATTTAAATTTGCTGAAATTGCAGCTGGCATATCGTTTTGCTCACTAGGTCTGCTCCTTTAGACGCCACTAGCTATTTGATGGATGTGCACCATGAAAAAGCCTTTAAAATGCATGTTCAACTAAAAAAATCACTGCATTTGAGCCCACGTGATCTCAACTTCAAATGGTTGACATCCATTTGAAAACTTTTATTGCATCATGTTGCATCATCATGTGATAGTTTGATGGAAGAAAAGTTTGAGATGGGTATTCATCTAAGGGAAGAATAGGATTTTTGTCAGCATCAGGCAGAAACTGATGGAGATCTGTGTTATGTGAACCGTTCCAGACTGGACATGATGGTTTCCGGGATTTTTCTGATGCTGTGCGATGATTTGCTTAAGCCTTTAATCCCTTAAGAATCAAACGAATTTGCGCTCGTCTCTCCCCGAACATTTGCCGAGAGAGTCCTTCTCTTATCATCCGAGCAACTATTTACTTAAAACAAAACATACATTTTAATATTCAATCAGCCAAAGTAGTCCCAACAATGGCGCGCAGTCGTTTTCTCTACCAGCCGCGAAAATACCTTTCTTTCTAAAAAAAAAAAAAAAAGAAAAGAAAAATGGCATTCGGCGTTAAGGCGATGCTGTGTGCAGCGGTTCATCTGCTGCCACTGCTGTTCATCTCCATCTTGGGCTTTACGTCGTGTCCTGACCGCTGCATGTGCTTCCAGTCCTCTGATCTGGTTGACTGCCAGTCAAGAGAGCTGACCCGCATCCCCCAGCATGTCCCCCACGGGACGTGGCTGCTGGACTTGAGCAGAAACAGGCTGACGGAGGTACAAAGCAACGCTTTCATCGGACTGTGGTCACTCAGGATCCTCTTGCTGTCCAACAACAGTATTCAAGCGTTGGAGCCTCAGGTAAAATAAATGCAAATACATACAAAAATAAGGAAATTAAACGAAATTGTTGTGTATTAACATTTTTCTTCACCTTCATTTCAACTTAGTATTCTACACACAACTCAAATGTCTTTAGCAGCATTTAGTTCTTTATGTATGTATTTATTTAGTTATTTATTTATTTTGGCCTAATCTATCCTAAGCAGCCATCTGCACACAGACTCACACTATGTCCAGTCCCATGTTATGTAACGCATGCGTCGCCATTTTCAGTCACTATCATCCCTGCAATTTCTGGAGATCCTGGACCTGAGTTTCAACCGGCTGCAACGGCTCCCTGTCGACTTCTCCCAAAGCCTGGGGTCCCTTGTGGAGCTGCGGCTGCACCACAACCTCCTCCGACACCTGGCCCCCCCATCCCTGGACCAGCTGGAGAACCTGAAGAAGCTCGACCTCAGCTACAACAACATCCAGACCATGGAGGCCGGGCTGTTGGGCGACCTCGGCCACCTCCGGTATCTCAACCTTGAGGGGAATGAGCTGAACACCGTGGAGGACGACCTGCTCACCAGGCAACAGCGACTAGAGGTGCTGCACCTGGGCCACAACAACATCTCCCTGATCCAGAGCGAGGCGTTGGCGCCTCTGCGCAGCCTCAACCTGCTGGGGCTGAGGGGCAACCGGCTGGAGCACGTCCACTTCCGGGTCTTCCTGGGTCTGCGCTCCACCTCCTCCGCCTACCTCCAGCTGTCCCTCAACCCCTGGACGTGCGACTGCGAGCTCCACCGCGTCTTCAGCAAGATCCAGCACGTGCGTCACCTGAGGGTGGAGGACTACAAAGACATCGTCTGCCAGGGCCCGGCTCAGTTGGCCGGGGCCTCCCTGGCCTCGATGGACAGCCAGCTGTGCATGGCGGAGACGTCTGCGGTGCTGGTCATCACCGGCACCGTAGTGCTGGCCGTCATCTGCGCCCTCGTCAAGGCCAAGCGCAGCAGCAAAAGCAAGCAGTCTGTGGGCGAGAGTGATCCACAAGCGCTGGAGAAGTGAAGTGGCGTCTTGGAGGGGGAAGGTGTTTTAAGGGACTGCGGTAAGGTGTAGTGGTTGGGTGTCATGTGTAACAATGGGCCGAGTTCACCTTGCGGCCCCTTCTGGGTTCTAGACGGTAACTGAATGCGGAATCGGGCGTTGGGTTCCCCCGACCCAGCTAGTGTTTGGAACCGAGAAGAAACCCAACATGGCTGACAGGTGGATAAGGTCCGTGATGTGGCAGGGATTCGGTGTGCTGGGGGATCTGAGCTCGGAAGTTGGGAACACAGAATTTAGTGTCGACTTACCATTCATATAACATTCATCTCTTTGATTTCATGTAACAAATTGAGTCAGTGTTATCTTCTGACTTTTGTGTTTGTATGTCGGCTGCGCTACTGAACTGTGTTGTGTCGTCTTACATTTGTTGTAGTTCTTCGACACAGACTATTATTAGTCATGCATTCTACCCAGTAGTTTTTTTTAAACTGACCTTTTAACTTTTCTTCTCCAGAATTTCCCCTTACTGTACATGATGCAGTACATTACTGTAGCTGAGTAGCTACTAGGAAAAAAAGTGTCACAATGTTAAAATGGTCGAAACTTTCCATTCAAAGGGGTAAAGGAAATGCAACCGAATATTACAAAAGCTGGTCAAGTTTATTAAATTGAATGAAAACATACATTCATGAGGGACATGTTTACAAGGAGTTTTACAAAAGCAACACAATACAGTCAATGCTTTCTGGTTTTATACTGCAGCCTTCCTATTTCATAGAAAATACCCCACATACAAATTTAAACATTTCCCTTAGTTTCCACAATCCACCACTGTAACCCTACAGCAGTGGGTTGCTTCACCATAACATTGTTAAAAGTCATTTCATTAAGACTCAGAGCATGATGGTAAAAAAAAAAAAACATTTGAGACCAACTGTAAACGTGACATTATAAATTATAAATTCAAATAAATAAATTCCATAAAAAAATGAAGATGGACATTTTTGTTGTTGTTCAATGAAACAGCAAGAGGGGTGTGGGGGGGTTGAAGAGACAGCAATGGAGACAGTGGCTTACAGCGTCCCAACCTAACGGCCCTGGAAAACGTTAGCGTGCGCACGTGTGTGTGTCTGTGTGTGTGTGTGTGTTGGGAGTTGTTCTCACAGACCGTTGACAGACAGACAGGTAGCTGGAGTGTGAACCCCGGACGGCATCCTGAAGGGAACCCAAACGGACCCGCCCATGGCCCCCCCGCCACGTGTCTCAGTCGGGTCTTCCCTCGTGGGTCCAAAAAAAAAAAAAAAAACCCAACCCAGCGAACAACCCCCCCCCCCAAAAAAAATAACAACGTAAAAACAACGCCGGTCTCATCCGTCCGTGGCCAGGATGAGCACGGCGCCGAAGATGCCCACGTTGTGGCCGATCAGCTTCATCTGGTTCCAGAACTCCACCTTGCGCGTGTGGTGCCAGTAGCCCATGTTGCCGTCGATGAAGAGCACGATTAGCGGCAGCGCGGTGGCCAGGACCTGCGCCGCCAGCCGGATGTACCAGCCGGAGAGGAAGGCCAGCGCCAGCACCCCCAGCAGCACCACCATCAGCGTCAGGGTCAGCTCCCCGCCGGGGATGTGGCTCAGGTAGGCCTGCCGGTCCTCCTTGCTGTGCTGGAGGGAGTAGACCTGGGGGGGGGGGGGGCACACAGGTCACACACACTTCAAGTCTCCATGACATCATAGACTTGGGTGCGCTACTCACTATTATGAACGATGAATACGTGTGTGTGTGTGAGATCTCGGTAGCCTGAGTTGATCCCATTGGATCTGGGGTTGGGCTCACCCAGCCCAACAACACACACAGGTTAAACAGGCCGCCATCGCCACACACACACGCACACACACGCACGCACACAGGCAAATACAACGGCTCTGACGTGTCAAAAACTTTCCCAACTCAATCCAATAAACTGGTTCCTTCCTTGAGCTGCATCCCCTGTGTGGGAGGAGCCCAGCGAAGCCCCACGAGGGCATTCTCAGGTAACATCCGAAAAACATCACTGTACACTTCACCCATATATGATCATATCTCATTTTGTATGAATCATTTAAAGTCACCGCAATCGTTACATTCTTACATCCTTCCGCACTATAGACGCGATGCACTATTCACGAGGAAGGAGAGAGGACACGCACACGGCAAAACCATTCCATCTGGGTCAGAGTCTTCTGAGGGCACCTTACTCTATAGTTGAGGTTTTTAAAGAGGTATTCCAGGTGCATGTTAATCTCATTAAAACGACCCGCGTTTTCATCTGATTAATGTGAACAGCAACATCTGCCCTATATTTGGGATGTAGTTCTAAGTTCTAACACTAGGTAGAGACTCACTATATACACCATTAAGTCCACCGGTCTAATACTAGGTAGAGACTCACTATATAAACCATTAAGTCCACCGGTCTAACACTAGGTAGAGACTCACTATATACGTACACCATTAAGTCCACTGGTCTAACACTAGGTAGAGACTCACTATATAAACCATTATGTCCACTGGTCTAACACTAGGTAGAGACTCACTATATAAACCATTAAGTCCACCAGTCTAACACTAGGTAGAGACTCACTATATACGTACACCATTAAGTCCACTGGTCTAACACTAGGTAGAGACTCACTATATAAACCATTAAGTCCACTAGTTTAACACTAGAGACTCACTATATAAACCATTAAGTCCACTGGTCTAACACTGGGTAGAGACTCACTATATAAACCATTAAGTCCACCGGTCTAACACTGGGTAGAGACTCACTATATAAACCATTAAGTCCACCGGTCTAACACTAGGTAGAGACCCACTATGTATACCAATAGGTCCACCAACAATCCATGTGGACATGATGTGTAATGTGACTGCACATTCATTAATTTCACCAAATCCCCCCCCCAAAAAAGCATGCTCTACTGGATTATGATCTGGTGATTGCGGATGCCACTTGGAGTATAGTGAAGTCATTGTAAGGCTTATGCACATCTGGTCGTCTGCCACATGACATGGCTGGTAGTTGCATTCACAAACAGGTGTAGGTCAAGTGACCACTGAGTGTGCTCTGTTAAAGGGAGGATTCGTCTCGCATTGCTGCCAGTGCTGGACTTTTCCCGGTGGGGCATGAATAGCACATTGTTAATGCCCCATCCACTCAACATCAACATCAACGTCAACGTCTCCCTAACTTGCCTTGAAACACTCAGTTCAACCAAAAGACCACTATGGCAGACCGCCGTGCCCCCCCCCCCCCCCCCCCCCCCCCCGGGGTGGTGACCTGACAGCCCACTGACCATGCAGATGAGGTAGACCCCGATGAAGACCTGTCCCGTGGACTGCAGGGACCGGGTGCGGTGCTTCTGCCGGTACACCTCCCCGGCGCCGCTGGCCAGCACCAGGAAGCCGCCGATGATGGCCAACGACCTGGAGTACATCCGCACCTGTGGGGGCGAGAGACCGGAGAGCGAGCTCAGCGCTGGCATGCTCCCCTGCGCCGCGAGGCCGACGCCCTGCAGCACGCGCGTGACGGCGGTGTTGACATGTCGATATCACTTCTTATCATTCTCTTTAGCCTGCTTGTTTGGTTTAAGAACAGTGCTCCAAGCAGAGCAAGTCATAGCAGTAGTAGTGTTATTATTATTGTGACGGCAGTTCTGGTAAGCAGTTCACACACACCAATAAAACATTGATGCCAGCTGAGAGCAGGCGTTGACAGTTCACAGCCTGAGGGGCTGTGGTTGAGCAATAACGGTATTGAGGAGTGCAACAGATGGAGTAGCAGCAGGCCCGGCTGCCTTACCTTCAGCCAGTCGCCATAGTGCACCTGCTCTCCGATGTACGATGCATAGGTGCTGATGGCCAGTTGCATGGCAGCGGCAAGGGCAAACCACCTCCTCTTGACCCCGAACGACATGAAGCTAGCGCAGAGCACCGCCGCGCCCATGTCCACGTACAGATAAGGGACCTGGATGTCTGGCTTCCTGTGAGGAGTGTATGTGGGGGGGGGGGGGGGGAGAGAGAGAAGCACCAGTTATAGAGCAGCAACAGTTTCCCCTCACCATTGATAGTAGAAGTATAGAAGTGCTTATAGATGTGCTCTAAATGTGGAATGTATGCATGTCAGGCACAGTTCTTTTGAACTGTCTTCTTTGAGTACCACAATAAGTAGTTATTAACTAAAGATGCAAGACCCCCGCGCCCCCCCCTCCGCGCGCGCACACACACACACACACACACACACACACACACAAACTGAACAGTTCATGAAAAGAAAGCCTGCTGCGGATAGCCCCACCATAAAGATTATACAGGGCGGTTTTCTAACGCATAATTACAGACTACGTGAACTATTCAAAGTCTGTGTAGCTTAAACGTTTCCATGTGCGTGGAGCTCTGGTCTCAGTAGTTCAAGTTTAACAGCTACCACTGCATCATTGTAGTGCTACGTCGTTGTGGCGCAAATCAATGAACACAACCAATCAATGAACACTGATTTAACGAATTCATTCAGCAATTACAGAAATCGATTTTCAAGTCGAGAGTTTGTTATGAGTCTGATATGAGAGTTAAACTGTATATAACTCTGAGCCAGATCATTTATCCGACCAAACAGTCTTATGACTTACATTATGTGAGTGTGTACGTACCTTTTTGCATCGGCGCGCTCGGCAAAGAGCATCAACATACTAAAGCAATTCCAAAATCCAAATCGGGTTAATATAAACGCCCCGAATTGACATAGAAATTTAAGCACTTGCTTTCTACTGGGAGCAGCCATGGTTCAGGTACTGCACGGCACAGTACAGACTCGCACTCTATTTCCGCATTCAACTTAATCAGTGCCAAAGTAAAAGCTCATCATGGCGTTACACGCGAATCACGTCGAGACCACGCGCCTGATGTCTTCGTTGGACTTTTACTTTGAAAAACACCTTGTTTTTAGAATAGCCTCTTGCGATTGGCTGAGGAGTCCATCGCCTACGAGGACACCACCGGTCGCAAGAAAAGGTCACAACCTTCTAAGAGCACTGACAACATGCCGCTGAAGTCTTCAAACAAGGGCAATGCTGCCTTTGCGTGGACAAAGTGTGACATGTCATCTACCAAAGGATATAGGCCCACAAAGTTGTAATAAACGATAATATATAGTTTTCATGTGTTAATCTGTAAATATTTGAAGAAACACAACATTAAGAACATGATAATATAATTGTAGGAAACAAGAGCATAGCAAAGTATTGCTTTATACATAAGAGGAAGAGCAGCATGTTTATGACCTTTTTTTGTTTTTTTACGATGTGCTCTTAAGGTGAGGTTATGTTTTAGGGTTAGGTTTGAGTTTGGGTAGGGTTAGGGTTTGGCCTTTGACCTACAGGTCTTCAGGTCAAAATAGTCGAGAACCACTGATATAGAATATCTTTTTTTTTTAATGAACATGCTTTTGTAGTTTACAGCATTTCACCATTCAGCTGTATTGAATGAATACAAGTTCAACTTATCATGTCTTTCCTAGTGACAGATGGTCGAAAGGGAAGGGAACAGGGCAAGTAGAATTTCAGAGGAAGATGCTGATTGGCCATATCAGATCAAATAGGCGGATATATTGCTGATTTGGCAGACGTGTCGTATTGCTTGGTGAGAAGACAGACATGATATATATATACAGTATATATATATATATATATATATATATATATATAGGAAAGAAACAGAAAGTACAGAAAACAATGATTGTATAATTGACATTTAAATGTCATTAAACAATGTAAGTCATGTTTGGGTGGGAGACTTGTATACGTATGTAATCTAAGTATGCTCTCCAACTATCTATAGAATGCATCACTCAAGACAAACATGTTACAGATTCATTTATTAATCATTGTTTTTCCCTGAAATGAAGCAGATCATTTCCCTATTCTTCACACAAACCACAATGGAAACCGGTTTCAAAATGTGTGAAAAGGCTGCTTAACCGGAAGTCTATACACAGCATATATTCTTTATAGTGTATCGTGTATTCTTTGCTTATCTTCATGTTACCTCCGCGTTTGCTGCCAGTGCCGCACCATGTCTGTTACTCAACAGTTACTGGGTAATTCCGTAGTGACGTGTCTGAGGTTAATCTTGAATGGATGAGTCTAACCCAGATTCTGAAAATGGCTTATTGGGTGAAACAGTTAGTGCTCAGGGCTTAGCTGAAGGCTAATACGTGGCCATGTCTCAGGGCACAGTTCCACAGAGAGAGTTTTCTCACCAGAGGGGCGACAACAGGAACGTGAGCCTTTAGTCAGGCTACAGAACATGTTCTAGTTGTGTCATTCATTATGGAAAAGGACAGAAAACCACTGCTACTGTCCATTTAGTACGTTCACACCATTACATTGAAAAAGTACTTCAAAAAGTTAATTTGGCCATAGCAATCATAGAACACACTCTATATATGTTTTTACAAAATGTAAAAACATCACGAAAACTATTGTATGTGATAAGGCATGACGGTCAGAAAACCAGAGCAGATTGTGTGTGTAATTGTTACAGGAGACAACTATGTATTTCATACATATAAACCTCACCATTTTGCAACTGGAATAGTGTGTGTAATCTGTATCCCGCACGATTCACTTCAACCAAACGTCACAGTGTCAGTGTGAGCACAGTGTCACCTCTAGACCTCACCTAGGGGCTACATTGCTAGAGTTCCATGCAGAAACCTTCTAGAATATATGAGGAAAACCATGACAACTAAATCTAAACGCGGTCATCAACGTGACCTGGTGGTGAAACGGAATGCAGAACCAAAAATAATGAACTTAGTTCCATTTTTTTTTCTATTTATAGTTTCCCCAAAGATTCTAGAAAGTTCAACCTGCCCCAAGCAAACAACATGGCCGCCAGGGGGAATGAGGCCCGTAGCGCGTCGACACACTTTCCTTGATACGGGTGTCATGCGTGGGTTTAGAACCGGATCCGCTGGCGCCACCAGAAGATTACAGAACCATCTAATGGTTGCAGACTTCTTGGCGTGGCGTCACCGGGTAAAGTGAAACGTCAAGGAGCGTGGCGGCGGTGGGACGAAGGCCTCGCCTCCCTTCCTGCTCAGGTGAGGGGGTGGTGGGTGATGGGGGTTATAGCTTGTGATTGTTTAATCTGATCAGGAGTGGGGGGGATTGGTGACATCAGGCCCAATCCAATCTGCGGCGACCTTCTCTGACCGAAGACGGCCGGGAGCGGATCAGAGGTGGTGTAGTCGACGTGCGGGGCATCCAGAGCAGTCAGAGAGGAGGACACCCAGCCCACCACCGGACAGCACACACGTAGATGAGCTGTTAGGGGCCCGACACACTTCTCTGTTTGTCAGCCCTCCCTCCGTACTGCAGGTAAGGTGCCAGGAGAATCGGAAAGTTGTGCTCTTGTGTTGGGTTCTGATTGGTTCAATGGCGGGGGGGAATTTCTTTTTTTATGTTTCTTGTTTTGGAAATGTTGGTGTTGAACCTGTAAGGTCTGTAGAAAGACAGTACTGCTTCTGCCATGAGGGCGATTTGAAGGTCATTCATTGTGCAATTCAATTTTAATCTATGATTTAATTTGTGGTCTATCTTGATGTGTGCTATCTGATTTTCTAATTCTAAGTCTTTCTTATTATTATCTTGTCATTAGTTTCATTTATTGTGCAATGGAATTATGGCCCAATTTATGCATCCAACTGAAACAAAAACAAACAAAAAAACTAAGGAACTTTTTTGGTTTCTCACAATAGCCAGGATGGCTCGCGATATGTCAGATAAGGAAATCCTGAAAATGGAATTGGAACAACTGAAGAAGGAAGTCAACACTCCTCGAACAGCAGTAAGTTTATGTCACATTTACGAAATGTGAAACGCTTTCGTGGATCATCAACAACCCCTCAAGCATAGCGGAAGGCAATCCCAAAGTATATTCCAACCCCATTATTTCCCCCAAAATGTCAAAGGAGCATTGCTCACCATTGCACTCATTTCCGTTCCTCAGGTGGGAGTGAACTGCGCCGAGACCATCGCTTTCGTTGAGAGCCGTGCCGCCGAGGACCTGCTGATCAAAGGCGTTCCCGATGACAAGAACCCTTACAAGGGAGACAAGGGAGGCTGTATAATAACATAGCACCTAGTGTAGGGGATAGTAGAACACAACACGCACACAAAAAAAACAAACATCCTGCTATTTTTTTTCAGAGGCTCTGGTTGATTGCCGTATGACAACATATGCATACTGTAGAAGAGTTACTGTGGAGTGTGTAAATCGAGCGTCACATAACAAATCTGTATTGATGTCACGGTCTTGCTAGCAGACTTGCATTATGCCTGTTGAATACCTTTATCCATGTCGGTTTGTAATTAAATAGCTGTACCGAGCTTTGATCTGGACTGTGTTTGGTGTTTTTTGTGTGTGTTATTGCATCAGGCCTTTCATGGTATCATATGGGAGTGGGAGGACTACCTACTGACTCGTATGGCACACGGGAGGCTTCAAGAGTCTCGACATTTTGAAAAAAAAACGTTGGGATCTTGTCTCTCTCTCTCCTGCGAGTGTATTCGTACGGCAGGGCGAAGCCACTGAAGTCATGTGCTGCTTAACATCGTGGCTAATAGGATTTCCCACTCAGAGCACAGTAGGTCACGGTGGCTCTAATGACATTCAGCTTCTTATTGCGGCCAATCCCTAAGCTTCTCCAAGTGTCTTCATCCCTGCCTTCCCGGTCGGGCCCTCATTCCCATTTAAGTCCCGCTTTCACTCACAGTCGCCTTGTAGACGTGTAAAACACTTCACGTCAGGGGCGTATAGGAATGAGTTTAACATGGGAAACATATCGGAAACCTGACAGATCCGTTAATGGTTTGAACAGAAATATGTCATAAATAAACTAATCATCTTCCTGCGAGAGGCAACCAACCTACACGGTGACAGGACGCTGTGTTGCGCTTTCAAAATAAAAGCAAGATTTCAAAATCAAATATTTTTCTCCTCAGCGGTATAATTTTTGGGTGGGACAAATGCGACTTCATCATTCATCATTCATGCGTCTTCAATATTGGAGGGGACACGTCCCCCCCCCGGTCCCTACGCCCTTGCTTCACGTCATGCCGCGGCACTTTCAAAAATTAAGTGAAGTTAATGATATCTTGATAAGATAAATGGTATAATCGTTCCTTCATTTTTTTTATTTGTTATTATCTGCATGATAATCCTTACTTTAGCTATTAACTCATTTAGCAGACACTTTTATCCAAAGAGACTTTCAGAAAACTCATATAGGCCTACATGCCATTAAAGAGCAGCTATCTTACTCAAGGATGCCTCCAGGGAAAATCTATGCTATGTCTTTGGACACTTTTCAACAAAATCTCTAGTTAATTTCTGCCATCATCTTTGTTATGGTTATTATCTGTTCCTATCTATTTCATTATTTTGCGTTATATTTTGTGTTGTCTGTGCTGTGAAGAGTCTTTGGGTCCCTTGAAAGGCTCTATATAAATGAGTATCATTATTTACAGGTAAGATGTGGACATTGGGTAACCCAGGACACCCAGGACACTGTCCTTCTCCGTCAGCTTTAACAAACAATTTTAAATTGGCAAACTCAAAGGTTCAGATAGGCACGTAACTCACTCACTAAAAGTAATCCAATTGACTGGTTAGATTATGATAATCCAATCTGTTAGGGAGTGCATTGGCTCCATCACATTTGTCTTCAACACACCACACAGGTTGTAGATAGATATAAGGTGAAAAAAAATATATATTTGTATGTATTTTGAACATCAGTTGTCAATAATACAAATAAACTTATAACATCTAAAATGTCCACATTTTACAAGATCATACCGTGACTTGGTGGGAAGGACTTCGGGAGCTCTTGCCACTCGTGTTTTACTGATGTGGAATTTTGCCCATTTTTTACCACCAGGTGTCAGTGTGATTTAGCCATTACAAGCCTTTTCCACTGTGACCTAGTGACAGAGAGTGGGAGGGTCCAACTGGGTGTAAATGGATAGACAGATAAGCCTACCAGTTGGAACAGTCCGCTGTGTAGGCTGGAAGACTGAGCAACCCACCTGGTGGTAAAATAGGGGCCCTTCACCTTCTGTGTGTGATTGCCACAGTAACATAGATTTTTGAGCTGAAACTATCCCTGAGATCATTCACCAACTCCAAAGTGAGAGCAGGCAACACCGAGAAAGCCTCCATTAAGATTGTACTGGTCGCTTATAGACTTTTTGAGATTACATCTGTTCAGTAGTAATAGTCTACAGTAGAAAATATCAAAGTGACTAGAAAGAGCCAAGAAGAAAAAGGGGAAATTGTATCAATTGACTGCATTTACAACACATTTGAAACATTGAATCTAGAGCAGGCATTACTTGTGATGGGAATACATCAGAGGTGCTGCATTCAGAGCTCCACACACTGGAGATGTTAACCAATGGCCAACAAAAGAGGGGAGGCAGGGAGAGGGAACTAGGTAGAAGGTGTGAGTTAAGAGGAGAGACAGTGGTGTGAGTGGTGGAGGGAAAAGGTGAGTGTGGTGTGTTCATGGGCTGATAGTGCATGGGTGGAGGGAGGGTGGTGTGGAGATGAACGGGGAGATGGAGGCTGTTGAAGCTGGATCTCCACAGGCTTATCCAGGGTCATCGATACACTTTCCTACTGGGTCAGAGACTGCAGAGTGGAATGCGTGTCAGGGTGCAATGTCTCAGATCCGAAGGCCGAAGGGTGTTGAAGGCCAAAGAGAATATCGTCCAAAAGTTGCTCCTTGCCAGATCACAACAGATCAAAGTTGAAGTGGATCCCTCTCAGGCGATGCGTTTTAAGAGAGCCATAGGTATTCAGTCCAAGTCACCTGCTGAACTTGATTCATCTTTCAACAGGCAACAGGCCCACGGACAAAGCATCAAACTTCAAACTGAGTGAGACTGTTGAAAAGTTAATTAGTACAATCCTAAAACAGGACTTCATACTGCTCCTTTCTGATGCCACTGCTTCCCTAATGGATGACAATTACTTACTTTTGGACGTTCTGATATTTGTTGGGGAATCATCCCATTTACATTACAGACCACATGGACGAATAATGTGTAAAGATAACAAGCACCAATGAGGTCAAGAGGGCAAAGTGTGATTTGCGAAGATGTTCATATTATTTCCCCCCCCAGGATGTGTTGCTGAATAAATCAGTAAAAGATGTAATGTAAGAGTTACCACTGCCAACTGGATACAGTTATACAGTGAGAGAAAAATGAAGTTCAAAGTGTGCAGAGTGAATCTGCATACAAATAAACCCCTAGCTCTGAGCTATCTCTGGCCTACTCTCAGGCCTGTTGTTCAGGTCAAGATTACCTGTGACAACAAACTATCTACCGCGCAAAGTCCATGCATGCCATGAACAGCACATGACGTAAAGCGATAGCATAGGTTAGCAAGTTAGCTTACGCATGCTACGCCCCTGACGCGCCGGCCCGTCGGGGAGCGGCTGCGGCCCTGGTTTCCTCGGTGTGTCTCGCACCGTTGGCACCAGTCGGCCATGGTCTGTGTTTTTTCGGACGATTCACAAAAAGGATCGTCATTTCATAATTTTCCCATTATCGATTAGAAGTCGCTGTATTACGAAAAAAACCATTGTGTGTATTTGCGAAAACGTGTGAAAACGCTGCTTTGTTTCACGTTTGTAAAACGTACATCCGCGGTCCGAGGTCTTCCGGTGTCCCGTTTGGAACGACGAATCCAGACTACGGACGCCGGGGGTGTTAGCAGAGAGACGTTTCCTCTCGCGCGGGCGCAGAACGTACGCGCTAGCTAGCTCGACGTTTTTGGCCCGGGACACAGGCGGCACAACGGTGGGCCTTGGCGGTGGTTCGGCGTGCCGGGGCCTTCCGGTTGTTGTCACAACAAGAGGGAAAAGGAGCACTTATAAAAATACACAGGTTACGTATTTGCAGGCCAAGGTCCGCAACTGTAAAAAAAAAAACGCCAAGTAGCCGCCATTGAACAACCAACGTGTCGAGATGATCGGCTGTTTTATCGGCGCTAAATTGCTGAGGTGTCAGACCTTCAGGGAGATAAACGCTAAAAGCCATAAAGATGTACACAACCACGTGTATGATTGCTGCCTTCATTGGCGGACCATAAAACCGTTGCATTAATTGGCTTATCAGATAACCTTAATGGGTAGATACGAGGGGATGTAATGATTCACCGATGCGCGTTGATCCCAAGCGCAGTCCCGTTATGTTTACAGCAGGACTCCCGGGGCGAGACGGAGGCCGGGTGCCGCAAGAGGTCGAGATACGCCTCGAATCCCCTTCTGGTTCCGCCGAAGAAAACTAACTTGCCCAAGTGGATGGAAGTCTACAGAAGTCTTTAATTTGTGTTTTTTTCTACAGCGGCAAGTCTACGCAGCGTCGATTTGAACACTTTACAGGCTTCCTTTTAGTTTTCAACTGCTGGCTGGAGTTTATGTTAGCAAAATATGCTCTTACAGATCCTCGTCCCCTGATAGGACAATGACAAATGACATTTCTAAAAACACAATTAAAAAGTCAGCTCTTTGTCTTTTGACATATCTAAACGGTGCCTATTTGCCCATGCACCCATGGTGCTGCTTTTGAACAGTAGCAGGTACCATGCTTCGGTTCTGTGTGGCTGGTGTGGCTCTCAAGTTCAATAATGCCAGAAGTACATGTTCATGAGTGGCCGTTTTCTGGATATTTATCATACTGTGCCATTACAGTAACACTTTTTTTTTTTCAGTCATGGCAATGTCACATCGCAATAACCACCACCATATGGGAAGCATTGGAATGTTAGTTATATTGTTAGTAGTAATGTTTTTTGGTCGTTTTTTTTTATATATTTTTTTATTTATTAATCATGAGCTTATTGGTCATTATGTGGAGTCATTGCTGTGTTTGAAACTGCTATTTGGTTTTTCATGCAAAACTAAACTAGGCTACGGTATAATTATGTTGTTTTCCAATTTTACAGAAGTACAATTCTCTTGAGGTAGATATGTAATCTAGGCTGTTGTCAGATAAGAATTCTGCAATGTATATATATGGTTTGGGGCACAATCTACACAACAAAAACAAACATGTTATGAGACCGTACGTTTGATTACACCTGTATGGACCACATTTGCTCCAGTAACAGATGCATTCTGTTGAAGAAATTACACAAAATCAAACATTTACTGTAACAGCGATGAGTTACCTTATAAGTATAGGGTTATATATAGGCCTACTATAGGGTTGTGCAGTCAGAGGTTTTTTGTGATAAATGGAGAACACAAAACCAGATCCCACGTCAAAATATATTCTCTATCTCTTGTTTCTATATTGTAGCCTTTTAAAGCAGTTGCTTTTTTCTGCACTCAAATGATTCTTGCTCTTCTATATCTTCAATATGGAATGCAATGAGTGTAAGTTGCTTTGGACAAAAGCGTTCGCTGAATATGTGTAATATAATGTAATGCAAATGAAGGCCACTGTAAAACATGATGATCTCTTCCGGCCGATGCACTGCAAATCTTCACAGCAAGGCTCTTGGTTCGTGTGAAAGCCAGTGGTATGCGTGCCCAGGTGATTGTCGGCCACACACCCATCTGTTTGCTCAAACCGTGATTGTAGTTTATCTAACCCGTGCTTTATCTTAATTGCTTGTCATAACACTCATTGAGTCACAAATCAGACTCTTGACCTGCTCTCTGGGATCCTCCAGCGCCGGGCGTTTTAAAAGGATCCTGGGGAAGCATCGCCCCTCGCTGTCACTTCTAAAACGCGCAGATAGACACACACACACACACACACACACAGACGTGCGTGATACTAGCCACCGAGTCCAGGCAGTGCAGTTGGTACTCGTCTACAATGTGGCTTTTGATTTTCCTGGTGTGGCTGGTGATATGGGCCGCTGGAACCTACTGGTACCTGTTTGGGAAACCAAGCCCCTTTTCCCTGGAGTCTGTGAGACCGCCTGGCCCTCGAGAATTTGACCAGAAGAAGAGGGACCGAGTCATTAAGCAAGGTAAAGGCATATACACTCTCCTCCTCTCTCTCTAAAGCAGTGATTCTCAAAGTGTGGTCCGTGGACCACCAGTGGTCCGCGTGCGCCCCCAAATGGTCCGCGAGAGGATGACAAAAAAGTCGAATTTATAACAGGATTTCTCAAATCACCTTCATCTGCGTTCAAAAGCGAAGCTATGAGTAATTGTTTTCTAAATTAAAATTCTCTTCATACAACTGCTGTTTCATTCATTACATCACAACCAGCTCTGAACATGTGAAACAGTGATTAATCTCACATAGATCGGGGTAAAGGTATTTCATAGTAGCCTAATTTTGCTACTAGCCTATTTATTACAAATACATTTGTAATATACTGCAGACTTAATTTGGAATATACAACATATAATGCAATTGGAACATACGCTGTTTAAAAAGGTTTTTTTAAGGGTGGGAGTGGGAAATTTGCCCGCTGGTTAGGTGGTCCGTGATTAAAAAAAATAAATTATAAAGTGGTCCTTGGTGTGAAAAAGTTTGAGAACCCCTGCTCTAAAGGCATATACACTCTCCTCCTCTCTCTCTATTGTGCTCTGTATTTTGATTGTCCCTGACGACAGCAAAGCTGCTATATAAATGAAACACATTATTGTTATTGTTTATTAAACATCTCAGAATCTGCAGTGCTGTTTGGCTTGCCATTGCACTTGTTGCTGCCTTATCATCAACCATGAATGAACCATCTATCAAATCCACTTTCTCTGGTCATAAATTAGTTACGCAAACACTACTTATCAATTCTGTAATGATGATCTGAGTGCTTTATCTTAATTAGATTACAGGATCACAGACTACAACTTCTACTGGATATGAAACGGCCATAAAGCTGCGAGGGCTTTGTCACGTGACCTTCAAACTTTTAATGCTTGAAATTATATGAAGACATTGTGTTATCTTCCCTCAAAATATAGGGATAGAAGGAAATCAGTACTTTTACGCCAGTATATACCACTAGGTATGTAACATAAAATGTAAATCTATATTGAAGTCAGCATTTTATCAGCATCTTCTATGTAAAATGTCCATTGGAGCATCAATTAGCCAAATGTCTTCTTCCACCCAAACTGTGCCGATGTTGACACAGCAATCGTGGTTCACTATGCCACATCCCACCGGTATACCAGTATACTGTACTGGTATACTCCACTGGTATACTAGTACACACTTCCACGTTCCGAGTTCCCCCGGTGCATTTGGTGCCAGCGGTTCCGCCGTCGTCTACCCAGCGTCACCAACCTTCTCTGTGTGTCTGCCTCCAGGCTTCAGCATGGACAAGGTCCCTCAGAACCTGGACGTGGTGGTCATCGGCAGCGGGATCGGCGGCCTGACGGTGGCCGCCACGCTGGCCAAAGCGGGCCGGAAGGTCCTGTTGCTGGAGCAGCACGACCAGGCCGGGGGCTGCTGCCACACCTACGTGGAGAAGGGCTTTGAGTTTGATGTCGGTGAGAGGCCGCCCGCACAGAAACACCATTGATCCAATGCAAATCTGCAACGTCAACATAAAAAACAAAAACAGCGAAGACGTTTGCCCATTGATGTCTTTGGTCCATCATTGGCTCCGTTGGTCTGATTCATCCACATATTTTGCGGGACACAGAGTTAATATTTTCACATGAAGCGATGCTCTTTTGTACTAAATGAAAACAGCGTGAGAGTGACGGTTCCTCTGTAACACTCCCTAAATTCCATGAGCTATAGACCAGCGCTCACATTTGTTTGTGGAAACCACAAGTCCATTATTGCCTACATGCCTGTCAAGTGTTTGTGATGTGAATACCCCCCCCCCAAAAAAAAACATGCACACTGTGGCACTTTCATCGCCTTTTGTAACTTGGTCGGGCACTTAGTCAGAGATGTTGTATACTAGCAATGGTTAACCTAGCAATTGAAATGCTTGAGACTTGTTCTGGTGACTTTCCTACCGTATTAACAGCAATGAAATGTTTCACCTTCTTATGACAAACATACTCTTTGTAAGTCGCTTTGGATACAAGCGTCTGCTAAATGTGAATGTAAATGGCGCTGAGCTCTTACGCTTCCCCCCCCCCGCCACCCCAGGGCTCCACTACATCGGGCAGGTCCACGAGAACAGCCTGCTCCGCATCGCCTTCGACCAGATCACCGAGGGCCAGCTGGAGTTCCAGCAGCTGGACCAGCACTTTGACACCATTCAGATCGGCCTGGGCGCCGAGAAGCGCGAGTACACCATCTTCACGGGCAAGACGGAGATGGAGGCCCACCTGAAGAAGCAGTTCCCCGACGACACGGCCGCCATCGAACAGTTCTTCAAAATCATGAAGGTGAGGGCGGAGGGCCCTGCTCAACTGACCGACGAACCGACCAATCAACCGACAGACTGACTGACACGCCGACCGGCCAACCGAATGATCAGTTGACTAACAAAGGAACCAACCGACCGATGAACGGAGGAATCAAACCACAAACTAGCCGACAAACCATTCAATCAACTGAACAACCAATCCACTGAATAACCAGCTAACCAGCCAACTGACTGACCAATGGACTAACCAACCAACCAACCAACCAACTCACTGACTGACCAACTGACAAACAAACCCTAATTCCATCAAATGCTACAAATGCGAAAACTACTGACAAATGTAGGGTTTATAAGATGATTTGAAGATCTTTAAACCTAAAGATTTACCTAAATTAAGATAACATTATATGCGAGCTCTTAGAGTCAGGTCAGATGAAAAAATGAAAACCTATATACATCTCAATGATGACAACTATGTATATATATAGGTTTTCATTTTTTCATCTGACCTGACTCAAAGAGCTCGCATAATTTTTTTTTTTTAATTTAGGTAAATCTATTTATTGTTTAGTGTTTATTGTCTATACTCAGGTCTTCTATCGCACTCCTCTATCCCCTTGTACTGCTGGTCAATGTGAATTTCTCCTAAAGGGGATTAATAAAGGAATATCTTATCTTATCTTATCTTAAACATTCTGAAACATGTGTGGTCCACAACAGGTGTCTGCTAAGAAGACCCACTATCTGGCCACGCTGAAGCTCATCCCACAATGGGTGTCTCTGTTCCTGCTGAAATCCGGCATCGCCAAATTCATGTCCCCCATCTTTGACCTCACCGGGACCCGTGCATCCGACGTTATGAACTCCCTGACCAGCAACAAGGACCTCCATGTTATCTTCTCATACCTTTTCTACGGTGGGTGTTGTCGAGGGGTTAAAAGTGTTAAAAGTTAAAATGACACTTTAGTTAGTCAACATTAAATAACAATGACAAATTCATTAATTCATTCATGTCAATGTAATGATTCATACCATAGATGTCCATACATACATGTCCATACCAAAAACGCCTTGATATTGAATTATTGGGAATGCGTGTGTGTATGGATATAACACTGTGTTATCACGCTATGGTGACATAGCAAACGTGACAAATACAAACGTGACATATTCAGTGGTCGCTGCCTCTGTTGCTCAATAGTACGTTCTTATAATAGAGCTTTATGTTATTTTGGTTATTGTTCAGTAATCAATCGTGAGATACTTTTTCATTATGGGGGATATTTTGTCTGCTACAGTGTTCCTCGTACTGGACGTGGCTAAACATTGGTATTTCTCGCCTGTTTCGCTTGCAGGTGTTCCCCCGAAGGACTCCAGCATCGTCATCAACGCCCTGTTGATCCACCACTACAAGCGAGGCGCCTACTACCCGAAAGGGGGCGCCAGTGAGATAGCGTTCCACATCATCCGCACCATCCAGAAGTATGGAGGCAACTGCCTGGTGCGAGCTCCTGTCACAGAGGTCCTGGTCAACCAGAAGGGAGAGGCGTATGGTGAGGAGAACCAAACACATCACATTCACCGTATCTTTAACTCGTCACTAATGGGCACATTTACTTCTTAGAATAAAATGACCAAGTAAAAAAACAACAACTGTTCTGTGTCTTGTAAAAGGTGTAAAAGTGAGGAAGGGCAAAGAGGAACACGAGGTGCACGCGCCTGTAGTCATCTCCAACTGTGGCATCTTCAACACCTTCCAGAAATTTCTGCCTCCCGAGATCCAAATGAAGCCAGGTAGGACTTTGACGCTGGCAAATTCGACCAACTGTAATTAAGCAGTCATTTCGTAATTGTACGTGTGTCTGTCTGTCTACTTGCTTTTTTTTTTTTTCTCTCTCTCTCTCTCTCTCTCTCTCTCTCTCTCTCTCTCTCTCTCTCTCTCTCTCTCTCTCTCTCTCTCTCTCTCTCTCTTCTCTCTCTCTCTCTCTCTCTCTCTCTCTCTCTCTCTCTCTCTCTCTCTCTCTCTCCTCTGTGTGTGTGTGTGTGTGTGTGTGTGTGTGTGTGTGTGTGTGTGTGTGTGTGTGTGTGTGTGTGTGTGTGTGTGACCAATGCATCCTGTGACAGCAAAACTGAGTTGACTGTTGACTCTGCTCCCCCCTCCCCTCCCAGATATCCAGAAGCGGCTCAACATGATGAAGCATGGCAGGGGCTCGTTTTTAGTGTTCTCTGGCTTTGAAGGGACCCAGGAGGAGCTGGGTCTCGTGTCAACGAACTTCTGGTTGTTCAAGAACAACGACATGGACGGATCGTAAGTGCGAGTGTAATAGTGTAGTAGCCCTGTAATAGCCCTCTTCGCCCACGTGGTGTTGCTGTTGTATTAGCTGTGTAAAATAACGTTGGAAAAAGAGGTCTCCTTGTGTATCTGTCGAAATGTATGTAATCCGTCTCATATGTATATTGAGTCACGGTTAATAAAATAAAGAGGTGACAATAAATGTATTACAGAAAAGCTATATATCCTGCAGGATGGAGGAATTCTTCGCTATGGGCAAGGATGAAGCTCCTGAGAACATTCCCATGATGTTCATCACCATGCCTTCAGCCAAAGACCCCGAGGCCAAGATCAGACACCCAGGTACAAACCTAACACTATTCCTCTTGGTACTGCGACAGTGTCTGGTCCTGCTACAGCTGTTACTGCCAATGCTACTACAGCTACTATTACTACATCCACTACTGTGACTGGTCCTACAGCTATTATTACTACTACAGCTTCTACTACTCCTCCTGCTTCTACAGCCGTTTCTATTGCTACGCCTACCACTACTGCTTTCTGCCATGTCTATTGGTGATGAGCAGATGCGCATAATGACCTGATTCATGAGTCAAGGAGCTGTTATTCATCACATGTACAAGCAACGCCAACAGCTTTGTAGTGGTGTGAAGTGAAATGAATAATGGAATAAATGAGAATCCAAAAAGGAAATATTCATAAACTCATAGTTTAATGCTGTGTGCAGCACTGTAGTGTCAAAAGATGAATATGTAAGTTCATATGTACGTTGATGGGGACACCAGTGCGTGGAGTCGTGTACATGTACCCGTGTGCTCTGGGCGTTCCCCAGGGAAGTCTTGCATGACCATCCTGACCATGGTGAAGTACGAGTGGTTCCAGGAGTGGACGGACACCACGGTGCGCAAGCGAGGAGACGAGTACCACCGCTACAAGATGAGATTCGCCAACAGGCTGTTTGAGTGGGCCTGCACCGTGTTCCCCAAGATCAAGGACAAGGTGTGGTGATGATGATGATGATGTTGATGTTGATGTTGATGTTGATGTTGATGATGGTGATGGTGATGGTGATGGTGATGGTGATGGTGATGATGATGATGATGATGATGATGATGATGATGATGGTGATGGTGATGATGGTGGTGATGATGATGGTGATGATGGTGATGGTGATCGTGATGATGATGATGATGATGATGTGATGATGGCGATGATGATGATGATGACGAAGATCCATGATAGATCCATGATCCATGACCCCATCCTTGTGTGTGGTACAATATATGAAAAATGTATAGTGTCAATAATGTAGCATATACTGTCAGTGATGTGTACCTTGACGGTAGATAATGTTCACGTTTATTTTAGCGTCTACATTACTATTTTTATCTCTTTGTAAATCTATTACTGTACTGTACTCTCCTGGACTCCCATCTGAGGTCGATGGAGTAGATCATTAATTATTATTCATAAACCTTTTGAGTTAGGTGTTGCCTTTAGTGAGTTACCTTTATTAGCACTTTATTAATCCCTGTTGGGAAATACATTCTCTGCACTCATCCCATGCTAGGAGCATGTGCCACACAGTGCAGTGGCCAGGAACCAGCTCCAGTTTGCAGTGCCCTGAGTGTTATCTTGCACGTGTAATCGCCAGTGGCAGGGCTTGCACTGACGCTGGTAAACAACTTATTGAGGCTTCCTGCCCGAACGAACCAACGCGTGACTCGAACCCGAGTCATCTTTCCCTCCCACCAGCGTCTCCGCCCACTCAATGGACGTGCTTGCGTTTACGTGCGTCTTTTGAACGCGTTCCGTGTTGCGGCCTTGTCTCTCCTCAGCTGGTGTTCCAGGACGTGGCGACGCCCCTCACCAACATGCACTACCTGGGCGCCCAGCGGGGGGCCATGTACTCCGCTGAGCACAACCTGGACCGCTTCCACGCCGAGGCCGTGGCCCGCAACCGCTGCAACACCCCCGTCAAGAACCTCTACATCTCAGGTGGGACACGCTCGCTCTGTGGGCCGCCATCTTGGTGCTTTTTCATTGTTATGATGAGAATGATGATCATAACTGGTTCCAAGATGGCGGCTTTAATTGACATTGTGTGACGGCGTTCGCCGCAGTCTCTCTTATTCTGAACCGCGTATTTTGGCAACTTGGGCCATTGGTGAATGCAGTGAGCAATGGCCCCATGGACCACTTTTTTTAAAGTCACTTTAAAATTTTTTTTTTAAAGATAAATACTTTTTAAAGATAAGTGAGTGGGAACTCTTCACAAAATATGAAATAGACTCGCTTTACCCCTAGAGGGCGACAAGAGTCAGATTACAAACAGTATGCATCGCAGGCTATGTGTGTCTCTGGCGTGTGTGTGACCATATGTGCATGTGTTTGTGTGATTCCAGGCCAGGACGTGTTTAGCTGTGGGATAGCGGGCGCCCTGCACGGAGGACTCCTCTGCGCCGCCACAGTGTTGGATCACATCATCTACATCGACTTGCTGCTCATCAAGAAGAAGCTGAAGAGGAGGAAGGCCAAGGAGCTGGCCCAGCTTGCCAGGAAGAAACTGCAGTGAACATCAGGGCTCTCTTCCTCCCCTACAGGACAGTGCGGGAAAGGCAGAGTGTGTTCAGTGTGGAACTTACTTGAGGGGGCCTTGGTGCCATTTTAAAGAACTTCCGAGATTCCTTAACATTTAAGTACCGGGAATGTGCCTTTATCATTTTTAATATGAATGTTTAACTTATGAATTGTAATACTGTATATTGTTGTGTGTCTAATTCATCAATATATCGATATAATTTATGGAAAACAATGTTGGACTACAAAGTCAACAGTAATACACAAAGAGCGATGTATATTTCAAATTATTTGAATAATTGTGTTAAGATATTCAATGAGTATCGATTTTGTTGCGCTAAAACCACAGTTGACCTCCATTGATGTTTCAAACTTGAATACCAAGCAAAACCTCACAATAACACCACAACACCATTTGAACCTGAATGAACAATGCTCTCCGTGCATTTGGGTTCTTAAAAAGTCTGACCATTTCTAATAAACTGTTGTCATCAATGTTAAATGTTATGTCTATTGACCATACTCACTGTAAGTAAAGCTAACTCCCCTTTAACTTAACTTTCACCCTCTGAGTGACATTGGCGACACCAACTCGTTGGAGACACCAAAAGCTTGTTCGGTTTGTGAGACAGCAACATCCCCTATCTTGTTCAGTGTAGATGACAGGGGCTCAGAGTCGGAAGGAGAACGTTGCGCAATGAACCAAAAGGTTCTCCGTTTCGATGGATCCGAATCCAATGTGAGCTGGGGAACATTTTGATTGACGGGCCGCAGAGCCACAAAACTGTTGGCCCGCGAGTGGCGGCCTGAGATCCCATTGGCCAACCCAGTGTGTGAGACCCGCCTCTCCCCATCTCTACAGTAGACACCTCCATTTCTATCCATGTACAGACAACACTGTCACACACTCTCACCTAACATCCGCACTTCCCCAACAAAGCATGTGTGTCACAAATGATATGGTGTCAGAGGTGACAGCAGGTCACTCAACTGAGACCCATAGGACAGTGTGTCAATAGCTTTACCACTGAGACACT
>JAXIVH010000027.1:2920716-2977470 GCA_036785325.1 Urophycis tenuis
TAAAAGAACATTTAGCAGAATGCTTTTTCAAGAGATAGGTTTTTAGGCCTCGTTTGAACTGAAAATGAACTGTAGAACTTTCTATGTGTGTATCTGGTGCTTGTAACGTGTTAATATGACGAACAGGTGACTTTTACATTGGAACAAATTGTAAGTAATTCTAGAAGCTCATGAGTGAGACCCTGTGATTGAAATAATAGGAATGCATTAGGTTCTCTCTGATGTGTTTTACAATGTAATAAAAACAAATCAGGGTGCCTCTTGTAAAGTTAGTCCAGTTGTCACCTCACCTGTTCTTGTCCAAACAAAATAACTATCTCGACAAGTGGAGTAACTACTACTACAAGGATGGCTCTATATAAAGCCCAAAGGCATAGATACAATCGCTATACAGTAATAATAATAATGACCAAACCTTTTCAGTTAATGTCATTGCTGTTGATAACAATGGCTGGAATATTATCTTTACAATGTGAAACAGTTGCTGCAGCAGCACACTGTTGCCTTCACACAGGAGGATGCTGCACAAACTGTCTGTCAGCATCGCACTTGAAATAAGTAGACAGGAGAACCTTTCTAAGGGCCTCCATCGTCAAACTCACCCCCAAACATCAACCCAAGACCACATCCGAAGACTTTTGATCATGCACTTTGGGGCATATGAGCGGGGGAAATACTAACCTGAAGAGCAAAGACAAGGCACTGGGGAAGATGAGGCAACTGGAGGATTCCTTTTGGAAATACTGACTCAGTGACGAAACATTAATAGACCAGGTGCACTGGACTTGAATATAAAGAAAGTGTCATCTAGAGTTCCTAAAGGACGTGTTGTGAGGAAAAATGTAAATGGTGTATCAGCATCTGGTTATGTCCAGAAATGATTATCATACTTTAGCTGCTGAATGTCAATCTGAGATGGGTGAAAAGCCATTGCTTGAATTCAAAATATGACTCGTACCTTTAACACAGAAAATAAACGTTGGTTGGCGGATTGATGGGCAGGTGGATTATAATTAGGGCTGGGCAAGTTAACACGTATTATCGCGTTAAGTAATTATTAATTATTGCCAACAATTATTTTATCTCGCATTAACGGAGTTTTTATTATTTATTTTCTTGTTGTAAAAGTCTGTTGTTGCACTGGCTTTTATTTTGTAAAAGTCAATCGTGAGCGAGCCTAGTATGTTGCTTACTGTTGCTTACTATGTTGCATATAACAATGCGATGATCGCGATTAATCACACAAACTTATGCGATTAACGCGATAAAAACTTTTAATCGTTGCCCAGCCCTAATTATAATCTTGAGGCATCCTAAGTGAGCTAAAGTGATGGCTGCAGTGAAAAGGTTACATAGTGCATATGTTTAGTAGGCAACAAATGACTGAATTATTCAAAGTTGTGATTAGGTTGGACATACTTCTATGCCCACTATCTGTGTGTCTGCACCATTGATTTTTCTTTTTGCCTAGAGGCTGTGTTACATGACAGGAATCAAAGCAACAACACT
Organism: Urophycis tenuis; assembly: GCA_036785325.1. NCBI lineage: Eukaryota > Metazoa > Chordata > Actinopteri > Gadiformes > Phycidae > Urophycis > Urophycis tenuis. The sequence continues at coordinate 2,922,226 of JAXIVH010000027.1, forward strand.
TGGTACAAGGAAAGGAAAACAAGGCCCAAAAGGAAGTGAAAAGCGCTATCTTGTACCATCGTTCTTCTATCTCATTTACTTTACCCAAGAGACGAACCGTTCCCAAATCTTCTCGCAACATTGACAGTGAGTCACTAGACTGCATGAGAGCTCCAGCAAGTACACAAATGGACGGAGGACCGAACGGACTCTTTTAACACGACCTCTCCTGATGCCACGGCTCGCGGACAAACCGGTCGCACGTTGGACGCACGTCGCATTTCTTGCGTCCGCTTGGCCGGGAGAAGGCAGACGTGTGCCTCGTGTTTAGTTTACGTTGGGTGTAAGATGGGTTCTGGCGAGTGGGACAACAAACCCATCTTACACCTTGGGTGTAGGATGGGTTTTTGGCGAGCGGGACAACAAACCCATCTTACACCTTGGGTGTAGGATGGGTTTTTGGCGAGCGGGACAAACACGTCGAGGGCAGAGCTATAAGGTGAGCAGGAGATGACAAAGGAGACGAAGGAGAAGATTCAGAAGGAGCAGGAGGAGAGAAGAGGCGTGAGGCAGAGAGAGAGAGAGAGAGACGGCAATTATGGCAGTTTAAATGTCTGGCGTGGTGTCCGCCCCCTTCTCCTAAACAGCAGGGTTTAGAGGAACGTCTGAGTTCAGCCTTTAGCGGAGCGTCGAGGGGAGGGTGAGGAGACCACAGCTCGGCATTCTTCTGCGTTGAGGTCATTCTTACTTCTCCTTCCTCTCTCTCTCTCTCGCCTCAGCCATCCCGAAGCGCTCAGAGAGACCCGAGATGACTGGACGATTCACCCACTCACTCTCTCTCTCTGCTGTCGATTACGGGTTCCACTCCGGGGGGGGGGGGGGGGGGGTGGGTCCTGCCGCACATGCTCAGACAACAGAGTGCTTGGAAGGGGTGGGGGGGATGTATGGCTTTATTTTCTTAAGACCTTACCTATCCCAAAGCCACCTTGTTGGTGTTCTCAGCTTTGTGCTTCAGTAGACATAGGAAGTGGATTGGGTGTTCAAAAGGTCTTGAGGAAAAAGTGACACACACAGGCTCTAAACTAGCCTGCTAGCTTTTAGATCATTGTGCATCCATGAATAGGCCTTAAACGTTTGCCTTGTCTGAATGCCTACAAGTCTACGAAAGTCTACGTAAAAAGATTGTTTCATATTCCTCCCTCGCATCTCAACAATTCAGAGGTATTGGTTATCAACTGAAAAAAAATTAAAACGTTTAATTGATTAGTCAGAGGGATGCTAGCTCAAACTCCTCCTGCTTTTGGCAAATATATGAAGAGTGCTACATACAAAGATCCTGGATTTCGATTCAAATGACATGGTATTTTTCTTCTTGTGCCTGCTCACCGGTTCATGCTCGTGGCAGCAGGGAATGGGTAAATGACAGCCATCAGGCCAATGAGTTGCGACAGCTAGCGGAAGAATACAGCGTCACACTTACAGTAGCCCGTTATGGAGTAAAGGTGCTTGCACACTGCTCTAACAAACACCAACAACCACCAACATGGGGCCAGTGTGACCACATCGCTGGTGGTTGGCTGTTGTCGGGGTGAAGTTGTCTTGTCGGAAAAAACATGCCGAATCGGGCGACTTCGGCTAATGTTCTAAAGTTCGGAGTCGGTGTGAAGGGTAAAGGGGCATTTAGCAGACGCTTTTGTCCAAAGCGACTTACATCAGTACATTTGTGGGGTTCGACATGTGGACAGTTGGAGGAGGGGGTGGGATCAAGGGGATTCGAACCGCCGACCCTACGGTTAGTGGATGACCCACTCTGTCCACCCGCTCTACCCACTGAGCTACTGCCACCTGTGCGTGTGCGTGTTGGGGCGTTAGCGTGCGAGCATCGTCAGGGGCATCTCGATCCTGCAGGCCACGTCCTGCCATGTGTCGGTAAGTCTGGTTACGAGGCCACAGGGTGGCCGTTGTAAAACAGCAACTGGCAAAATGCGATGAGGGACCTTTTTTTTTTTTTTTGCAGCCCCTTTTCAGTCATGAGGGTTAATAGGTCACCAACCTGGTGTGGGTGATGGACAACAGCATCTAACTGATCTAAGACTTTGTAGTGGGCCGACAAATGTAAAAGTGTGTATTAATCATTTCGGTCCTAAATGAAGGACCTAATCTCTCATGCACGCGGTATGAGAGATGCGTATCTCTCATCTCTCATATTGTGTGTATTGTGTATGTGTATTGTATTGGCCTGCAAAACAGATTGTGTTGTTGCTGTGGCCTCAAGCATTCCCGTCCTCTTGACCTTACCCCATTATTGATATCCCCACATATGGGGCACAGATGACAATACTGCAAATACTCCAAAATGGCAGATCTAAAAACCTAAACACAATGGCACGATTTAGTAAATTCTGTCCATTTAATTTCCCGCAATGATTCAATTGAATCTAGATATGTTCCATCATCAAAGACTGAAGAATTCGGACTGCTTGTGAACAGTTATGATTTTTATCATTATTATTTTGGTTTAGGCGGTAAACGGTGACAACACAGCGAGGAAATATCTTGTGGTTTTAATCGCTTTGTAAACTCAGGTAGTCCAAAAATCCACCGCGAACGAAAACCATGAAGGATGAGACAACATGGCTGCCAGACAGAGTGATGACTTTACCTCTGCAGCCGAGAGCAAGGAAACTCCTGCGAGCTGCAGACTGCCAAGGCTGATAACATGATGGGAGCGCCTGTTTTAGGCCAGTCTGGATGAGACCGAAATGCACTTGAGCAAAATATTTGATCGAATAAAATTATTGATAATTTATTTATAAATTAATTGTTTAGTTTTTTTTCATCATTCATTTACATTTACATTTACATTTACATCAGGGCATTTGACAGACGCTTTTGTCCAAAGCGATTAACAACTTGCTGGCGGCAGCCATGTACAGCACCCGGGGGGGGCAGAAATTTGGGGTTCGGCATCTTCCTCAAGGACATGCTACGTCATATAAAACAGAACCACAAGACGCTGAGGTACTCGATTAAGGAATACACCCCCCCCCCCCAAAAAAACCCAACAAACAACAAAACTGAATCAAATCAAAGTCGAACCAAGATTACGACCACGACCTGCGAGTAGCAGCGGCGGTAGTTCTACCTGTTAGTATGCGCGAGCGAGCACAGGCCCCTACAGCCAGCACGTTATCCACGCGCCAGATGTGGGGACGTGACGCATCTGGACGTGTCGCCGTGGCAGACAGACTGTTGGGGAGCTGAAGAGGTGGGCCCTGCCCAGGGTTCTCCACGTCATGGTGGAGAACCGGGAGGCTCTAGACTCCACTCGAGTTTCTGTGGCTGCGTGTGTGGTGGTGGGGGGGGGGGGAGAGAGAGAGAGAGAGAGAGAGAGAGAGAGAGAGAGGAGAAGAGAGAGAGAGAGAGAGAGAGAGAGAGAGAGAGAGATGAGTCATGCGTAAGAGGGAGACTGTCTCCCCCTGCGCAGTGCGCCTCTTTCTTCTCATTTTAGTGGAACCTTTTCTTCCCTCTCTCTCAGTTCCCTCTCTTCCCTCGCGTCGTCTCACATGCTCTCTCTCTCTCACCCTCCATCACTCCGTTTGTCAGTCCCGTCCTTCGTACCAACTTTTTGCTCATCATAGACTTTAAGTTGCCTGGCGTCTTAATGTGAGTGTGGACACCTTAAGGAGGCCCTCAGTGCGTGGAGGAGGGGGGCAGGGTGGAGGGGTGTGTGTGCGTGTGTGGTGTGTGGGGCGGGGGGGGGGGGGCGGTAACAACTTTTCCAGACGGGGCTTCTGACCTCACCCCCTCCTCTCACCCCCCCCCCCCCCACCCCCACAAGCCCAGCCCACCAAAACTTCCCTCACTTCCTATATGCAGACTTCTGGTTCTTACTGCCTCGCCTCTTGAAACGTTTGAGACTTTGCTTCTACTTTGTTGTGAATTGTGAACCGTGTCTGAGAGCCAGAGGAGCGGCAGGAGAAGTGATACTTAAGATGGAGAAGAGCAAAGATAATAGAGAAAGAACCTGACAATGAACCACCCAGTATAGTCACAGAAGAGTAATATATATACATATACTTGGGCTCAACAAGGTTTTTTCAGACAATGTTCAGACAAAAATGCAACATGTTTTGCCACCTCTCAAGGAGCACTTGAAAAAGAGAACACAAGGCGCCAGACAGAGAAGCTAGAGAAGTCATATAACAAGCAAGAGAAGCAGCGAAACAAACGAAAAAAAGAAAAAAAAAAAGAGAAGGAAAGGAGGACAGCCTTCCCAGATGTTGGACCGGACTGCCGACAGGCCCGGACAAACTGCCAGGCCGACTGGAAATTATGTTCAGAGTGGAACAGGAGAGAGAGGGCTCCTCGGCAGAGCTTAGGCCCACAAAAGCATTTCGCCGCCACAGTGACTTGGATCCTCGTAAGGTTGTTTATTTACCACGCGAGGACATCTGATTTAGGAACACGTGTCAAGAGATAGATACGGAAACGCTATGGCCCCTCCTATTGGCTGCACCCCCTACCCCCCCCCCCCCCCTCATTGAGTAAAGAATGTTCCATCTAAACTCACTCTGCTGGCTCCCCCCCCCCCCTGCTTCCATCACAATAGTTTCTCCCTCAGCTGGAGAACACTCGCACGCCTGGAAACACGACACCCAAAAGACTTTCTGGGACTCTCTTTCTGGTCTGCCCGTGGGGCTCTGACAATAAGTTCAGACTCATCCAACATGGACGTCATCACACAAGGGGGGGGGGGGGGGGGGGGGACAGACAGTGGTCCGGCCCACTGTTTACATTAACTACTGCAGCAGAGCAGGATTATATACCTGCAGTACGTTCACCACTGCAGGTCCGGTGATATGCAGTGAAAGTTAGGACAATGCGAGGACTGGGACGACAGTGACAAACGCAACAGTAACAGCAGAGTATCAAAAGGAGAGTTTAGAGTTTTATGGTTATATTTAGATAAAGGTCTGAGAAGGAGAAAGCAAAACTGTCTCACTAGCACGACCCACCCCTCTCTCTCTCTCTCTCTCTTTCTGTCTCTCTCCTCTTGCTGAGCCTTTCCTGTGTTTAGTGGTGTACATGCCTGCCAGAAGCCTAGTGCATTATCTGAAGTCAGGGAAGAATTCAGTCATATTTTCCATCCTCTCTCTCTCTCTCTCTCTCTCCTCTCTCTCTCTCTCTCTCTCTCTCTCTCTCTCTCTCTCTCTCTCTCTCTCTCTCTCTCTCTCTCTCTCTCTCTCTCTCTCTCTCTCTCTCTCTCTCTCTCTCTCTCTCTCTCTCTCTCTCTCTCTCTGTCTGACTGGATGTCTGAGCCCGGAGATGGGGGGGGGGGGGGGGGGGAGAGAGTGGGAGGATGGGAGAAAACGAGAGCAGAGGAAGAAAAAGAGGGAGGGATGGAGAGAAGGAGTTAGGTGGAGGAGGAAAAAGGGGGTGGATCTCTGAGAGAGAGAGAGAGAGAGAGAGAGAGAGAGAGAGAGAGAGAGAGAGAGAGAGAGAGAGAGAGAGGAGAGAGAGAGAGAGAGAGAGAGAGCCAGATGCAGACCAAAAGAAAAGGAACACTGCAGGATGAAGAAAGAGTGAAACGCCTCAGCGTTAGCCAACGTCCTGGTGCGTCTGAACGGATGGGACGGGCTGCAGGGCATCTGGCTCGGCTTCTCCATCTCTCCCCTAAAACCAACGTCAACACAAACACTGAACTGTCACCGGCTTAGAGAGACATCCAGTATGCTGTGCTGTTGAGTCCAACACATGGGTTTGTGTCCCTGTCAAACTGCCGTTTAAATGAACCCATGACGCCATGATGAAGGAGATGTATTTTGACCGGGGGTGGGCTTTTGGGTGGTGGGTGGTGGTGGTGGTGGTGGTGGTGAGTTTCTCCGCCCTCAAGAGGAGGCGTGCAGTGTTGCTGTGGGCGGGGGTGGTTCGGTGGTCTTGGGTTTCATCCTGCGTGTGCCTCACGACTCCAACGCAACACAAGAGCTGCAACATTGATCCGTGACATTCGTGCTCACGTATCAACGATTCTTGCCAAAACGTACCGACGGGTTTGTCCCAGATATCTTCTGCAAAAACTGAACTAAACCTTTGACTATGTTCTTCTTTTAGCAGAACATCAAGTTCCTCTGCTTTTCATGTACCACTTTAATAAAAGTATACCTGGCTCTTCTCTGTTCCAACCAAGCATTTATCAACTCTTGAAGCAAATGGAGGGTGGGTAAGCACCCAACTGCGTCCTATATCCAATCAGGGCAAATCTGAAGCCTTTTTTTGACCAATGAGACACGGTTTGCCCCCTAGCAGCAAAGTTGAAATTCTGTGAGAACAACGACTCTGTGGGGTCCTTTAAAGCTGACCAGAACACTTGACAGGTTTTGAACTACAAGTCCCAATTCCCTTCACTGAACAGTCCCATGGAACTGAGCAGGGCAGATTGCTTATCAGACAGACAGACAGACAGACAGCCAGACAGAATATCTTAATAATCCCAGAGGGAAATTGCTTATCTCATAGTCTCTGCTGAAGACCAAAGAACATAAAGTGGAGGGTTCCACTAGGTGGGGTCTTCCACTAATATTATACACATTATGGGCTCCAAACGGTCCTAGTTATGAGCCTACAGTGACGTTTAAACAATTTGAGCAAGTGTAACAAAGTGAACAGTCTAAAAGAAAATCACTGGTGTGATGCTCAGACAGCAAGAAGAAGCAGACCAAGCCAGAGACAAACAACAAAACCAAGGTGGATTCAGGAGGATGATTGCAGTTTAGCAGGCTAGCTTCACTAGCTACAGCCACCCTGTAATTCACTGCTAACCCAAAAGTTAGCATAGAAATCACTCCCGTTTTGTATTTACACTGTCGTGTTGGGATAAACTCGGTGTGAGGATAACATACAGTTTGAATATTCCCATAATTGACAAGTGTAGTGGATGTGCAGGCTGTTTGTACAAGTGGTGCAGAATGTAGTTAGCAGCTGTAGCATACTTGGGTTTATAGATGATGAATCTGTAACTTGTAACTGTAACGAATCTGTAATAAATCTGTAACTATAATGTTCTAACAAAGGTTGTTGATGATGTCGGATCATAAAGTAGGGATATTAGTTTATAGGCTTCTTCTAACAATGGTAGTCACGTCAAGAAATTACATAATTCACCTAGCCAAATTGGTTAGTTGGGTGGGTAATACCTCATATATAGTCGCCATGCGTGAACTGTGCGAGTTGGCATGAGCCAAACATCATGGTTCTCGTGCAGTCGATTCGTCTGTGGATTTGTCGCATGTCGTGCATTTCCTACACTTTGGAAGCTCCTTCGCGAGGCCGTATGAATGATAAAATGCTACATAGGAGAAACTTGTTTCACATGGTGAGAAACAGATTGGAAGATGATCCCCAAATGTAATTAATTACTAAAATAATGAACATTAAGTCATGGTAAATACTATATTGACTGTAATGTTATTTGTGGAGTTCAGATTTCCCACAGTGCTTTTGGGGGTCAAGAATGTCAAATTGTAATGAATAGATAAGGAACAAAAATAAGGGCCAGCATGGACATACGTATTCAGATTGTAACCATAATACATAAAACTACATTTAAACGTAATTCAGTTAAAACCTTTCAAGGTACCCTGTCATTTGCCCACAGCAGGCGGGTTCACAATAGAAATGCAGACATCAAATATATACTCAAAGGTGTAATTGGCAGTAATTGACTGGAATCATAATGGCACGTAACCATGGTAATAGTAATAACACTGAAGACCACCTCGACTTATTTGGACAGCAGCCATGTGAAAAGGTGTTACATAAAAGTACTGTCTGGTCTGGATATTATTTTTTTTTAAAGGGAATGTTTCCGAGGCAGTTATTAAAGGAAAAGAGTGACAAAACATTAAAAAAAACAGATCGGCAGGAGAGAGTAAAAATAATAGTCAGTGTGTGTGTGTGTGTGTGAGAGAGCTATTGTGTGTGTGTGTGTGTGTGTGTGTCTGTGTACGTGTGTGTCCAACAGCCACAGATAGACAGAACAGGAGAGCGCTAGATGAACACTGACAGAGAGAGACGGGGAGCGACAGAGGAAACAGAACCGCAGCGAGAGCAGGAGAAAAACTCCTGGCATTGTGAGGTTTTGGAGACAGTTTAGCTGTGGCTCAGCGTCCTACAAGTAGGAACACGTGGACAGGGCCAGGCGGAGGCCGTCTCGCTGGCTGTAGCTCACAGGCCTGCTGGGGAATGCACACAACTTCAGTTTAAGAGGCTGAACGCCACTGGGGGTAAACCTGGCCTCGCTACCTATTGTCAGGAAAGATGCCCTCATGCCTCTTCCCTTCCTTCTAAAAGTCTGGAGGGACTTTTGACTTTGACTACTTTTTTTCCCTTGTTGCTTGCCTATGCGGGCGCTTGATGCTCTTGACAAACACATGGTCCATCAAAGATCAAACGGCCCAACCGCTGCGCCCAAGTGGCCCAAGTGGTTCACCAAAACCAATGCCCCCCCCCCCCCCCCCCCCCTACCTGGGGGGGGGGGGGGGGGCATTGGTTTTCATTGTGGAAAACAGGTAGCTAAGGTACCAAGGAGCTGCATCAGCCAATCAAAGGACACAACCCGGAGGTCCCTCTGGACCAATGAGGTTGCGCTTTACTTGGATCGTCCAATGACGACCCTGCGTAGCAATAAGCAAACAGTGATGACTTACTGTCACCAGCCCAGTCGTTACTTTATTAATACTGTCCTTTATATGCTACACTGCCAATAGCAAGTGGGAGGGGTTGAGCCAAGGCAGAAGAGAAGGAGAAGTTTCAGAGGACTTCCACCCACAAAACCAAGAGTCTGAACACACACACAGACACAGACACAGACACAGACACAGACACAGAGACACACACACACACACACACACACACACACACACACACACACACACACACACACACACACACACACACACACACACACACACACACACACACACACACACACATCAGAGGGGTATTATAGATTTAACTTGAGTCCAACGCAAACACAGGAAAATGAGCAGTTCTATTTAAACGCAGTGCGGTGAGTGTTGACTTAATTTCACTCGTGGTACCTCGCAGAGGATGTGTGAGCAGCTTTGTCCAGAAGACAATGCACCGAACCTTTTACCCTTCTGTGTGGCTTTAACACCAGCTCACTTGGATTCACAATGATTCGACAAACAATTTGATGTACCTTATACATTGAGTAAAGTAAGTGCGGAATGACTTCATCAAGAATATTATAAAATAGGTTAAGAAATCAAGTTGGATGAGGATGGCTATAACTATAGAGACATGCAGGCCTGTCTCTAAAAAATCACTGTGAACCAAATAAGGGTTATTCGACATAATAAATGTCACCTAATGAGAGAACCAACCGCCCCAATGTTGTATGCTTCGTGAGAGAAGGATAGATAGACGATTACATTCAGTGTTGACTTTGACTGACTTCAGTGTTGCTAATCTAAGTACTAACCTAGAGTGGTGATGGTCATCGTCGAGAGAGAGAGAGAGAGAGAGAGAGAGAGAGAGAGAGAGAGAGAGAGAGAGAGAGAGAGAGAGAGAGAGAGAGAGAGAGAGAGAGAGAGAGAGAGAGAGAGAGAGAGAGAGAGAGAGAGAGAGAGAGAGAGAGAGAGGGTGGGGAGAATAAGAGAGCAAGCGATATCTGTCTCGTCTGTTTGTGACTTAACATGATGATATGCCATTACATCTGGCATACTTCGCTTTCATGCAACCGCCTATGAGAAGTGAATGAGGAAGACAATGGAGAGAGGCACCACGATGCAGGTCCCCAGCTGTGTGTCTGCTGGCATTAGTCAAACGCTAGCAAACGTAAGTTAGCACAGTCAGCTCATTAGACACACACACACACACACACACACACACACAACAAGCAGAACAATAGCTGGATGCACACCTCGTCTGAGAGATGACTGTAGTGAAGGCACGAAAGCTCTTAACAGGCAATACATTGCATAAGGAAAGTGCAGATCAACAAATAACATGGCGTGTTCCATGCATTCATCTTTACCCAAGTATATGTACAGGCTTGTCTTCAGGCAGACACACAGCATGGCTGTGACGTCTGTTCACCCCTCTATCATACACACCTTCAGGTCATTGAGAGTCTCAAGTTAGCCTGACCCACATGTCTGTAGCAAGGGTGACACACTGCCTCTATTGGTGATGAGATGAGGATCAGTTGTTTTAGAGCTGTTGGTCCCTAGCTGACATTTGTGCAAGAATAGTGTAAAAGACAGCTTTCACCTAACCCTCCCTGAACTGTAGTCTCTTAGTCAACTAAATACATACCTCTATACACGAGTTTAACTAGACTAACCCTTTACTACCTTTCTTATTGGTTTTATTGTCTCTATATTATTCTATTATTACTTTCACAGCTATCACAGCTCCTTGGCACTAAGTCAGAGATGTTGTATACTAGTAATGGTTAATCTAGCAGTTGAAATGCTTGAAACTTGTTCTGGTGACTTTCTCACTATTAGTATTAGCAGCAATGAAATGGTTCACCTTCTTATGACAAATAGTCCCTTTGGATAGAAGCATCTGCTAAATGCCCTAAATGTTAATGTAAATGCTCCTACTGCTAAAGTAACTAGTACTAGTGCTGTTCGTGTCGCTAGCACTACGCCTATTACCATAACTTGCACATGTTTGGACCTTTGGTGACAGTGCTGGAGCCGCGGGTGGTTGAGACTGAAACAAAGGCAGGTCAGACGGGGCTACGATACATGGAAGCTGCAACGTGTCCACAACGCAACCAGAGGGCTTTGTGAATACGCCAACTTCTCTCTCTCTCTCTCTCCGTCTGTCTCCCTCTATCTCTCTCCCCCTCTATCGCTCTCAAAGATTGTAGAGACAGGAGGAACATCCTAGTTTGGTGGATGCACGCAGGTCCGATTTTGGATTTTGCATTTTGATAAAACTCTAAAAAGTCTGATGCATTGTATTTCACTCAAACGTTTCTGTTTAATAGTGCTTGTTTGTGCCGATATAGTGTGCTCTGTCCATGATACCGTGTTCAGAAACAAGGGAGGAATCAGTTGATGAATGTTGGGCAGGACTAAGGACTGTAACGTTGAAGGAACACACCCATGCTTCTGTAAACTGTATTCATGTCCATATTCATACTCCCACCTGTTGTGCTTTTCATAGTTTGGGGTTATGGTGTGGCTACAGGTGCATTGGTTTTACAGGAGTACAGGACAATATGTAGGCCTGATATGATTCAAAATGGTCCAATTTATTAGAAGCCAGATGACAAGTATAAGGAATGACTGTATTCAGATCCACAAACAGGCACCTCAGTTGAATCGTTGTAAGGCTCTGACAGCAAGGCAGTCAATACAAAAAGTAACAGTCTTATGTTTAATCTGGCCTATAACCAACCATGTATGAATGCCCATGCGTAAAAATACCTCACTATAAAACATAATCTGCAAATGCTACCTTTAGCTTGACCGTAGCTTCTTAATTGCGCAGTCGTTACATAGTTATGTAACCACAGTCAGAACATAAAACAAGATAACTCTGGCACCCACCACTGAAATCACTAATCCCGATTCTTAACCACACCATTACATTACAAAACGCCAACTTTCTCAGTAAACGAAGCGAACAGGGCAACGCCAACGACAAAAAAAGTCATATGTGATTGATCCATCATTGTCCGATACAACATTAAAAAAAAATGAGATTCGCAGCGCAATGTAGACGAACGCGATAAGCGCAACGCCTAACAAAAAAGTGACTGTAGTTAAGAAAATCCACCACAAGCCAAGACCATAACGCGCATCCAAACGCACGCCTGTTCGACACTGGTGTCCCACTCCAAAAGTTAAAACGTGAACTTGTTTCAAAGGGGTTTTTAAGGCGGCCCCCGTTGAATGGCGAAGGAGGGACTATGACTTGGACATGTTGAACTTATCTGCTCGTACACAGGACCTCCCCAAAAGTTTTGGCATATAAAAGCCATGCTTGCTCATTTGTTTAGGCAGTTGGGAGTTTCTGCTAGGGTCTGGATTGGAGTTACACAGACCGGACCCGAATTTGTATGAGTGGCGTCTGAGGAGAAAAAACAGGATTCCCCTTGCCTCAAAGAGTCTACATGTCTAATATTTAGACATGTTCAGCTTTGTGGATATTCGGTTAGCGCTGTTGCTCAGCGCAACAGTGCTTTTGGTCAGAGGCCAAGGAGAGGATGACGGTGAGTAGGACCCCACTTTCCAACATTGATGGATTGATTTGTGTTATGGGATGTAATGCCGAGGCGGAGGATGCTGTGCCGGGGTTTTCTATTGTCTGAAAGTGGTGTAGCCCTGCGGGAGACCTGCGCTCTCTCCAAGTGGCCTCACTTTACGCATCGGGTTGGACTACTGTTTCTCGGTGATATCACCGTTTTATTCGGCGTATACGCTTTTGGAAAATGTAGGGGTTGACGACAGTTGTTTGATGTTCCAGTCCAAATCTAGGGTTCTCTGTTGCCCAGATGTGGAGTTGCTGCGTTCTCAAGAGCGACCCAAATTCCACTAGTCACTTTTTTTTAGGGGGGTGGGGGGGGGACGGTGGACGCACAGTCTATGGGTTAAATGAAATCCAACTAATGAAAACGCAAAATGATATAATACTACTATAATATAACTATAATGATGACAAAGAACTATTATTCTATATAATACACGTTTAATGCCTTGAATTGTGTAGATCATGTGTCAGCATGGAAAAACTCAATCGTTGCCAGGATCTAGTATTGAATATCTACTAACTATGCTGCACACTATATAAACTATAGCAACTAAATACAACACATTTCTTACTAACAAAAGCAAAATGTAACGAACACATATTTTTGATATTTTTCCCCCCAGAATTTTCATTCGATTGCCTTTTGTCAAACACATTTTAACACCGCATTAAGCGAGTTTCTTCCAATAATCCGATTTAACTTAGTTAGTAGGCCTACTTGTTACTGTACATACATTGGTTAGTCCAAGGATGATGGAAAATTGCTAGAGCTCCGACGTCGAGTTCAATTTTGTCTAGACGTCAATTAATCACCGCGGCAGGGTGTGTTTAGGAAGGCATGAGTGGGCAAACGGCGCCTCCCCGTGGCCTAACCCATAACAGCACCAACTAGGCAACAGGCCTAACTAAGCCACTTTCAAACCAATGGTTCAAAAGCACACATGATTCATTTAATTTGATATCTAATCCTATCCTTAAAAAAAAAACTATTGTCAATACAAATGTACACGCACAATGGAGATGTCAATGGACACAGGATGTTTTTGGTTTGTTTTACTGGTGGTGGGGAGTGTGTGTGTGTGTGTGTGGGGAGGGGGGTGATGCTTATTGATGGAGGCCATAATTATAAACCACAACCCCATTAGCTGTTCCCGTTTCCAGTTAAGCCTTTTTCCACTAAAAAGTGGTGTAGCGCAGGGCTACACCACTTTCAGACAATACTACTTTTATTTTTGTTCCTATTTCTGATGTTGCTGATGTTATAATAATTGCCGTTTTCCCTCATCTAGAATCCGGCTTCAAAGTATGCCAGCCAAACTTTAAAGTGGTGTGACAGACCTGGTTGGGTTAAGGTGTAGAATTGTATAAATGAGTTGAGACTTGGTGTATTTTGAGTGTTGTGACAAGAACAACACAGCCGCTGTGTGAGCTATTAACATGTGGGATGCCAGTCATTTTCCCTCAGTGACAATTCCCTTTAATGCTCTGGTCGTTACAAAAAACAATCCCTTTTATTTTCCTACCGTCAGGCCCATTCGGCAGCTGCAGGCTGGACGGACAGATGTACAACGACAAGGACGTGTGGAAACCAGAGCCATGCCAGATCTGCGTGTGCGACACCGGATCGGTCATGTGCGATGAAGTGATCTGCGAGGATACATCTGACTGCGCCGACCCAATCATTCCCTCCGGAGAGTGCTGCCCCATCTGCCCCGACGGCGATGGTACATTCCTGCTGCCACTGGCTGCACTTCTTCTACATTATTTCATTTTTTTTTAAATTACATTCTGGCGCCATCTAGTGCCTGAAAAATGTGTTGACCTACCAGACACCTCATTCGGTTGGCCTATACATGAATTCTGTCGTAGGTCGATATGCTTGCTGGCCAAAGCTTGGATTTTTAGGCCCTAAGCCCAAAGCCTACTTCCACCTGTTTGAGGATTTGAATCCAACAAAGAATCATTTTGGAATTACGCTGTTTTCCCTCAATGTAATTTATTCTTTTCATTGATGGATTACACCTACTCCATGGATACATTTTACGAGACCCACCTGTGATCACTATAATGAAAGCTATTCATAAGAGGGGCGCTGTAGGCCTACTTGTAGTCAATGGTCCTTTCTTATTTTTGCGTTGTGATTTTGATAGTGATTGCAGAGTGAAATATAGTGATCCACACTTCATTGCCCCTTCAATGAAGGGTTTTGTAAAAAGATTTCATTCTTTAACACATGCACAGAAGAAAGAAATCAACAGAGTTAAATGTTTTATTTTATACACATATGTCATAACACATATTTTATGTGGCCTAGCTCACACAACCACATACATTACATGTTATGTATGATATATATGAAGTCATGGGTTTCAGCTCCAGTGGATATATAATACATTTTCTCCTCCTTTGCTGCTGCAGGTGCTCAGGAGCCTACGGACTATGAGGTATTTTTGATTTCATTCACTTAAATTGAGTTTAAATTGTGTCTTCAACCAGGCAGCAGTTTGTTCTGCTTGTGTTCTGTCAGTTCATCATCAAGCTAATCTCCTGACCGAACCTGGTTGGTTAATTCAGCGTTTGGTCGAATTAGGCCGACATGACTTTAATGATGAGCAAAGTTTGCAGCAGAGCCTTACTGTTCCTCTCCTCCTTCATTTAGCAGGGCCAGGTAGCCGTTGGAGACAAGGGAGACCGGGTATGTTTCTGTTTCTCATTACTGTTTACAAATCACATGCAATCCAGTGACAAACCGACAGAATGAAACACACGCGCGTGGAATTTGATAGTCTTCATCGGCGCCGAGCGAGGGATGCCCTGTTGTTTGTCACGGGGTCACGAATGTGCGTCGTCGTCTTCACCTTTCACAAAACATCTCTTTTGAAAGTGCACAGCACCAAATGCATTATCACATCTTTGCGCCGATTCACAATCACATGACATATACGCCCTGATGAACTTTGACCTCAGATCAGAGGTCAAAGCTTGGGTACATTTAGTTCAGGGTCACATGAGTTTTTTTTTTAAATTACAATAAAATAAGGAAAGGCATAGAGAGAACATAGAAAACTCAAATTCATAACACTGAACTTGGAAGTTCTCAGCTGCGGATGTTTGATTTTAGCTTAAACAAACAGCAACCTGCAAGGAGACTGAATCATGACTTCCGACATGAAATCAGCATCACCGTGACATACACACAGACAGAACACGCACAACACACCTCCCATCACCACTGACCGACTGATGGCCTGTTGTAATGTTACCGTCAGCGGCTAACATCAATGCACGAAACAATCCATCATAATACAAACAACTGCACCACCAGGCTGTCCTAACAGCCTGGTGGCTGCCCGGCCTGAGATTGTCGTCCACTGACGTGATCCGTGTCCCTCTCTTGTTTGCTTTGCTGCAGGGTCCACCTGGTGCCCCTGGCAACGATGGCCAGCCCGGTCAGCCTGGTATCCAAGGCCCCCCCGGCCCTCCCGGCCCCCCTGGCCTTGGCGGAGTAAGTCCTTTCGCACCTCCAGACGTCACGCGGTCGATGTCCGGAGTCCTCCGTCACTTTTTTTCGCTCACCCCGTTTGGAACTTGTGCGGCGGCCATTTTGGGGTCGGGCCTGACGTGATGAAGTGGGAATGAAATTGAATGTTATGCAGTACTACGCACACACACACACACACACACACAACTCATCATCGTGCGGTGGCCCCAAATGACCCATGATGCTTTGCAAAGACTGGATGGATAGGTGTGATGCTCGGAGGCTAAATGATAAAAGATGGTGGATAACAGTGTGATTGCTGATTTCCTGAACCCACTGTTTTGCTTACCAATCCTGGGTAGCTTTTCTACATCACGGAATAGCAAACATTTTCAGACACATTTTATGCCATGCCGTTTCATGGGAGTCATCAGATTGAGATCCCACCTTAGGGTCCCACCTAACTCATCAGATAACAATATAATACATGATGAATGATTTAGCGTTAACGCGCTGAGAACCTGATTGCGGACAGATTCAGCACTGGTAGTGTGGACAGCGCTAGGCTCTGCTGTTTCTCCTCTGGCTCAACACATAGATGTAAAAAAAAAAAACACCCTCTAAAGACTTGGAGAAGATGCTTTGAATCAAGCATAATGGCCACTCTTTTTGCATCATTTTCTTCTGGCAAAACGGAACGGGAGCTAGTGAACAAAGCCTAGCTTGCCTAGCTTGTGTTATACAGATGATCTAGTGGAAATCAGCATTTTAGGATTTGGACTGTTTATTTTTCATTCTTTGATTGCAAACTCAATGTGAGAAGACAACATTTCAACAGTACTATATCGCCAACAACACATAACAATAATTTGGGTAAATTATAAAATCAATAATAATGATAATAATAATAATTGCATGCATCTAATTTAATATTTCCCAGTCACACAGGAGGAGATTACAATCATATTTGAATTATATATATTTATATTATACCTGTTGATATTTTCATCTATGTGCTAATGGGTTACTTTTTCCTCTCTTTTGACAGAACCTCTCTCCTCAAATGAGCTACACAGATCACTCCAAATCCAGCGGTCCTCCAGTCCCTGGCCCCATGGTATGAAAGTCTCCACATGCTGCTTTCAATCTACACTTACATATGACAGCAGCCTGATCCAAAATGATACCACGACAATACCGATATGATGGGCCTGACTCACCTATGGCGGCCATCTTGGTTTTGAACCCTAGCTGGGTGGTGGGAACTGAATGCGGAATTACGCACTCAGTTCCCACCATCCAGCTAGCGTTCAGAACCAAAATGGCTGTCCGTTTGAGTGAATGATTGAGTTACAGTTCCTGTAAAAGTGATAGTGACACCTCATCACCTCTGCGGTCGATGTGTATGAAACATGTCTGCTGAATACAAAGAAGAAGCGGGTGATCTGATGTTTTGTTCTCTTTGTTAACAGGGTGCTATGGGTCCCCGTGGTGCTCCTGGCCCCTCCGGATCTAGCGTGAGTATTATGACACCCTTTTAGAACCTGTCAACAACAACAACAACAACAACACTAACAGAGTTTCACATTGTACATGTGTACCACACTATTTCTTTTTGACAAGGGGATTGTTCCAAATAGGGGGTTGGGGGTTGTTAAAATATCATAACAGCTTTGAACCACTAGATCATAGACAAAGACTCGTTTTCCCCATGAAAGTGTATTCAGAATTAAAAATTCATCCTTTTGACTCCTCTCTCTCTCTCTCTCTCTCTCTCTCTCTCTCTCTCTCTCTCTCTCTCTCTCTCTCTCTCTCTCTCTCTCTCTCATTTCTAACCAACAGGGTCCTCAGGGTTTCACTGGACCCGCTGGTGAGCCTGGTGAGCCCGGTGCCTCTGTGAGTATACTTCTACCTCTACGTCTCACGGCCTCTAGTGAACCCATGTCCATGTTAGGTTGACGTTCAACACATGTCACATGACATTCATCGCATTAAAAAAAAAAAAAAAGGCTACCCGGGCACATATTCACCCTTGCGTCTAGAACATTCTACAGATTTAGTGTGTTTTGGGTATGTGCACATGCATCTTGACGCGTGTGCACATTGTGTGTTTATTTTTTTTACAAATGTAGACAGAAACAGTGTAAATGAACTGTGTGTACTTGAGGGCTAATCCTCCTAATTTACTTCCTCTCTCTAGTGACACACGCACGCACACACACACACACACACGCACACACACACACACACACGCACACGCACACACACACACACACACACACACACAAACACACACACACACACACACACAGACACACACAGACTTGAATGAATACAGAATGTGCGACTTGCGACTCCAGCTGAGACGCCATGCTTGAGCAGCAGCAGCAGTGTAATTGAGTGTTAATTGCGGACGGTGTCATTGTTACCATAGTGACCCGTTGTGTTCTGTGTTCCAGGGCCCCATGGGATCCCGTGGCCCCGGCGGACCCCCTGGCAAGAACGGAGATGATGTAAGAGATCTGCGGATGACTGTGTCCCATCCTGACTCGTGTCTTTGTTGTGCTAGCATGTTTAAACTGTACATTCCCTTTCTCGTATTCGCTTGTGTTAGCTCGTCTTATTTTGATCAACGATAAGACGCTTTGTTGTGTTGTCTTATCTGTACGCCTCTCTCCTGTCATTCTGCCTTTTAACTGTCGGGCATGTTTTTCTCTCGTACACATTTGTGTACACTGCATATGTCTTGTTGTGACGTTTATAACTAATATACAGCCAGTTGGACAAAGGTTGAATGGTTGATAAGCAATTAGTGTTATCAACCAATCCAGTCTCCTCACCCATCCACTAAGATATGGATAGTCCAATGTTTTTTGGATGGAGGAGGAGCAGGTTTGCTATGAAATGCTGCTTCTGTTTCTTACCATGTGTGTGTGTGTGTGTGTGTCCAACAGGGTGAGCCCGGCAAGGCTGGTCGCCCTGGCGAGCGTGGACCCGCAGGCCCTCAGGTGAGCAGCCCGATGTCAAAATAAGAGTCAAGACAAGGAAGAAAATAAGGAAATGACTGCTGGATGGATAGATTGGTGTTTTGTTCATCAAATGGGGTCATAACAGTAGCAGATCAATACAAGTAGAAGTCAATATAAAAGTTTGAATACAAGTATGAATAAAGTCACGGTACATTACATACACATGCAGGTATTCATAACACACATCATCTTACAGTCTCTCTCATAAGTAACTCATACAGTGACTAAAAACAGGGATTTTATCATAAGGAATTATTTGCTCACAAAGGCCCAGGAATTGCTATAGTTTGCCGCCATCCTAACAAAACACATCTTCATCTTCTCCTCCTTCCTCCTCCTCCTCCTCCTCCTCTTCCTCATCCTGCAGGGAACCCGCGGATTCCCCGGAACTCCCGGACTCCCCGGCATCAAGGGACACAGAGTGAGTGTTGACCCCACCGCGCGGTGGGCAGGAGCACCCCCTGACCCCCCTCCCCTCCTCCCCTCCCCTCCCCCTCCCCCCCCCCCCCTGTGTCCCACCAGCCTCTCAGCTAACCCAACCTCTCTGCCCCGCAGGGATTCAGCGGTCTGGATGGAGCCAAGGGAGACGCTGGACCCGCCGGACCCAAGGTACGGGGGCGTGACCGCCGTCTGGGCTTTAATAGGCGACCCCAGTGTCAACGGATGTCTTTAATATGTTAATGGAGAGGAGCTAAGGAGACGAGCCTCACAGAGCCCCCTGTGGCAGCTCTGCCGTTGCCACAGGGATTTCATTGTTATTTGTATTTGTTGTTGGTTGTTTCTCCATCTGAGACTGTTGGAAAAAAAAAAATATATATACTGTATATATATATATTTAATCTGCAGTTCAATTCTCCAGTTAAATAAAACTCCATGAAGTGGAAACACTGCTGAGGAATCATTCTCTTCTTCTTCTGTGGTTGTTCTACAGGGAGAGGCAGGAGCATCTGGTGACAACGGCATCCCCGGAGCCATGGTAGGTTCATCTCACCTTCGTCATCATCATCATCATCATCATCATCATAATCATCATCATCATCATCACCACACGTTGCTTTAAGCTCCTGTGAAACTTAACTCTCAGCCTTTAGCTCACTACATGTTGGGTCCCTGTTTTGCATGCAAAGTGCCCTATCAATAAAATTTTAGTCTTAAGTCTTATTTCAGCCAACTGATGCACAGATACATCCAGATTGAGGTTTAACATTGAGGGAGGATATTTAATATCATGAACCTTCCCTCTGACATGGTTTCTCTCTCTCTCTCTCTCTCTCGTAGGGAGCTCGTGGTCTTCCTGGTGAGAGAGGTCGCCCCGGACCCCCCGGCCCATCTGTAAGTCCTGCCCTGCATGTCCACCATCAAGCAGAAGTCAAGTAAAAATAAAGTCACCTGAGACTAATCCGCACAACCGCTCATGAGACCTCCATCGTCCAAGATGAGGTCCCTGAGAGTGTGAGTGTGCAGTTGAGTCAACACAACCTGACACACATTTCTCTCTTCTTCTTCTTCTTCTTCTTCTTCTACTGCAGGGTGCTCGCGGTAACGATGGCAACAGCGGACCCTCCGGACCTCCTGTGAGTGTTATTGATTTGAACCATGAAGGCGTTCACTTCTCGTATTACAGATTATTGATCGATGGTGGTTTATATCCCGGTGGCTGCTGGATGTCACAATGACACCGGCGCCTTTGGGGGGGATGGACCCTTTGAGAAGCCTGTCTGTCTTACTTACTTTACCATGTCTCTCGTCTCCTAGGGCCCCACCGGATCTGCTGGACCCCCTGGCTTCCCAGGTGGTGCTGGAGTCAAGGTGAGCGTCCCATGAGAAAACCCTGACTTTTTCTTGATGCTGATCACCACTGATATTGACCACCAGCCCACTTCACAGAACATCTGGTCAATTCTGCAGGTCCCATAACCACACACAGAGACAAACAGACACACACAGACAAACAGACACACACACACACACACACAGACACACTCACACATGCACAGTGAGCGTTTCTAACCCGTGCCGTGTCGTCCCCCAGGGAGAGTCTGGTCCTCAGGGCGGCCGTGGTAACGAGGGACCCCAGGGAGTCCGTGGTGAGGCCGGTAACCCCGGACCTGCTGGAGCAGCTGGAAGTGCTGTGAGTAGAGATGATAGAGATGATAATTGATGATAATGATTGATTGATCGATCCTCAGATAGATAGATACGCCAATAGGCAGGCGCCGCATTCAGCCCTGAGCGGAAATGAAGGCGTCACACGTCGAAAAAAACTCCAATGACGTCCAATGACGATGACAAAGAAATGACGTCAAGCGCGTCTGTGTCCAGCTGTTCCTGCAAGAGATGTGCACAATACCAGTGTTTTCTAACAACCCTCTCTTTCTCTCACAGGGCAGCCCCGGTAGCGATGGTTCTCCTGGTGCTAAGGGAGCTACTGTAAGTAATTAACCCCCCCCCACCACCACCACCACCACACAAATCAACACATGCCTGTGCACACATGGATGGGGACACATCCGACACTGGATGTTGGTCCTCCTCTACGCGACGCCCTCCCCACCTCTGAGTAACACAGCTGGGCTCCCCCTGTAGGGTCCCGCTGGTATCGCTGGAGCTCCTGGCTTCCCCGGAACACGTGGACCCGCTGGAGCTCAGGGTGGTCTCGGTGCCCCCGGACCCAAGGGAAACAACGTGAGTATACCGCTCAGTGGATGATGTCCAAAACACCTGTCAGATACTGCTAGATACTCGGTAGATACTACTGGATAAACACGTGTCAAGCGTCTGTTGATCCCGCGGTAGATACCGTCTACTAAGACACCTACGTCTAATCTATTCAAAATCAATATGTTTTGACTTGATTCCAACCTGTGTGTGTGTTCACCCACAGGGTGAGACTGGAACCCCCGGACCCAAAGGAGAGCCTGGTGTGAAGGGAGAGCCCGTAAGTGATGTGTCACATACACACCACACACATGTGTTATTCTTCATCTGATGCACCCCGATGCCTTCACCTGCCTGGGGGGTCTTCTCGGTGATAATGCTGGTTTGGTGCTGTCTTCCCCCCCCCCCAGGGTCCCGCTGGAGTGCAGGGACTCGCTGGTCCTTCCGGCGAGGAGGGAAAGAGAGGAGGCCGTGGTGAGCCCGGTGGTGCCGGCCCTCGTGGACCCCCCGGAGAGCGCGTACGTTACGGTCTCGAACCCTCGGTTCTCCCTGGTCCCACCCCCCAGAGACACACACACACACACACACACACCCCACCCAGACCTGGATTGGTTTCCTTGTCTTGGTACAATACCAGTATGCGAAGTACAGTTCGCCATCATAGAACATGAGTTAAGAACATGAGATAAGTATTATAACATAACACATAACACACTTATCATCCAATCTTCGTATTTCATGATATGACAATGTCTCCTCACATGACTACATCCATCACTCCTGTCCAAAGTATTCACAATTCCCAAGGGGATTTCTGCCTGTGGTCTAGCTCTTCCTACACCTCTGTTCCCTGACGTTGAGCTAAATCTACCTTTTAAATGTACCTTCTTAAACCACGGGTCGCGATGTAGTCGGAGGTGGGTCGCGGCCTTACAAAGCTGCAGAACCAAAGGGTTCGCTATTGTGGTGCGGTCTGGTTCCACTGAACTGGTCTTTTGGGTCGTGTGATGAAAAGGTTAAGAACCCCTGAAAAGTCTAAATGTGTGTGTGTGTGTGTGTGTGTGTGTGTGTGTGTGTGTGTGTGTGTGTGTGTGTGTGTGTGTGTGTGTGTGTGTGTGTGTGTGTGTGTGTGTGTGTGTGTGTGTGTGTGTGCCCCATCAGGGTTCCCCTGGATCTCGTGGTTTCCCTGGTGCTGATGGAGGTGCTGGTGGCAAGGTGAGTTTCTGTGTGTGTGCTCACCCAGGTCCTCTGCAGGTGTCCACCTGATGCAGAATGCATCCCATAATGTGGCATCATAAGACTGCCCCATTCTGTTGCCTCCACGTAGCTCTCAGTAAACATCTTCAGCACAGAATTAATGTGCACGTAGATGCTGTCAGATTTTGTACAGGGAATATATTTGTACTGCAGTTTTGTAATTATATGGTCTGGAAGCTGGTTAGCATTGTAGCATCGTTTGTTTGAGTTGATTCGGGTGACAAGTTCACTCCTAAAGGCCCTGGGTTGGGAATGTTCTAGGATCGATACTTTACATCCCTAAGGTACCTATAAGCACTAATGAGTGCTAGGGTAGAAATCACATTTTAAACATTAAAATGACAGTCATTAACAGCTCTTGTGGTCCTCAGTCCTCGACCTGATAATCACCCCCGATCCAGATCTGCTCCTGAGCCTTTCAATAACAGTGCTTGTTTTAGATTCTGCTGAAATGCAAGAAAATGTTTGGCCATCATCATCATGTTCAAGCTTCACCTGTAATACCTAGTCCTACCTTGGGGTGGTAGGTAGTCCTACCTGACCTGTAATACCTGGTCCTACCAGATTGCGGTACCTTACCTGTAATACTCAGTCCTACCTGACTGTAGTGGTTGTGGTACATAGCCCTAGCTGACTGTAGTGTTTGTGGTACATAGCCCTAGCTGACTGTAGTGGTTGTGGTACCTAGCACTAGCTGACTGTGGTAACTAGTCCTACCTGACCTGTGGTCATAGTCCTACCTGACTGTAGTGGTTGTGGTACATAGCCCTACCTGACTGTAGTGGTTGTGGTACATAGCCCTAGCTGCCTCTGGTAACTAGTCCTACCTGACCTGTGGTCATAGTCCTACCTGACTGTAGTGGTTGTGGTACATAGCCCTAGCTGCCTCTGGTAACTAGTCCTACCTGACCCGTGGTCCTAGTCCCACCTGACCGTCGTGGTTGTTTGACAGGGAGCCCCTGGTGAGCGTGGAGCCCCCGGACCCCTGGGACCCCAGGGAGCAACTGGAGAGTCTGGCCGTCCTGGTGAGCCCGGTGTGACCGGATCCAAGGTGGGTTTCACGCCGTTACTACCGAGGTCAAGGCCCGGTCATCTGTAGAGCAGAAAGAAACACATTAGTTGTTTGTGTTGTGAAAGGCTTCAAAGTGTGCTTGGTTTTATCCCCTCAGGGTGTGACTGGTAGCCCCGGAAGCTCTGGCCCTGATGGCAAAGCTGGACCCGCTGTAAGTACCGTTTCAACCATTTGGTCTATTTAGTGCACCGATTTAAAAAAACAACATCATGCTGTCCTCCAGAGAGGAACCGCGTTTCCACATGTTGTGCAACGCGTCACACGGACGGAGGGACAGATTGACTGCTCTGTAACCACTCCTCTCCTTTATCGCCCCCTGCAGGGAGCCCCCGGACTGGACGGACGCTCTGGACCCGCTGGCCCCTCTGGATCCAGAGGAGCACCCGGAGTCATGGGATTCCCCGGACCCAAGGGACCCTCAGTGAGTACCGCTGGAACCCGCCCGACGTTCGCGTTTGATGCGCTGCTGCATCTCAACCCTTTCACCATCACTGTTTGTTTTTAATCTGCTTGCACAAGGATGTGTGAAGGTTTAAACACACGTGCTCTCCTGTCCTATATAGGGTGAGGCTGGCAAGCCCGGTGAGCGTGGAGCCGCTGGCAGCACTGGCTCTGTTGTGAGTATTGATTCGCCGTCACCTGCCCCCCCCCCCCCACACACACACCCACCCCATCAGAATAATCAAGCATGCAGAAAATGTGACTCTACGGTGTGAGGACTGACAGGGGCTGTGTTTTTCCTGCTCAGGGTGCCCCTGGCAAAGACGGAGATGTTGGTGCCCCCGGACCATCTGGCCCCGCTGTGAGTACCGCTGAAATACGTCCCTCCATCGATTCGTCGTTTTAGGTTATCGACGATTCAAAAATTCGAGCACGCCAAGCAACCAAATCGACCACATGATAAATCAATGAATAGGGCAATGCGTCAATCGCTTAATCCACCAATCGACACATCCATGAATCTATCCACCGATTGACATTCAATCAATAAACCAAATCAATCCAATCCGCATATTATGTATATTTGACAACACGGTGTCATATTCTGAATCATGACACATTCTCTCATAAACACTGCAGTCAGCTTGACATCCCATAATACTGCCGGTGCGAAGAGATGGTTTGCCGAATGCACGTGTTGTTTTCACCGCACTAGAATGGCGGCGCTATTAACACCAGCCACAGTCCAGAATGTCCTTCAGGTCATCAGCTCGTCCTCTCCTCACCTCTTCGTCTCCTCCTCCTCCTCTTCTTCTTCTCTAGGGACCTGCTGGAGAGAAGGGAGAGGGTGGCCCCGCCGGCTCCGCTGGCTTCCAGGTGTGTGGTGGTCTCACGCTTCCCGCCAAAACGTAGACGTGGAGTGCGGCTACATCCCCCATCGCCACGCCGACCAACAACGCTAACACACACATCTCTCTCTTCTCTCCTCTCCCAATCAATCATTCAGGGTCTTCCCGGACCCCAAGGTGCTACTGGTGAGACTGGCAAGCCCGGTGAGCAGGTAGGTTCCCCGCCCACACACACACACACACACACACACACACACACAGCTGGATGCAAAATGAATGATGAACGCATATCACGGATGAAACACCTGACAGGATTTTTGTGTGTTTTGCATGATAATCCATGAAATTACAGTGAAATAATACTTGAAATGAATCATGCCGCATCATGCATGTTCAGCCACTGGGTAGCTCATGCCACCTACAGGGCACACACATATGATGTGTGCCCTGAGATAAAACCACCTAAGACAACCATAAAATAAAACAACCTATTCAGTTTCACACGGGATTTGCTCAATCTGATCTTTGGCTCTGAAAGAGTTAGGTTGTTCACCCTCTCTCTCTCTCCCTCCCTCCCTCTCTCTCTCTCTCTCTCCCCCTCCCTCCCTCTCTCTCACCACCAGGGTGCTCCTGGTGAGGTTGGACCTTTCGGCGCAACCGGACCCAGAGTAAGTACTGCACCCCCCCCCCCCCCCCACCCATAACCCAAGGGTTCTGCCTCACACTGTTTACACCTGTTGCTCGCTGTCTTGCACATGGCTGACACTGAGGTCCTTCCTCATCCTCATCCTCTTCCCCCCCCCCCCCCCCCCTCCAGGGCGACAGAGGTTTCCCCGGAGAGCGTGGAGCCCCTGGCCCCGCTGGACAGACCGGCCCCCGTGGAAGCGCAGGACCCTCTGGCAGCGATGGAGCTAAGGTACGCTAGGGAACTAGCCTGCACCTCGGCCTGCCACCACGGAACCTGCTAGGTTTTTCGATTGTCTTAAAATGTTTTGCTCGTTGTTTCTGTCCATTACGGCACCCACTTACACTCCTAACCTTCTAGAAGGAGGGATCCTTCACGCTGTGTCCCTTCCTTCATAATTACGGAAAATGAAGATTAGAATACTTCTTTTTTTTCCCCTTGCCCTGTAGAGGGCCGAGGGTTAGTTGGGGGTGGCGTCTAATCTTTGACACTGTAACTGTGATTAAGGGGATATACAAGTCAAATCGGCTTGACTTGACCCCATTACCTGACCGCCCACAGGTGACAGCCATGATAGCACACCACATGTGGCTGCATGGATGGAGAATAACGACATCACCTTACACACACACACACACTTCATGGGTCTTTTGTCTTCCTGTGTGCGCGCAGGGAGAGTCCGGTGCCGGTGGAGCCCCCGGTGGCCAGGGACCCCCAGGAATGCAGGGAATGCCCGGAGAGCGCGGTTCCTCTGGCATGCCCGGAGCCAAGGGAGAGAGAGTGAGTCACGCACGGGACACCCAGGCCTCAGGCACGAACTAAGGCCTCTCGAGGAGGGATGTTGAAACAAAAAAAACGCTGTGGGCACGAACGGAACACATGAGGCTGCTTCAAAACACACACGAGGCTGCTTCACCACATCCTTGCGAAAGTAGTCGACGACTAGCCTATTCCAAGGCACAGATCATATTTGATAGATTTCATCACATGAATGGGTCTTTCTGTTGGGAGTACCTTTTTCATTCAATTTAACTTGCGACACGTGCCATGCAGTATATTGTGTGTTGCTGCACACCCCCATTTGATGTAATCGACATTCGACGCAAACAGGCCATGTGATAACCCATGTGATGGACGTGTGTGATCAGGGTGATGGCGGACCCAAGGGAGCCGATGGTGGACCCGGAAAGGACGGCGGCCGCGGCATGTCTGGTGCTATTGGACCCCCAGGACCCCCCGGTGGTCAGGGAGAGAAGGTGAGATCAAGTCACAGTAAAAATGTAAAACGTATTTTCCTCTGAGAGAGGGAAATGTATAAATGTCATAAATGTCAATAAAATAAATATAAATAAATAAATATAATAAATATAAATATAAATGTCATAGTAGTACAATTATTGTTATTGGTATGAGTAGAACTCATATCACAGGAATCGTAGAAGAATTCTTGGAG
Organism: Urophycis tenuis; assembly: GCA_036785325.1. NCBI lineage: Eukaryota > Metazoa > Chordata > Actinopteri > Gadiformes > Phycidae > Urophycis > Urophycis tenuis. The sequence continues at coordinate 2,949,423 of JAXIVH010000027.1, forward strand.
CAGTAGTTGTAGTCCTGACATGCTCCTCGTTCACCCTCCTGACTCCTCGTCTTCCTCCTCTGCTCTCTTGTTCATCAGGGAGAGGCTGGCTCTGTTGGACCCTCTGGAGCCACCGGCGGCCGTGGTGCCCCTGTAAGTGTAACCCCCCCCCCCCCCCCCTGCCCCCCACTAGCACATCACCAAAGATACTTTACTCAGTGCTGCCGAGCGCTGCTCAGTGCATCTCTCACCTTTGACCTCTTCCCTTCTTCCTCTTCCTCTTCTGCCTCATACAGGGTGAGCGCGGAGAGGCTGGTCCTTCTGGACCCGCTGGATTTGCCGGACCCCCTGTGAGTGACCTGGCTAACTGTGTTCAGTTTGTAGATGCTTTATTTGAAGACGTAGGACTTCTACTCAGATCAGTGCCTCTCCACACTCACCTGTCTCGTCACATCCATCCCCCCCCCCCCCCTCCAGGGTGCTGATGGTCAGCCTGGAGCCAAGGGAGAGTCTGGTGAGACCGGACCCAAGGGAGACGCTGGTGCGCCTGGTTCCGCTGGCCCCGTCGGCTCCTCCGGACCTCAGGTAGGGGTTGGGCTTACACCCGGGCCACCTGTTGTCACGGTTACTATGGTAGCAATGCCCCCGCTTGTTGTTAGAACGCAAGCCGAGCCTTTAAAACCGCCTCGACTGTATCAGCACTGGTCCTGGTAGCCCGTGACACTGCGGCTAGTATGTCTTCGGTATTCGTAACGTGCGCAATTTTACGCAAGCCTGTGAGGAAATCCAATATGTAATGGAGAGCTGTGGCCACTGTGCAAACGGTGACTGAGAAATCAGCAAGAGGGGACGTAAACATAGCTTAAGATAATAAGCGTACTATCGGGAGTTATATATTTCTTATATATACAGTATATTCCAAATGAGGTACTCGCCACAACAGCGCCACTGCATGGCAGAGGTCAGTACTGCACCGTGCTCAGTGGTGTAACCCAAACACGTCGGTGTTCCACAGGGACCCGCTGGACCCCCCGGACCTAAAGGATCTCGCGGTGGCGCCGGACCTCCTGTGAGTATCGCATCTAAAACGATCTCATGACATAGACCGCGGTTACAGAAACACACACGATACAAACGTCCCAGCGATGGACGTCGGCGGCTCATTGTGTTCCTTCTCTACCCGCGCAGGGCGGCACTGGCTTCGCTGGACCCGCAGGAAGAATGGGACCCCCTGGCCCATCTGTGAGTTTCAGTCTCCCCCGCAGCTAGAACAACCACCACTACCAGACAACTGAGGGCCGAGGCAAAATGTAGCCGAGTACAACACAGGGTTGAACTTTGACCCCCGATGTTTCCAGGGTGCTACTGGACCTTCCGGACCCACTGGACCCGGAGGCAAGGAAGGACAGAAGGGAGGACGCGGTGAGACCGGCCCCGCCGGCCGTCCCGGTGAGGCTGGTGGACCTGGATCCCCAGGACCCTCCGGAGAGAAGGGATCTGTCGGTTCCGATGGTTCCCCCGTAAGTCCTGCAAACCAAACACCACCGCCACGGGTTGAGATTCGTCACGTATCGTAGGTGGGTTTTTTTACGTGGGCTGACCACGCGGGTGTTTTGTTGGTGTGTGTCTCAGGGTGCCCCAGGTATTCCTGGACCTCAGGGTATTGCTGGACAGCGTGGTATCCTGGGTCTGTCTGGACAGCGTGGAGAGCGTGGATTCCCCGGCCTTCCTGGACCCGGCGTAAGTAGCTTCTCGCTCAGTGCACCCCGGAGGAGGCTTGCCCGCCAGGCCCAGCGGCGCTGGTCGGCTACACCCCAACGGACCACAAAACCGGTGGCTATCCACTGACGCTGTACAGCACAAAACACTGGCCACTTCCAGAGCCGTAACTTAGTCTTAATCCCCTTTTTGAGAAGGAGAGGGATTTTTAAATGCAGATTAAGCTCATCTTAAAGACTTAAAAATAAAGACTTAAAACTAGCTAAACTTACAACTTAGTGCTGCATGAGGCAGGCCATTCAGTTTGAAAATGAAACCTTGCCATGTAGTGATTCAGACATATAGCCTTAGCGCAATACACACAGCTACCCTTTAGCAGTATAGACAGTAGACAGGGCAACTAAAGTTTGCAAATAAATTATGTGAACAAGGCCAGGCAAAAAAGAAATACATCGAATGAAACAGGCTTTGTTGTTTACCCTATTTAGCACTCATTCCTATTGGGCCCTTGTGCTCAATGCTTGCCATTCAGTGAGCCAACCTTTCTGTCTTTACCCCCACCATGATCAGGGTGAGCCCGGCAAGCAGGGACCCTCTGGAGCCTTCGGCGAGCGCGGACCCCCTGGACCCATGGGACCCCCTGGAGCTACCGGCGCCAATGGCGAGGCTGGTCGCGAGGTCAGAGTTCACTTCATGACACCAAGCACCATCCTAATCTCAGGAAATTAGAGATGAATGAGTTACATTGAAAACTCTTTTGCGAGAGAGATCTGAAACAACTACATACAGTTCCTGGAGACATACATACACCAGTCAAAACATGAAGTTCAAATACACTGATGTGTTGAGATTGTGGCTAATGTTTCGCGTAAAGACTCCACAACCGTTCAGTTTTTGCGTGGTGATGGATTTGCTGACGTCGTTGACATATTGTCTCGCCCCACGGTGAAGAGTGATGGAAACTAACCGATGTCGTCTCTCAACAGGGATCTACCGGTCACGATGGTGCCCCTGGCCGTGATGGACCTACTGGACCCAAGGTAGGCGCACTGTCCCCCCCACACCCCCACACCCCCCCCCCCCCACACACACACACACTCACATCTTACATCCTGGACATCTTGGATAACATCACTATTATTGTATTGGTGGCATAATTGCACCCTCTCATCCGGCGGTGTGTTCCCCTGGTGTGTGTTATAGGGAGACCGTGGTGAGTCTGGCAATGCTGGACAGCCTGGTGCCCCCGGAGCCCCTGGTGCCCCCGGCGCCGTCGGCCCCTCTGGAAAGAACGGAGAGCGTGGAGAGGCTGTAAGAAACACTGCATTATTTCTAATCCCTGTTTTTTTGTTTCATACATTTTAAAGCACCAGAGAGGTCTTTGGGTTGAATTAAATAGGGGACCTGGGACCTGGGACCTTATTTCCCTGGTGGTCATCTTGGATTTAAATGCTAACTGGGTGGGGAAATCCACGCAGCTAGCATTTAGAACCAAGGGGAAAGCAAGATGGCCGCCAGGTGAACCAGGCCCATAGTGGTGTTCAGCATCATGTAAAATAACATACAAAATAAAATGTTTCTCCTGGTTTTTTTTCTTCCTCCTCCTCCTCTCATCTCTTCTAGGGACCCGCTGGCCCCGCCGGCCCATCTGGCCCCGCTGGAGTCCGTGGTGCTGCTGTAAGTGCTCACACACACACCTTGAACAATCCCTGGCTCGGTGAGCGTGAACACACACAGCTGACTGCTCCTTGTTGTCTCGACAGGGCCCTGCTGGCGCTCGTGGTGACAAGGGAGAGTCTGGAGAGGCAGGAGAGAGAGGACACAAGGGACACAGAGGATTCACCGGAATGCAGGGTCTGCCCGGAACTTCCGTAAGTACCCTCCCTCCCTCCCTCCCTCCCTCCCTCCCTCCCTCCCTCCCTCCCTCCCTCACTGCCTCCCATCCCTCACTGCCTCCCATCCCTCGGAGGATGGAGGTCAGAGGTTCCTCTTCCGGGTGTCTCTGCTGTCCAACGCTGCCACTCACGCGCACACTGTGTTTTTGTCACTCGCAGGGAGTTAATGGAGAGCAGGGACCCGCTGGTGTGAATGGACCCGCTGGACCCCGTGTAAGTTCATCAACTCATCACACGTTGTCGCCGTACACACACACACACACACACACACACACACAGTCATGACACGACGGCAGAATGCTGGGGAACGCTTTGCAGCGTTCACACCAGGCACCGCACAAGTCTTCACTCATTGCACCAAAACATCAGGGTGGGCATCACAGAAAAAAAAACGTGTTGGCCGTGAACAGAGTTTTGACTCATCTCCGGCACCCTCCGCAGGGACCCTCTGGATCCAACGGCGCCCCCGGCAAGGACGGCATGAACGGTCTGCCCGGACCCATCGGACCCCCCGGACCCCGTGGTCGCAATGGAGAGATGGGACCCGCCGTACGTGTCACTCAAACATCGAAATGGCATTGACATTCACACACACACACACACACACACACACACACACACTCAAAAGAGCAGCGCTGACATTGGTGCTCTTGCAGGGTTCTCCCGGTCTCCCCGGACCCCCCGGCCCCGCCGGACCCCCCGGCAGCGGCTTCGACTTCGTCAGCCAGCCCCTGCAGGAGAAGGCCCCCGATCCCTACCGTGGCGGCGGCGGCCACTACCGCGCCGACGACCCCAACATCGTGGCCTCCCGCGACAACGAGGTCGACAGCAGCCTGAAGACCCTGACCCAGATGATCGAGAACATCCGCAGCCCCGAGGGCACCCAGAAGAGCCCCGCCCGCATGTGCCGCGACCTGAGAATGTGCCACCCCGAGTGGAAGAGCGGTACGTTGTTGTGCCCGAAGGTCCATCCACGAGTGTGTGTTAGCCGCGCTGCTGATAGCACTCTTATGACAGAGCTGGTAACAGCAAGCATTGTAGTTCTACATTGTGGTGGGGGGGGGACAAGGTCAGGCTGTGACATTTAGCTGATGCTTTTATCCAAAGCGACTTACAAAGATTACATTTTTCATAAGAAGGTGAAACATGTCATTGCTGGTAATACAGTAAGAAAGTCACCAGAACAAGTTTCAAGCATTTCAATTGCTAGGTTAACCATTGCTAGTATACAACATCTCTTGACTAAGACAACTCTCTTACAAAGAACGATTAAAGTGCCAACTGATATATGTGTGATATGTATATAAAAAAAAGTAGATTTTGTCATCCACCCTTCCTTTTCATTGTGGGCGCGTTCCACATTACAACGTGCTGACGGCCTGCGTTTCTAACCGTGTCGCTGGTCCCTGCTGTGAATACAGGAGTGTACTGGGTGGATCCCAACCAGGGCTCCTCTCTGGACGCCATCAAGGTCCACTGCAACATGGAGACCGGCGAGACCTGCATCTACCCCTCTGAGGCCGTTGTGCCCATCAAGAACTGGTACCGCAGCGAGAACAGGGAGAAGAAGCCCGTGTGGTTCAGCGAGTCCATGACCGGTGGATTCCAGGTAAACATAACCCAACAAACCTGCCTTCAGAACCCATAGAGCTGCCCAAGGGTTCTTCCTCGATAACTAAAGGAGTTTTTCCTCGCTCTTTGGTGGGCTAAAGGGTTAGGGGCGGGGGTGTCATAAGGTGTGGCCTGTGAAGCTCTTTGAAGCCGCAGCTATGATTAAGGGCTTGAATTAAAATTAGAATCGACCGACGAGAGCATAAACTGGATTGAACTGAGTGGGGAAACAAGAGCAGCAACATCCATGAATAACCTCTCTCTCTCTCCTCCTCTCTCTCCCTCCCTCTCTCGCACAGTTCCAGTATGGCACCGATGGCGCTGACCAAGAGGACGTCAACATCCAGATGACCTTCATGCGCCTGATGTCCAGCCAGGCCTCCCAGAACATCACCTACCACTGCAAGAACAGCGTGGCCTACATGGACGCCTCCACCGGCAACCTGAAGAAGGCGGTGCTGCTGCAGGGCTCCAACGACGTGGAGATCAGGGCCGAGGGAAACAGCCGATTCACATACACCGTCAGCGAGGATGGCTGCACGGTGAGGCCCCACTACACTCCACTCCACGTCCATCTGCACTGTCTCCCCGCGCACACACACACACACACACTCGCCACGCCACTGGCTGACTCTGCTCTCTAACCTCCTCTACTCTCCTCCCTCACTCTGTCCTCCTCTACTCTGCTACTCTGTTCTACTCTCCACACATTTACATTCACATTGAGGGCATTTGGCGGACGCTTTTACCCAATGCGACTTACAAAGAGCACATTTGTCATGAGAAGGTGAAACATTTCATTGCTGTTAATACAGCAAGAAAGTCACCAGAGCAAGTTTCACGCATTTCAATTGCTAGGTTAACCATTGCTAGTATACAACATCTCTTGACTAAGTGCCAAGTTACAAAGAGCGATTAAAGTGCCAAGACGTAGAACAACAACTAAGAGCATGAGGGTGGGGTTATGAAGGGTGGTACACACGCTCCGAGTTTGAACCCAGTATATGCTGAACCCGGGGTTGCTCTTGGGTTGCGGTTTTGTTGTTGATTCATCTCAAAAACCACACACAGATTAGATCGCCTCATCCGCGGCATCTTCGCGCAAATTTTCACATGAGTTTGTTGTCAAAGGTCAACCTAAGATGGCCTCCTATTCATTGCGTTTGTCTCTTCTTCCCCTCCACAGTCACACACTGGCTCATTGGGCAAGACAGTCATCGACTACAAGACATCGAAAACCTCCCGCCTGCCAATCATTGACATTGCCCCTATGGATGTTGGCGGTGCTGATCAGCTATTCGGCGCTGAAGTTGGCCCCGTTTGCTTCTTGTAAAAAAAATGAAAGAAATATGGACATGAAATTGTTGTTTTTTTTCTAGCGGTCATCTCTAAACCTTTTTTTTCCTATGCATTTCAAAACCTATTCGGCTGCCATTGGTCCAAAAAACTACTCGACTGAAGACTTTTTTTTCAAACACAAGAAGCATTTTTTTTGATGTTGGGGACTGCGACATCGACCGAAACCAGCTACAAGGACACTTTAAAAGAATCTTTTCCTCTGGCAACAAGAAAATAATATATACTTGTGTAAAATTTCCCCCCGGAGTTTGAAAAAACAAGCAAAGCAAAAACAAAAAAGTTCCGCACGATGAACCACAGGTGACTTTTGCCATTTTTTTACCACTGCAGAAGGACATTGAAAACAACAAATGATGTGTACCATTTTCTGGTGTTAAATAAATTGTAAAAAGTGTGACGTGCGTCTTCTTGTTTTCGCATTTAAAAAGCGCCGATTTAGCCGTTACCCTGACAACGTGACAGACCGCAACAGAGCGAGACCGAAACAAAAGTCATCTTCATTTCGAGTCCTTTTTGAATGGCTACCTCATATTAGAAGTCACCCCGAATTTTTCAACACACGAGGGTACATTTTACACAACAAGCCAATTGGGCCAGGCTCAGGGGGGAATCCAAACGCATACGCAGTGCACCCATCCAGTCAGAGGACCGGATATTGGTGTTCAATAGGAAAGCCCATCACTCCCGTAATGTCTCTATTGCCACTAATGCCTGCAGAAACTTTGGTGCTAATGGATTTGAATTGACGATCTTGTTGTCTATGCAGTGCAATTATTTTCTTCTTCAGTGTTGGTTGGAATGCAAAGAGGTCCGAAACTTGTGACGCATAACGGATGCGATGCTTGCAACCATGTCTTTGTAGCTAAGAGCGTTTTACCTCTGGTTACCATGTCCATGCCAATGTGTTTATTTTTTACTTGCCCAATCCTCTGTATGGACCCTCTGGGTTCAGCCCCTCCTGTTTTCTCTCTCTCACTAAAACAGTACACCTTTCCCATCACTGCATTCCTGTTGTTGGTGTTGATTGCTTTATTTCCTCCAAAAGGGTTTCTAAAAAAAAAAGAAGCAGACCCGCTCTCATGGTTTTAAGAGGAGAAATTCTGTACTTATTCTGTACATGTATAATAAATCAAGATGTTTTTAATTATTGTGAATGCTAAAATAAAAGCATGAGAAGTGGTCTACTCAATGGCCGGGTTTTCGCTGTCTTGTTTGCAACTGTTGTGAAACTGGGAATGGATAAATACTTCCATCTTTGAGACCGAGTCAAACATTTTCACAGACGTGGCACGGACAGTTGTGCGTTGTTGTCATACCTGTGCAGGTTAAAAAAAACACTTGAGAATCCAGTCGTTCCACAACCGTTGCTCAGAGCTTTTCTGACAAGCAGCAAAGAAACCAAAAAGACCACTTCTGTCTTACATTACAACTTCAACATCCAAGTCTTACATTGGATAAAAAATAAAAAAACAAAAAAAACAACAACCTGTATGTAGATAAAGGAGACAGTATTGGGACAGTCCAGGAAAATGGGTCCTGGCAGAGATAAAATGTTGGGATTACTTGTCCAATGAATGAATGGGACTGAAGAGGCAGAGATACATTTGATATGTTGCTTCAAATAACATCTCCAATAACAGTTCATGGCAGCAGGGGAGGGTAAAACAGCAAAGGTCCCTGATTTGATTCCTGTATGGAACAAATCTTAACCCAAACAACTGAATGTATTCCTTAATGTAATTATTAAGGCTCGTTCACTTGGAATACATGGTTAAGGACATGTAACACCAATTAGCAATGAGCTAAAAGGTTATTCTCAGACTTTGAATGAAGACTTGTGATGGTGCACAAGAAGCATTTATTACTATTTTTTTCAATACACACACAGTATATCACAATGAGACTTAATATAAATCATTGCATTTAATTCACCCTACCCATTCAAAATTATGTTGCAACACATAAAATGAACAAGGCCTCATGAAACATTAGACATTTCTAATTTAACAACTTGAAACAGCCTGATTCATGTCATCAAATGATTCATTTTGAGATCCCACCAACTTGGCAGGGCCCTCCTGCGCCCCCTGGTGGCCTCCACTTTAAAACAGTTCTTAGGTATAAAACAGCAAAAATAAAAGACTTATTTATCTGCCATTATTAGTCAAAATCCACTCGTCTGCCCTGCTTGATCGTTGAGTGGATTTTCTTCTGTTTTAGCCGCTCTTTGTTCCTCTTCTCTATTCTGCAGAAGCCAAGACACATTGTATTTAAAGAATATACAATAATAGCATATTATGGAAGCACCCTTAGTGACTCATACAAAATATTAAGTTTCACTAGAGCACAAATACACTCGCGGTCTTGATGGGCCTTGAGTTAGGGATGTGATATCTGGCAATGACTACGAAACAAAAACTCTTTGATATTATTCGAAACATACAAGACATCACTCAGGTACAAAATCAAGCATGTCAACTTGAAAGGCTACATCAGTCACCAGTACAAACTAACAAACTAAAGGAAGGCATGGCACGACATGCAAATTGTGCAGATTACAGATTTACTAAGAACGGGAGATATTGTCTGGATCGGACTTGGATCGCTGGATTAAGGGTCCAGAGTGCTAACCATTACACCATACATCAGTCACCAGTAATTCTTCCGTACAATTCTGTTAATTCATAATATGATATGGACTGGGTTGTTATGAAGCCGGTTTAATTGTGGACATTGATTACAACATAGACCATGAGAGCACATAACCTGGGGGTCTTAGCTAACCGGCTGGATCCTCTACGCCTGCTTAAGACTTTAACACAACAATGCGTTATGGCCAGAGAGTGCCTGGCCGACTGACTAAATAACTAAATCCCTGAGACGTTGGGAGTCTGAGTCCCAACCATCCTTCGGTAAGACTCTTCCAGAATTTAATGTAGCCCGGCGTCTGCCTTTGTCGGGCTAAAATGAAATTAGCAATATATCACGGCTTATGGTCATAGCCTTGGCAGTGAGAGAACAAAATATTATATAATGCAGACAGCTGGGTGCTTTTTTCTTTCTTTACCTGAGAGGAACTTATTTCTTGGTATCAATATACCTGCAGACAAATGCTATTCATATGTAGCATCCTGAGCTATGGTTATGCACTCTGGAATGGCCCGCATTGTACACATCTTGATGAGGTTGAGAGGCTGTGTGCATATGAGGGACCAAAACATATGCATCTAAACATAAGGTTATTTCTCTGAAAGTGTCCACTGTCATATACGAGTGTGCAGTGCACCACAAGCCTATTCAGCTCCTCTCACCTGACAGCCCTGAGTGCCAGGTCATCGGGCGTGGGTTCGTGCGGCTTCTCACTGGCCTCCGCTATGATGTCGGAGACCTTCTGAATGCAGTCCGCCAGGTTGCGATGCTGACTCCTGCTGACCTCGGAGGTCACCAGGAGCTCCCCTGCCTTGTTGATGCGGTTCTTGCTCTGCGTCATAAGGGAAGGGAAAAACTAAATTAATACACACTCTGTGTCTGTACATACTGCATTAACATTGAGGGCATTTAGCAGATGCTTTTATCCAAAAGTGACTTACAAAGAGTGCAATTGTCATAAGAAGGTGCTGCATAAGATGGACTAAAAAGAAAATGTACGAATTTGTATTGGAAATTTTGCAGTGGCCACTACTAACCAATTCGTTGATTTTATGTCGAACATCTTCTGGGATCCAGTCTGCTGTCTGCACATGGAATCGGATTTCTACTTTTGTGTTGACTACGGTGTGAAAACAAGGGCACATCAGAACAGGATTTTGTTGTTGTTGAAAAAGATGTGCTCCGAGCCTGAATTAGTGAACGCGATAGTGGCTTTACTGTACTGTACGGTAATCTATTCGATGGACCACATGGACTCACCTTTGTTGACATGCTGGCCGCCCGCGCCACTGCTTCGACTGTAGGACACCTTGAGCCGTTCTACAGTACAGTATAGCCACAGGTAAACACTGAGTACAGGGATGATGTACGGCTCCGATTATAAAGCACTTTGTGTATTAACCATGAATAAATACAAATAAATATATACATACCGAGAGGAATGGGTATTCTGGCAACCTGTAACTTTAAAAATAGAACGTTAGACGAGTAGTGATAGATAGTATTGAGCTCATTCCTAAAGCAAATGTACAATTTAATTTACCTGTGAATTATGTCGTCGCAAAATGTAACCAAGATTTGAATAGATGCCCTTTAAGAAATCGTTGTGGTTAGCACTCTTTAACCGCACAGGTTGAGGAAGGAAATGGTAAATAAACGAACGAGAAAGTAAATAACGTTGTGCAAAGGAGGTCGCCATGTCGAGGTTTTGCGGCTGCTGCTGCTTCTTTACGGTATTTAAGGAGGGGACAACAAAAGCAAGGCATGGCACGTCATGTAAATTGTACAGATTACAGATTTACTAAAACCGGGGGGGATATTGTCTGGGTTCTCTGCGTTTCCTTACTAAAACGGAACGTTTGACTCTAATGCAAGTACTGTTTATTCAGAAAAAGACAGGTTCTACCGAGATTTGAACTCGGATCGCTGGATTCAGAGTCCAGAGTGCTAACCATTACACCATAGAACCGCTGAGAGGAGGCAGGATAATATTGTCTTATAATTCCTACATGTATGATGATAATATTTATCATCATACATCATACATTATATTATTATTATTATTATTATTATTGTTATTATTATTATACTGTAATATTGATGCCACGATAGTATTGTGCATTGTGGCCAATAGGCTTTATCATGTATATCCCATTAGCCATCTGATAGTTCCCAAGTTGTTACTATATCTGCATTATGTTTTATGTTTTATTAAAGGATCCCCATTAGCTTATGCCATGGCAGTTCGCTAGGGGTCCACATTCCAACAACTAATACTCAACAGTCCTTCAACAACTTTAACAGTAAAATACATTCCAAAATGCAGCACATAGTGCATTTGATCAGAAAACAAATAAAATATAAAAAAACCTGGACATCATGAATCCAGGCAAACATCGCTTCTATAAAAAGTAGTGTCCTTTCAACCAAAATAAATAAATAAATAAATAAAATAAGATAAACCCAACACCTGACATTAACCACTGAGAAAGTACACCTTCAATTTCTTTTTGAAGGATATTTAGCTTTTTTTGACGGATATCAAGTGGTAATTCATTCCATAGTTTACTCGCTCTATTAAGCACTGTTCTTTTCAGAGAATTAGTTCTTGGATGATCTTGCAAAATATCACCCGTGTCTGCCTTCCTGTTATTATGTTTATGCACAGTATTACAAAAAACTATTTTATCTCTCATGAACTCAGGTCTGCACAGACCAATGGAGAAGGGTCCGGCTGCGTCCTGCAAGACGGAGGCGTAACTTGTAGTAGGAGAAGGCGTGTCTTGTAGTTTTCTAGTTTTGACTAGGCTAACCTATTGTACGACGGAGTTGAGGGCCACACATGAAGAAAAAAAAAATATTTTTGCCGTGAAGAGATTAAGTCGATACGTCGACTTTAAAGTCAACATGTCGAAACCTTCTTCCAGGTTTGTATGATTCCTCCAAACAGACGAAGTTTTCCGCACAACCTTTTCAGCGTTCTTAAGCCTAGTTTATACTTCTGCGTAAAGTGACGGACGACGGATACGGAGAGCCCTCTCCGTCGACGGAGAGCCTGACGGAGAGCCTCTCCGTCGTCTCCGTCGGCCTGAAATATTTTTACACTAATCACCACACTGTGGTTCTGCGCTAAAACACGAGGATCTCTTTATTGTTCAACCCGATTCTGAAGTACAATTTGACCAAATTATCTACACAAGCCATTTTGGTCTAATTCCGGATTCAGTGCAGGCCCTGTGGAGCGGTTGCTATCTCTCCAAACTAATTTCAACTTTATTCTCGACATTTCGAGTTCGACATGTCAAGATTAAAGTCAACATGACATTTCAACTTTATTCTCGATATTTCGAGTTTAATTTCGACATCTTGACTTTAAAGTCGACGTGTCGACTTTAATGTCGTCACGGCAAAAATATTTCATTTCTTCATGTGTGGCCCAAATACTCCGTCGTACCTATTAACTATAGGCATCTCTGTGTCTTGTTCTTTCTTAAATCGCGATCCACGCCGCATATAGGTAAGATTATTTCACTAGGCTGGCCTATTAACTTTACCTAGGCATCTGTATTTCTGTTCCAATTTAACCTCAAGTAGCCTATGCCGACTGTATGTAGCAGTGGTGCGCGGGTACATAAATGACCGCAACTCGGACCGCAAATATTAGCCCTTATATAAAAATAATGCACCCGACCCGCTCAATTAAAAATATGCTCTTGATTAGCTTAATCATAGCCTTACAGACTTACGTGAAACTGACATCCCTGAGTCATATGCATTAAGAAAATAAGCATATTACAATTTTACAATGACATTTAATGCATATAGCAGTTTAAAGATTAACTGAACTGAAATAATCCACATTGATAACTTGTTAGTTATGACCATAATAAAAAAATGACACACAAAAAAATATTTAAAAAAATCAATACATAGCTTTTTTAAGCATCACAAAAATTGTCTTTATTAGTATTAGAACGCCGCCATTTTCAGTGACGTCACCGGCATGGTAGGACCGTAGGTCATTGGAAGTTCTGTAGGCAGAAGCTGCAGACACGCGAATGTCTTCTACTGTGTATGGCGGAAAATAGCGATTTTCACAAAGCAGGTTATACGTTTGAGCCTGTGAGGGACATACCTATAGTGTCCGACTACCAAACAAAGTGGTGTAGCGCTGTCAGTTGAGCTATTACTACAAGACATGTTGGATGCACTTTGAGAGATACACCCCCGGATAAGCATAGATGCAAGGCAGATTCACGTGTCACGGTTTACTTTCGACTACTGTAACGGCCTTCTGACTGGACTCCCACAAAAAAGCATTAAACAGCTGCAGCTCATTCAGAACGCTGCAGCTCGAGGGTTGACCAGAACAAAGAGATCAGAGCACATTACTCCAGTTCTAAAGTCTTTACACTGGCTCCCAGTCAGCTATAGAATAGATTTTAAAGTTCTGCTACTGGTCTACAAATCACTGAATGGTTTAGGTCCAGAATATATGAATGACATGTTAGTAGAATATAAACCCAGTAGGGCTCAGAGATCTACTGACTCAGGTCAGATAGTTGAGCCCAGAGTTCAAACTAAACACGGTGAAGCAGCTTTTAGCTGTTATGCTGCACACAACTGGAACAAACTACCAGCAGAACTGAAATCAGCCCCAACTGTCAACATTTTTAAATCCAGGTTAAAAACACTTCTCTTCTCCTGTGCTTGATTGAGCTCTTTTAAAGCACTTTACATTTTAATCTTTTTTTGCACTCTGTCCTTTCAATGATTTTAAAGCAAATCATTATTTTATGCTGCAATTGTTTATCTAGTTTCTCTCTCTTTCTCTGTACTTTGTTTTTTATCATTATTAGTGTGTGTGTGTGTGTGTGTGTGTGTGTGTGTGTGGGGGGGGGGGTAATTGTATGTATTGGGTCTTATTTTTATTTATCAAATTACATGTTTTTATGTTCCCAAATCTCACTGTTAACTGTTTGTTTTATGTAAAGCACATTGAGTTGCCATTGTGTATGAAATGCGCGATACAAATAAAACTGCCTTGGTGGATGTTGATGGATATTGCCCAGATGGATATGCACAGATCTTATTATGGAACTATTTCCTCAGGTTGAACTCCCTCTGCATCAGCAATCTCCTAGTCGGCGAACTTCATGGTGAGTAGACATTTGTGGAACTTTCTGTTTGCAGACCCGCCGTGGTTTAATGAGCAGCTAAGAAACATAGATCTGTGATATCGTCGGAGTCATAGTTTATACACTTGATGGTTGGAGTGCTAGTTTGTGGAGATTGACACGAGAGTACATGTGTACATGTTGGATCGTTTGGTCGCTAATTTGGTTTTGGACTCAATTGCCGCACAACCCATATCACTCTCAGTTTGTCGGACGCTGTAAGCCTACACTGGTTGAGGATTTATTTGTGCGTGTATGTGAATATTTTTGTTTTGTATTTGTGACGGGAACATCCAGCACTTTGCCTAGTAGACCAAGTGTAGCTACTAGCTAGCATGCTGGATAGCAGCTAAACATACTGCTCTGTCCTCCTCCGCCTGAAGGGTTCGTTTCAGCACCCTGTATCTGCGACAGATAGCATCGGTGGTGTTGCTTCCACTAGTTGGTCTATCGGTCTGCCCTGTACTATAGCTTGAAAAGTCAAATATGGATGGAATTGCCTCAGGCAATTGCCTCACTATTGTTATTCTGTGGATTTTTCTTTTTCTTCTTATTATTCCTTTTCCGGACGAATTTCGATTCTCTACTAGTCCTACAACTCGGAAAGTTGTAGGACAAATGATATATCAAAACGTGCGTCTTCATCGGGATCAGTGTGCTCGTAATTCATTACTACAGCCAGGGGCAATACAGTATGATCCTCCTGTAGACCTCGTTGTTTGCTTTTCCGTAGCCATTTCAGTTAGTTTCAGGCTCATTACCTGCTATGGCTGCTAGTTAGCCACAGAGTAGCTTACCATTCCAGTGACATAGCTGATTGTTGAAATCCACAATGGCGGCGCCCATGTAACAAAAACAACACTTTCAACATACAATTTTATTGTATGTTGAAAGTTCAGTCATTTTAGTTATTGTACCAATGAGAAGGCAGACAATACACCTGTTATATCAACTAAACTTTCAGTTCAGTTCATCTTTAACGTGGGGAACCTGCATAAGTTTAGCCTACTTTATCCCTTCACACATTTAACAAAAAGACAGCAGATGAATAAATCAAAGAATTTTATTGAAGACATTTCATTTTTATTGGAGACATTTTGGAAAGTACAAGACATGCCTCCTCCAAGTTACGCCTCCGTCTTGCAGGACGCAGCCGGATACTATTGGAGAAAAATGTGTTGCTCAGAAATGTCACTGTGCATTAGGCCAGCCTCTTTTCAACACTGAGCCATGATAGGCTAGATTGCATTTTAAGAATGCTACTTTTAAATCATACAAGGATGCATTGGAAATGTAACCAACCAGGTAAAAGGCGTAACAGTTTGTGTTTGATCTAAATTCAATGTAGGTGTTTTTAAACTTTGCATTATATTTGGCATAAAATAGATCCAGGAATACAAAAACATGATCCACCCCAGATGGGACTCGAACCCACAATCCCTGGCTTAGGAGGCCAGTGCCTTATCCATTAGGCCACTGGGGCTTGTTGGGCGTTGTAGTCTCACTAAATGAATATGTTGTTGTTATAGTATCAAACCGACACAATGTTTAACGTGGTCTATACTTTTTACATACGGGATGATTGTTACTGGCTTATTTATATGTCGTTTTTAAGTGTTTGACCAATTATTGCTATGGGTTTTAGCATTGGTGTAGATAACTTACCTAAACTGCATTTTAATAAAAATCAGGAAATAACGACATAATTACGACAACACACACACGACGCCCAAAAAACCAAAGGAGTTATGACAAGGAATGACGGGATGCACGGAACGGGATGGTGCCAGTGTGCGTTATTCGCCGAGAGGGCGGGACATTCCGTTACATGGGTGTAGCGGCGAGAGAGAGAGGGACCAGTACTTAATATTGTTCTTCTTGTCGTTGTTGTAATTATTGTTATGTTCTCGTCGTTCTTGCTCCGGGGACAATTGAGCTGTCGAGCAGAGAGCATCTGGAAAAACAATACCGGAAATGGCTTTGCAGTAGACCGGGATAACGTCACAATTTAGGATCTTCTCTCACCCTACGTCTGCACTGAAACGGATTCAGTTGCTCCCCGTCTTGCTAGCTGCTGCTGAACCCAGGCAACTGGAGGAATGGTTAGCGGCTAACTTTTTCACGTTTCCGATTGTTTTCTTCAAAAATATGAATTTACTACCATCCAATCCGCATGGGAACGGGCTCCTTTACGCAGGATTTAACCAGGATCATGGTGAGGAATGGGCACAATGCACCACACCACCATAAAAACAGCGCTACTAGCGTCTAGCTGTGACTCGTCTGCTCGGGTTAGCGGGGTCGACAGCCTTCGTTAGCTAGCTTTAAAGCCCATGACAAACAGCACTTACTCACGTCAACACACACATTACATCCACATCGATAAATATAGCCGTGTATATATAAACACATAGACACATGGGGTGCTAACCTTGTATGGACATAATTCATAACATCTGCTGATGTTATGTTGCCCCACCACTAGCTTCTTCCCGAGGCTTTTGTTGTGTTAGCGCCAGAGCTACGGAGCCAGGCCACACACAGGGTGAGCACGGCTGTCACTCACATGGACTACATCGTTAATAAACCAGTGGATCACATTCAATCTTACTTTAGCGGTGTGAGTTTATTCCGAGTGACGGTGACAGGCTGGGTTAGCACAAGGCTAGCAAGACCCAGTGGTGTTTGTTTGCGATGGTGTGGGAATGGTCTCAACATTGTTCTCACATTTTCGGCCGATAAGTCATAATCAAGTCTTTATTTAAGAATGACAACACTCACAACCGTCAGGCCAACAAACTGTTGACACACACACACACACACACACACACACACACACACACACACACACACACACACAGTCAAAGTCAAAGTTCCTGATGCGTTCATTTCATATAATTTTATCTTCCTCCACACTGTACGATTGATAGTAGATGTAAGTATCTATGTCTTTCCCCCCCATTTCATACACTGCCACATTTTGCCATCATTCTAGTAAGAAATAAAAGCTGATATGATTTGTGTTTTAGGTTGCTTCGCCTGTGGAATGGAGAATGGATTTCGTGTGTACAACACAGACCCTCTCAAGGAGAAGGAAAAACAAGGTAACAATGGTAGGGATGATATTACATATAAGGATATTATTAATAATGTAATGTGGTATTTGAATGTTTAACAGGTGTTTCACACGCCACATTATTTTTAATATTACGTTGTGACAATTTTAGCTCAGATATTTTCTCAGTTTGACACATTGGTTGAAAATAACAAACGCTGTCATAGAACCCATTGCAGCAGTTGCACGAAAAAAAAAAAAGCATTTATAATGCATGTGATAGCAATAGAATTAACAATAAACCCAGCCATTCGTTCTTATGCACACAGGGCCACAGCACTCTGACAGCAAACTCAAAGGTACACGCCGTTGATGAGCTGTAAACTCATTACTCACTGGTGACTAAGGGTTATAGGGGGAAGTCATTGGTTTAACCCCACACAGCAATAGACTGGAGCATGTGACTCTCGGCACATGACCCTCTTTGGCCAATGGAGACAGAGTTGTGGTATAGGAACTGTCTGGTTAGCGTGTAGACTAGTTCTGTCGCCAGTGCTGATTGTCATTGTAGATTTCTCTGATGACCCCCCCCCCACAAAGAGATTGGTTTGTTCCCCAAGCATGCCGTTCCACCCATTTCTCAGTTTGGATTGCGGAGGATGAATATTTTTGTCATTGCGGTTCCTCTGACATACAGGAGTTTGGAAACTTGCCCGACTAACCTCTGGGACTGAAATCAAACTGTAACTTAACTACTGTGAATGGCCTTTTTTTATTTTCCTTAAGGGACAAATTTAGATTTTTTTTGGTTGAAAATCACACCATCCTCATCAATGGCTGTATCTGTGATCAACTGCTACAATTGGGCACTGTTTGAACTTGTCTGTGTCCTGAATGACCGGGAGCATGTTTGTTTTGTGTCGGTTCAGAGTTCCTGGAGGGCGGGGTCGGCCACGTGGAGATGCTGTTCAGGTGCAACTACCTGGCTCTGGTGGGAGGCGGGAAGAAACCCAAGTATCCTCCAAACAAAGGTACTGCTCCCTCTCTTCCTTTTTTATGTTTGTGTCTTTCCAGATACCACATTCAGAATTTTGTTCAGAATGTGGTATCTGTTTGTGAAAATGTCTGCCGAGCTCTCTGTTTACCATATTTGGTTGTATTGGAGCTTGTTTGGCATTATTATTACGGATATCCGCAATATTTATTCCTGAGTCGTCGTTCCTGTTTTTATCTTTTTCAACGTACAACCCTGTTAAAATTTAAAAATGAGAATAATACAACATTTTGAATATTAAGTTGCAACACTAAATATCTTGTTGGAACTGTTGGTTAGACTACACCAGGCTGTAACCACGGGGCCAAAACAACGGTTATCCTGGTTGGTAGGCAAGTCGTTTTTATCTTCCAATCTAACCGAAGGGATTCATGGAACAGTCCCGATGGGCTGTCTGAACAACATCCTAAAACCCAAATGGATTTCACGTTATGATCCAATATGCCACCAGACCATTACATCCTTCACAGCCTGGCACCAGTGTATCTAACTGAACTCATCCACATCCACACACCTTCACGCCCTCTCCCATCCTCTTCTGCCATCCAACTCTCAGCTCCATCTGCCAACCTATCCACCATGGGGTCAAGAGCTTTTAGCCCATCTGCTCTGCTCCCCGCCGATGGAACTCTCTCCCATCAGACATTCACACTTCTGACTCTGTCTCCACCTTTAAATCACACCTAAAAACACACTTATTTTAAGGTGTCCTTGAGTGCTTTGAAAGGCGCCTCTCAATAAAATGCATTATTATTATTATTATTATTATTATTATTATATTCTGAGGTGGACATGCTTGAGCTGTGAGTTGATCTCAGGATTAAGGTGCGTGGCCGTCTTAGTCACCAGTGGACCTTGCACCCCCACGGAGGCCCCTCCAACACACACACTAGTCCCCCTATATGCGCATTGGTCTCCTTGTATGCGCACTCGTCTCCTCATTTGCACACTCGTCTCCTTATATGCACACTAGTCTCCATATATGCACACTAGTCCCCTTCTATGCAAGCTAGTCTCTTTATATGCACACCCGTCTCCTTATATGCAGGCTAGTCTCTTCATATGCACACTAGACTATCTATGTGCACACCAGTCCTATAGACCATGGCTTTGTAAATGGATGCGGGCAGGGGGGTGGTGGAAAAGTAAAGTGCACTTTTGAAAGTAATGCACTAATGGAGCAGTTGCTTCCCCACCAGGCTAAAGTTTCCTCTCAGATACTCATCATGTCCGACGTTCTCTCTCCCGTCAAAATGGCCATTGACTTAATATTTAATATCAATGGAATAGTCGGAGCTCGGCTCTCTCTCCTCATCATCATGCACTTCTGAATATAATATTCATAATGTCTTCACCACCGGCAGCATTCGGCTCAGAAGTATTTGTTGTATTTAGTGGGGCCATAGAGTTCCCATTCAAGTCGGCCTGGCTTATCGGATTGTAAAGTCTGCACTGATCGTCGTGCTTCATTGCTCTGTGCAGACCTTTCCTTGCACCTGCAGAGCCTGCGGTTTGTCTGCTACAGACACTCGGGGCAACTGTCTTTTCTACAGCGTCATCTTAAATGAAAACAGAGTAACAGAGCAACGATCCCTGGGGCTGTTGTTGTCATTTGTTGTTTTGTTTGTGTTTGCTGCGACTCTGTTAGGACAGACAGACAGACAGACAGACAGGTTGATGGTGAATGGCTTATCCTCATCGCTGTGTTGTTGTGAACCTGCCTTGACACACACATGGTCCTCTGGTGGAGCTGCTGAGCACATACTCAATGTTGTGTGTGTGTGTGTGTGTGTAATAGTGATGATCTGGGACGACCTGAAGAAGAAGACGGTTATCGAGATCGAGTTCTCAACAGAAGTCAAGGCGGTGAAACTTCGGCGAGACAGGTAATGGCATGCTGCACTTTTTAAATGTGTGCATTGTGTGTGTGTGTGTGTGTGTGTGTGTGTGTGTGTGTACACCTTTTGCGACGAGCGCTGCTCAGATTCTTTGCTTCGATCCATTCATCCTCATTTCAAGATAATTAATGAATTAGTGATTTTTTTTTAGTTTAATGCTGACGTGGATTTGAGAGTTGGGAAGAGATAGAGAGGGAGAGAGACTGAGAGATTTTTTTTTTAGCATAAACCACCCAAACAATGTCCCCTCCATGCTGAGGACTATAGTGCTGTCTCACCTGTGACTGACAGGAAACATGGACTCCCTGAATGGGTCGGCGAGGACCTGCGAGTGGTCTAAAGTCTAAATAGTTTCAAACGCAGGCAGGCGTGCAAATCGACCCAGAACTGCTGGTCCCACAGGACATTTCACCCACTAATGGCTGACGGACGGCGATGTCAATTTGTAACAAATGACACAAAAAACGCCTAAATCTCACCGACAGCACCACAATGACAACAGCTCCACCAGGGTGAAGTGGTGGCAGCAAAAAAACAAAAAAAAAACACGCTGAAAGGTCAGAAAGGCCCCTTCCTGTCAAACGTGAGTCAGCAGCAACACTGCGGCAGTTGCAGACGCAAACACGATTGCACTCACAAACTCTTGTTATGAACGCGAATTGTGTATCCCGCGGGCGGGCTGGTTTGGAGCCACAACGTGATCACTTTAAGAGTCACCGGTGGACAAGAGCAGCCAAGGCCAGAGCGGCCAGAGCAGCAGAGCAGCAGAGCAGGCCGCAAACCCTGCAAGCCAAAGTCTCAACAGCCGTGGACGTGAACAGGATGCGCGGGCGGCCGGCCCCCTGGGGCTGGGGTCACCTGCGTTCTGATGGTGAACGCCTGTCGTAGGGCCGCTACCGCTAAGTGTAGCGTGTACATCCTGTAGTCGGCCCTCCGTGCACTTCCTTGTTGTACCCATTTTAGAACCCTTTGCTTTTATGTCTTTATGGGTCTTTTTTTTTTTTTTTCTGTATGCGTGTGTGTGTCTGTGTGTGAACGTATTGTTCAGGGTCGTATTGTGTCAAGGTCTACTATGTCCCCCCCCCCCCCCCCCCCCCCCCCATCAGACAGGCACCTCACCTGGGTCATTCACCCCGGTGTGTACTATGAACCGTGAACTTTTATTATGTTATATTGGTTCATCGGTTTTTGCAACACACAACCCCCCCCCACCCCCCCTACCCCCGCCTTTTTAAATAATATTTACAATGCATGCTGGTGAACTGGCGGCCGCAAGGCCCTCCAGGAAACGCACCAGTCATTTCTCTATTTCTGTTTCTGCTGAGAAAAAAAATATTGCTGAATGAACAACACGCTCGCGCCCGCCCCACGCCCTTCTGTTCCGTTCACACGGGGCTTCACCCGCCCCACGCACCGAGACAACACCCACGTGGCCACACGCTCGCACCACGCCCCGTCACAAAAGTCCCCCACCCCCCCCTAAAGGGACCCAAAGGGACCCAAAGGGACCCCGGACCCCCGGAGCGGTCAGGACCACCCTCCGACATCAATGCCGCGGGCCGTGTCCCCCCCGACGTGTGTGTTGTGTTGTGTTGTGTGTTGTGTGTGAAAGGTGGTCTTTGTCCCCTCGTCCTCAGGATCGTGGTGGTGCTGGACTCCATGATCAAGGTGTTCACCTTCACCCACAACCCCCACCAGCTGCATGTGTTTGAGACCTGCTATAATCCCAAAGGTCAGTCCGCGGCTCTGCGGCTAATGCTGAGCCCGGCAGCGCCCTCCGCTGTTGCAAGAGCTTTAAACGTTTTTTTAACGTCTCACTGTATTTCTCTGTATTTTTAAAACAGTCATTTGTTGATAATGATATTTAACATCTTGCTAATTATTAATAATAACAAAATGAAGTCCCCCCCCCCCCCCATTCAGTTGCCGTTTATTGACATGTCTGGGGCTGTCTGTGGTTATAGTCTAAACCTAGTATCAACTATTCAGTCTGTTTAGAAAGCTTTTCCTCTTGTAGTAGAAAGGTCTCTTGTAGCAGAAAGGTCTCGACACGCGTCACAAATGAGTACAAGGTAAAAGAGACGCCACATCCCGTCCCAGTGTTGTCATTGTGTGTCCCCCTGTGTCCGGCTCCCCCCCCCCCCCCCCCAGGCCTGTGCGTGCTGTGTCCGAACAGCAACAACTCCCTGCTGGCCTTCCCCGGCACACACTCGGGCCACGTGCAGATCGTGGACCTGGCCAACACCGAGAAGCCCCCCGTGGACATCCCGGCGCACGAGGGCGCCCTCTGCTGTATCGCGCTCAACCTGCAGGGCAACAGGATAGCCACCGCCTCGGAGAAGGTACACTCCCCCCACCCCGCCCCCCACCCGATAAACTTGCAGCCATTTTGAAATTGGCGTGTTTTGCGCCCCGACCAAAAATGGGCAAACAAACAGCCAACGCATCGCACCGTGTCAAAATCACGCCTGTGCCTGTCAAAGGGCCATGGCGACCTATTCTAAGTCGTGCTCGCCCCTTAACCCCCGACAAGCATTTCCCCCTCCCATCTACTTGTGCTTGTGTTCTCCCCCCCCCCCCCCCCCCCCCCTTGCACCTCCAGGGGACCCTCATCAGAATCTTTGACACGTCCGCGGGGCAGCTCATCCAGGAGTTGAGACGAGGCTCTCAAGCAGCTAACATTTACTGGTGAGTGCCCCCCCCACACACACTATCCCTGCACTACACATGAAGCAACAAAACCCCCACGGACAAGCAGTGCGCTTCGGATGGACAGGCGCTTTTTCTTGTGTGGCGACCTGAAACAGCCTTGCTGAATGGTAAACGGAGTGGAGAGCTGCTCCACCGCGGCCCTCTTGGGTTTCAGGCCGACCCCCCGCAGACCTTCTGGAGGCCCGGTGGCAAAGCACGGCGCGGCGTTTCGCCTCAAGCTTCTCAGACGCATTTCATTAGGTTTCGGTTCTTTACCGTGTTTTTTTTTTTTCTGTGTCGGGTGTTTTGCTGTCGCCGCTCTAGCGTCATGGAATGAGTGTGTCACCGATGGTTTCCGTTGTGTTTCTCCGCCAGCATTAACTTCAACCAGGACGCCTCGCTCATCTGCGTGTCCAGCGACCACGGCACCGTCCACATCTTCGCCGCGGAGGACCCCAAAAGAAACAAGCAGTCAAGGTGTCACAGTCTCAACAGTCTAACACAGTCTGTCACTAAATGATGTCGAAATGCCTGTCGGGTGTCTTGATGTCCTCCATACTAAAAAAAAAAAGGCAGAACTTGAAAGGTGTTCAACAGCATGGGGGGGGGGGGGGGGCAGAACGTTTCTATCCAAGTTCAGAGTGGGAGAGCTGTAATCACCGTGAGGGCGCTCCTCTCTCCTCTTGCCCCGCAGCCTGGCGTCGGCCAGTTTCCTTCCCAAGTACTTCAGCTCCAAGTGGAGCTTCTCCAAGTTCCAGGTGCCCTCCGGATCGCCCTGCGTGTGCGCCTTCGGGACCGAGCAAAACGCCGTCATAGGTACCGAACCCGCCTCCTGCTCACGAGAGGGGAATACACACGCACGCACACTACACGCATGCATACGCACAAGAGATTGTAGCGCACAAATCTCTTTTGACCTCGATGGTTTACTTTAGTTTAAGTGTTAGGAGTGTCTTGTCCTGCATGTTGCGCCGGTGCACTTTTATCTGTTTCACCGTGGGAGGGTGAGAAACGTACTCTCGATTCCTTTGTATGTCCTGCCATGTGAAGGAATTGATATTAAAGCTACTTTGACTTTGACTTTCGTCCGACATCCCAGCCATGGCTTTGAGACACGAAACCTACAAACATGGCACAAATTCAACCACCAACGGTTTCCCTTGTCGTGTGTGTGTGTGTGTGTGTGTGTGTGTGTGTGTGTGTGTGTGTGTGTGTGTGTGGGCTATTATGCTGAGTTCATTTATCTCTGGTTTTCTTACATCCATCTCTCTCTCTTTCTCTCTCTCTTTCTCACCGGTGCTCCCCCCGAAGCCATTTGTGCTGACGGCAGCTACTACAAGTTCCTGTTCAACCAGAAGGGGGAGTGTTCCCGGGACGTCTACGCCCAGTTCCTGGAGATGACTGATGACAAGATCTGATGCCCCCGCCCCTTCCCCCCCCCCCCCCCCGAAAACGACTCTGGTTTTTCATTTGGTTCTGACGACCCTCCTTTGCATACCCACCCAGTAAGCACTGTTGATTCGTATTATTATTATTATTCTTTTTTTTGGCGGTTGTGGTTCTGAGCGGGAAGCAAGCGTCGAGAGCTGCCGGTCTGTCGCCCCCCCCTCCACCCATCCGGACCCCCCCTCCCCCCACACACACACGCGGTCGCCCTGCCTCCCATCAACCCACGTCAGACCAGGGGGTGGGGGGTGAGGCTGTGAGTCGGGGACGAGCGATGGAACGCTGTACCTGCAGCCTGTAGACGCTGAGAGACGGAGGGAGCGGACGCCGCAGGGGGTGGGGGTCCTCGGAGGCCCCTGTGGACCACCGCGTCCGAGGAACAAGGGAAAACAAAGAGGGAATTTATTTTTTCTCGTTTTTTTTTTTTTTTTTGAAAGGACAATGTATTGCTTTTTACGATGTCTTCCGCTGACTTTAAAATGAAATACTATGGCTATTTTTTAAAAATCGCATCGTTGATTCCTATGGTAACATGGATTTAAAGAACCTAAAAAAAAAAAAGAAAAAAAAAAAAGATTTCTGTCCACTAACACCGCCTAACCTAAATCTAGGGAGTGCCTCAGAATGTAGAGCGCGACTGTAGAGCAAGCGCGCACACACACACACGCACACACGTTTGTGTGTGTGTGTGTGTGCGCGCGCAATTGTATGTATGTGTGTGTCCGTCCGTGGTATAATGTACATTTGTACCATGGTGACTTGTTTGCAACGCAGGATTCCTGAGAACAAACGTCAGGCACTTGGTGGGGTTGGGTTGGGGGTGGCGGGGGTAATACTTGATTTCTATTTTTGACGATGTACCCGAGCTACGTCTGTGTGGGCTCCAAGACGACGTCTCCCCCGATGTGAGCCGCGGCCTCCTGCGGTGAATTGATTTTTACATGTGTTCAATGTATAAAGACGATTTACCGGACTGATCACTTAACTGCATATAACTGTACAGAATAGATGGATTTTCTTTGTCATGTTTTTTTTTTTTGTTGGTATGTGCAATTTATTATCTCACTTGTTTTTGGATGATTGGAGTATTTCTATTCTTTTACAGAACTACATAAAGGACCGTTTGATTAGGGTAAAAACATTACTGTAGAGGTAATGACCCATACCCAAGTATTATCTTTTTGAATTTGTCCAAAATGGCACTCAATAATTCCTCACATTTGCTGTGTTAATACTTAACCAATATACCTTGATTTCATTGAGCGCACCGATGTATGTGGCATTTTTGTAAATAGTGGTTATTCTCTGCCAGTGCAGTGGCATTCCAGTCTGACCGTAAACACACTGCCTGGTGACCGTACGGTGAACCAAATTGACACTTTTCACATCGGTGGTCGACCAGAGCACACTCGGGTGGCGCATTCATTTGAAGTGCACACTTTCAGTCGTGCCCAGAGGGTCTGTGAACGTGTAGGTGGTGAAATCCGCAATTACACAGACAAAACCAAATGAAAACGATTGAGTGCACCCGCGTTTACTCTGCTTTGACACACACACACACATAAAAAAAAAAAAAAAAAAAAACGTAATTAGAAATGAGTTTGTTATTGGACACCGTGTGGCTCTGTAAACACCACCTATCCAATCTGGATCCCAATGGCGTCGCTTTTATTTTGGGAGTCGTAAGCAGGTTTTTTTTTTTTTTTTTTTTGAAAGACACGACTCGGGTCTGCTCAATAGTTGATTCACTACATCGGGGTTTGCAGGAGAATGCAAAAAATAGTCATGTCAAACGTCCCCTGACTTGTAACTGCATTTGGTTCATTCAGCTTTTGGGGAGTCATTTAGTTTGCAATGGCTTGTTTCAGAATGTAAACCTACAGGCATTTCACACACACACACACACGCACACATACACACACATACACACACACACACACACGCACACACACACACACACACACACACACACACACACACACACACATACACATACACATACACACACACACACGATTGTACAACCCAAAATTGTATTTATGAATAAAAATACTTTTACGCTACAGTGTACATATCTCAATATGCATATGTTTTGTAGGCCCATGAGAGTATTCTAGGTACAAGTTTGAGTCGATGACCAATCTAGTAAAGTAACCTGGACAAGTTGTTTATGGGTATTCCATTCATGTTCACGTTTATTTGGTCTGTAGCCTGTACTATAGTGGGCCGTCCCCTACTGGACACAGAGTACAGGGTATTCATGTTTCAGAGTTACATTTTGAGTCCGGTTGCAGTAGAATCACTCAAGTGTTCCCCCCCCCAAAAAAACAAAAAAACCAGCATCCCCTTTTCAAAGTCAAGTTTCACGTTTTGAGTATCAATCCATTGGTTTTGTAGAACACACTTCAGTCTAGTTTGGGGTTTCGCAAATATATAAAGGATAGTTACAAGTTTTTCTCCAGTAGAGCAAAACTGGCATTTCTGAAGAAAAAAAAAACGATTTGTATATATCCGACATGTTCAATAACCTTGGTATGGTATGTTTACCTATTGGTTTAAAATATCATAATACTTGATTGTATTACAATTGCCAGGCTTCCGACCTGGTATCGGACCGCTTTTGATAAATCTATAAAAATGTATAAAATAAAATAAGACTCACAGAATTGGTCATGGGTTTTAAATTAATTTATAAAAAAACGAAAACAAAAAAAAGAGCAGTTACCCACGGAAGCAGAACATACATCTATCACTTGTTTTTTTTCCTCGTGAAAACATAGAATACATTCTGAAATAGACTTTTTTTTTCCTCTTTTCTATTTTTTAAAGTAGCCCAACAGAATAAAACGATGGCCATGCTACCGAGACGGCCACTTTCAAAACACAAAAAGTTAAACGGAAAACGAAACCGTAATAAAATACGAATACAGCAAAAAGGATGACGGGGCGGATAGGAAAACCGGGGGAACCTAAAGTCCGAGGGTAAGTGCAACACTGGTCAGAATCCTACAGCGCAGGTTCAGTCTTTCATTTCCACGGTCGGTTCTCCTCTGCTCTAGCGCGCCGTCTAGACCCAGAACATGCAAACTCGGTGAAGCACGCGGCCAAATACGCATGGGAATATACGTTTATCTCAAAGGCTAGTTGAAAAATATGTATAAAAAAAAAAAAAGAAAAAAGGAAAATAGCAATTGTAGACGTACACTGGTAATAAAATTAGCATTTGACGGAGCATAAAGGAAGGACAACACAAAACTAAACAAAAAACGAGTCACTCCATATAGTGTTTTTCTTTAAGGAAAAGTAAAAGGAGACTACATTCAGAACCTCATAGTCCATGTAACAAAACGAAAAGCCCAAAATACCAGGTGATGTTTAAACGTTGGTTCTCTTTTTTTTTTTTTTTGTTAAAGACCCCAGTTATAGCTTTAGTAGGTTTCATATTTCTAGATTATCTGTGCCTCAAGAAGACGGGAGAGAATAAAGAAAAAAAAAAAAAAAAAAAGAGAGGACCC
>JAXIVH010000027.1:2977670-3075170 GCA_036785325.1 Urophycis tenuis
TAACCAAAGTTGTTCCCCACCCCCCCTCTGTGTCCCCAGGCAGCACGGCCCTGGCCCTGCCCCGCTTCCACCGCCACTACGAGCACCCGTCGCCCTACGGCCTCTCCGCCGGCCACATGGCCGACGCCCACCTGGAGACCCTGCTGGGCGGCCAGGGGCCCCCCCTGCTCCTCAAGATGCCCGGGGAGGAGGGGCCGCAGGACGGCGGGCCGGACGGAGACGGCTACGGCAGCGGCGGTCCCCACGACGACGGCGGCCACCACCATCACAACAACAACAACAGCCACCATCACCACCACCACAGCCACCACCACCACCACCACCACCACAACCCGCACCACCCCCATCCCCACCCGGACAAACTGTTGGCCAACAGGGAGCTCATGGACACGCCGGCGCCACTGTCCCCCGTCAACACCAAGCTGTCCCCCGACGCCCACGGCATGGCCGGCATGGGCTTCGGCGAGTCCCCCTGGGAGACCATGGAGTGGCTGGACCTGACCCCGCCCAGCTCCGCCAACGCCTTCAGCGTGGCCCCGCCCAGCGGGCCCAGCATCTTCAACACAGAGTTCCTGGACATCACGGACATTAACTTGAACTCTGCCATGGACCTCCAGCTGGACCACTGGTGATGGGCCTCTACCAGGAGCCACGGGATGCCAAGCGGGGTGGTGGCAATGAAAAGCATCGAGTGCTAAGGACACGAAGCTAGCCCCCCCGCTGGTGAGAGCAATAAGACCACCAAGTGCCAAGGAACGCCACGTTAACACCACTGGTTATAGGAATGAGTACAACAGGCGCCAATGAACACACCACTTCAGTGTTAAAACCGTAGATATCCCATCTACACGCCAGGCAGACCAACAGCGCCGGCTCAAGAAAACTACCAGCCTACACGACATCCCAGCAGTTTGGTATTTTAAAAGGAGATCATTTGCCAGCAAACCGAAACCCCCGGTCGTGACTTGAATCTCAAGTGGCAAATTCCCAGAGATTGATTCTCACGATGTATGATTGGGATTCCACATCCAAAGGACAGAACGATTTTTGATGGTTCCCGTCCCGTCGGGACAACGATGCACACAATTACCAAACCAGTATGACCGCATTGACAAGATGAAGGATCTTCTGTGTAGCGGGAGAGTTATTCCAGAGCCGTACGCAACGACCAGTGTTACACCACCTTGACTTGAAACCCTCCCCCACCCCCCCCCCACCCCCCCACCCGCGCGCTGTCGACCCTTTGGGCTTTCTGAGTCCGAGTGCATGTTAGACATTACTGGAAGAAAAAAAAAAAAAAACGACAACAAAAAAAAAGGAACGCGACGCCAAGCGACCTGACGATCGCAAACGCAAAATGGCTGACGGATCAAGCGGTAAACCTCGGGGCTACTCGGACCCGACGGCGTGGGAGGACCACCACGGCCACACACTTTTGTAACCACTTTGTACCGTTTCATGTAAATATGGAGGGAAACGTCACGTCGCACCTCTAGCTTAGTGCACACGTGTCACCGATTGCTTGAACATACTGTAGTTAATGTGTTAGTGCTCACGGACCCCAGCGGCCACGGCTTGTGCTGGGGCAATGCCGTACTTTTGACATTATGTAGACACAATGTCCCCCCCCCCCCCCCCCATAGAGGCCTTTTCATCATTTTGTCATTAGGTAGCTTATTCTAAACTAACACAAAAGAGGAAGGTCTGTAGATGGAAATGGATGAATCCGATTCCCAATTGTCCTGTTGCTTTCCACACGACTGTTATAGAAAAAAAAAAGATACAACTTCATCTCTGCCAATTGTTACGAATATACTCAAATTGTCTTTATTTTTTATTGCAAATTTCACCTTTTTTTTAAAAAAACCTTCACATGTATATTTATTTAAATATTCATATATTATCATGTCCTTATAAATGACATTCCTTCTTGATAGATTGGGATTCTTCATTTGTCGAAAATCCCGATTTCTTCCTTAGTGTTAGGAAGTATGAAGTGTGTTCCTGACACTGTTAAAACTAAATTTGTTTCTTAAATGACTTGTGTCCGTATAAAGTACAAAAGTCAGTTTCAAGCACTTGTGAATAGGAAAATGTAATATATTGAGTTATTTACTGTGAATACTGCACAACAGCTTTAAACTTGCACCCTAGCCTATAGGCTGCCTTCAGGACGTGAGGAAATGCTCTCATTGGTCTAAATTCAATCTTATACAGCCTTTAGAAAAATGCCTTTGTGCTTTATTGCAAACACCGGTGTGGCTTTCGTGCTGTAAGCACAATGCTCATTGACTCCTCGATAAACAAGAATGTACAATTGTTCTTTGTTCAATTGTTTTTTTAACATTTCCAACGACGTGCCTTAAAAAAAAAAAAAAAACAACTCTTTGTTACGATGACCAACGCTGAACCATCCTGACCAAACAGCCCGCCGTCGCTTTAAACAAAAGTGAACGCCGGCCGCCGGCTCAAACCCGCCACCGGCCCGCTCTGTTCTGCGTGTGTGTGTGTGTGTGTGTGTGTGTGCCGACGTTGACTCATTTCACTCTGCAAAACCGCGTGTTGTTTTGACCGGCCTTCAGTCCTAGGAATATATATAGTGGACCTTTTTTTTTTCTTTTCTTTTTTTTTGTGTGTGGTGGAACTGGGTTTGTATTCAGGCAATCTCTTTCCCGTAGCGGGAGAGAGAGAGAGAGAGAGAGAGAGAGAGAGACAGAGAGAGAAAATAAATCACATTGTGACAGAAGCTTCCTCGTTGCTTGCCACAGACGTTTTTGTTACTCCAGTATTGTTCCACACCCTGTATACTATAGACAAGAGCAATAAACGTACCATTGCAAAAATCACCCTCCTCTCCCCCCCCACCTCGACCCGTTTGTTCCTGGTCAGTCATTCCTCAATAAGAACGCTGCGGCTCTCCAGTCGTGTTCAATGTCAGCTTTATTTTTGTATTTCATTTTTACCCTTGATAAAAGATACAATATAATACTCATCGCCCGCATCTTATAATCTAATATGAACATTCTAGTGACTTGCAATTTATACATGTTCTCCTCTTTTGACATTTATATTCCATCTTTTGTAAAAGGGTCGCTTTCGGTGTGCGTTCGCCCCGCACACAAGAGCCACACGCACTCGTGTTTCTCGCACCAAGAGCATTCTGGGTCGTGTGACCCCCAACACACTTTATAACCTCGTGGTTATGTCCACGATGGTCGGCGTGCTGCAGCCGTGACAGACTGCTGCCGCCACCACCACCACCAAATGCTGCTGTCCTCGCTGTGTGTTCATTTTAGCTTAGTTTCGTGTTTGGTTACTCTAAAAAAATAAAAAAAACAATGTTTACAAAAATCCACGGTGATTTTACATTGCATGCCTGCAATTCTAAAACATGAAATAAAATTCGGAGCAACTGCTTTGACGTGTTTCTGTGACGTCGGAAGAGAAGATGAAAGTGGGTGGCTGGCATATTTAAGACTGTGTGTGTGTGTGTCTTCAATGTTTTGAACGAGCGGTGCAGTGATATGTCGAGTGATATTTATAGTGCGTGGGGGGGGGGGGGGGCCCAGGTTCCTTTCGTCCGCGGAGCATTCAGGCTATAGGGGGTGCAGCGGTGGGTGAGGGAACCCATCTAAAATAGTGATTTAACATGTTCTATGTCTGTACATATTATTTTACAGTGATCGTTCTTCTATGCGAGACACGACTTGCTGATCACAGACACAGGCTTTTTTTTTTGTGAAGACACTGCGTCCACAGTGACTCCTGGGTCACCAGCTCCCAGAGAGATATAGACATATATTTATATTTATATATTTCATGGGGAGGGGGTAGGGGGGTGTTTGCATACATATTCATTGACCGGGAGTGAGGGTGCCTGCAGTAACCATGACGATGAGCGCGAGTTTGGACAACCAAGTCTGTCCCTATACACCACCAGGCAGACAGACACACAGACACAGACACAGACACAGACAGACACACACACACACACACACACACACACACACACACACACACAATCCAGTAGGTGGCCATTTCTCGATCATACGCACGAGCATCACTTGTCAACATTTTATTTGGTAAGATTGTGTATTTGTGTACACTGAAATATATATGTATATATATATATATATATACTATATATATATATGCTTGTTTGTTTTTTTTTACTTGAAGAGATTGGCGGTGAATTCTTACTGAAGGAAAGTGTCCTTGCCAGAGGATGGAGATGTGAAGATTTATTTGACATAGTCACCGACAGAGAATACGAGCGGGGTGGGAGCCTTACGGGTGCATTAATTCATAATAATAATAATAATAATAATAATAATAATAATAACAATATTCTAATAAGGGGAGTTATCTTATTGCACTGGGCAATTCAGGAAGTGTTCCGGCGTCATTCTTTGGAACGTGACTGCGGTGGCGAGTCCACGGGGGGGGGGGGGACGAGAAGGCGTGTCATAGGATGCTCTGTGCGCCACGTCTCACTAAAGCCTAAGGTATCCGTGCCCCCCCCCACCCCGCTACCCCACCCAAACCCACACCCACCCCCACCCGGATCCTCCCCTCCCGCTCCACCCGCGGCCCGGTCAGTCCACGTACATGGGGGACATGGGGGAGGTGGGGATCTGATCCAGGATGCCGCAGACGTAGCTGGCGACGTCCACGGTGCGCTCCTCGTACATCAGGATGAACTGGTGTTTCTGGTGGGGGGAGGAGGACACAGGTGAGTGGAACAGCGCGCGCTGAGGAAGAGCAGGAGGCAGAGGGGGAGACGGCGTGGTCGCAAAGAACCACCCCGTGCTCCCGCCGCGCCGACAAACGCTGTGGAATATGGCTTCTGAGAATGAGAGGTGAACGGATGACGTGTACGCGGCACTGTGTGGAGATGCGTTTCAAGGTTCGTGGAGAGCAGCGCTTACCAGGAGCTCCTTGTACTTTGGCCTTTTTGATTCGTCTTTTGTAAGGCTGGTTTGGAAAGTAAAAAAAAGAAACAAACAAAACAATCAGAGGACAAATGCTAAAAAGCATTGAAGTGCCAAAGTGCAGGGAGAGGGAGCGAACAGCAGGGGGCGGCGGACTGCACCAGCGCACCACTGTCACCTGGAGACCTTGATATACTCACCATAGGTTAACAAAGTTAATGAACTTGGGGGAGAACTCCCTCTCCTCCGAGTTGCTGAGCTGAGGCGGCTCGCCCTTCACCACCTGCGTGAGCTGGTCGAACACGCTGTTCCACTTGGGGTACGGAAACCTGCCGGTGGCCAGCTCATACTGAACACACACACGCACGCACACGCACACGCACACACGCACACACACACACACACACACACAAACGCACATACACACTTTTTCATCATGAACAATAACTCAAATCTCACATGAGCAAAAGGAAACTCAAATATGACGTTATTTTAGTCGTGTTAACCACAAGGCTCCAATAGGTGCTTGGCAGTGGCCCTTGGCACCGATGTGAAACAATCAAGAAGAAAGTGTGCTTGGATTGTGATGCTACCGGGAGCCTGTGGCGGTCTATGGAGTATTTTAGCATTAGCGGCGCTTCTGATGCCTAGTGACTCACCAGGGTGATCCCCAGACTCCAGACGTCGGACCGCACGTCGTAGCCCTGTCTGGACGCACTGGGGTCGATCCTCTCCGGCTGGAAGCACAACGCAGGGCCAGTTCATTCATCCGTCCATCATCATCACATATTGACGTTTTCAAAAAAGAGCAACGGATTCAGTGACGAGTAACCAAAGTCAATCTTACAACATGCGACAGATCGCACTTAACCGATCACACCAGACGGGATTGTGTGTGTGTGTGTGTGTGTGTGTGTGTGCGTGCATGCGTGATTGTAATGTTCTGTCTACCTGGATGGAAAGGATCAAGAGCCTTTCATTCAGTACAACGCGTCACCGAGACTCCGTTGTGTCCGCGGTCTACCTACCGCCATGTAGGGCCTGCAGCCCGCGTCTCGGGTCTTGGCTATGGAGTCCACCAGCTGTCCACTGATGCCAAAGTCACACAGCTTGATGTTTCCCCTGCGGTCCATGAGGATGTTGGAAGGCTTGATGTCTGCCACAGAGAGGGCCGAGGTCACGTCACCGTTCGGATTGCACCTCGTTCAGCGACCCCACCCACCAAATGCCACGGCGTTCACATCCAACCAGGTGGGACCAAAAATCCGCACTTACCTCTGTGGATTATTTTCAAGTATTCTTTTAAGTGGTTCAGTGCTTTAACGGTCTGTTTGGGGGGGGGGGGGGGGGGGAGAGACAGCAAACGTCACAATCCATTCGTTTCGGAATATGAATATGTTTGTTGGTCCCGATCAAGAAGAAAACACAACGACTCACTGCTAATGTGATTTTGCCTAGGATTTCCTCCGGAATGACGTCATCTAAAGCACAATATACATATTTGTAGAATTTGTCGAATGAGGTAGACATAAGCTCCATGCATATCCAACAGTCACCCTGAAAGAGAGAATTGACATGGGTTAAGGGTGACAATGTAGTGTCAATATTTCCCACACTAACATGAATACGTATAAGTGCCAAAACAAGAATTTAGTTGTATTAATCCATGTTGAGTGAATATAAATACAAACAGTGGCAGAAGTGGTTATAGGCTAACGGCAACAAACATATGTACGCTAGGGATGCACCGATACCACTTTTTTACAAACCGATACGATACCGATACTTTTATTTGTGTACTTGCCGATACCGAGTACCGATACCGATACTTTCTAGATTTGATCTCTATGAAAGAAGTGCAATTCATTTGAAGGCATATTTTATTTTCTCCTCTGAAGATTATGTCAAGCCTTTAGTAAGGCTGTACCAAATGAACAGGCTATTCCAAGCCAAAACTAAACAGAGCTTTCTGGTTTTAACAAAAAAGCCTTCAAAGACAAAATGCCATCAATTTAGACAAAATGTAAATATAACCAGATAAAGCGAATAACAACAAAAATAATCACAAAAAGTTATCAGAACTATTGCTTAATAAGCACATCACGTTTCAGTTATCAAAAGTATCCTTCTTTCAAGTACACAAACCATGTGGCACTATTCCCATGTTTCTTCAGAAAGGATAAACAAATCAACGAACTATGTTGTCAAATGACATCAAGGTGATCTTTCACTTTATCATACACCTTTGGCAACATCACATCGGTGATGTAGAGGCGACTGGGAATCTCATATATGGGCTCTAGCACTTTTAAAAGACGGCGAAATCCGACATTATCAACAACTGAAAGTGGCTGATCATCGAGCGCTATGAAGTGAGTAAGTGCCTCTGTTATTTGTATTGCCCGTGAGTTGTCTTTGGACATTTTCTCTCGCTTTTGCAAGACGTCATAAGGTTGGCTGCTTCGGTCTTACGCCGCTAGCATTAGTGAACTCTGTATACTAAGCACTATGGTGCGTCTTAAGATGTTTTATCAGATTGCTTGTATTAAAGGAAGTACTTTCCTTTCCGTCTCTCGACACCGTAGCATTACAGATCTTACACTCTGCCGGATGACGCTTTATCTTAAAATATGCCCAAATCGCCGACATGACATAGCCTACTTTTACGTCTTTTCGCAGCGAACTTTCACACACACAAGCCTTTGGCAGAATCTCCGAGTTTCTGCTCATTCATTATCTCCCCCGAGTTAGTTAGGTAGGAAAACTCATCTCTGCATACGGCCGGTTTGATGTAGGCTACTGGCATAGTGGTATCGGTGCGTGGTATCGGCAATTAAAAACGAATACGAGTACGAGTATTTTGATGAAGTATCGGCCAGATACTCGATACTGGTATCGGTATCGGTGCATCCCTAATGTACGCATTTGCCAATTAACGATCACAATTAATTAATTGGATGAGGTAGGGCCAGGGCTTAGAGGAGGGAAAGGTGGTGGTGGAGGTGGAGGTAAAGGAGCAGGACAGACCTCCCTGAAGAGCGCCCCATAGAACTGGACGATGTAGACACAGTCGCTGCTCCTCATCACCACGTCCAGGTCCATTAGAAGCTGTTTCTGTTCCTTCTCGTCCACCGTGGACCGGATCCTCTGAAGAGACAACACAGTGACAACAGGTGAATGGTTCAGGTGGACATGATCCACTGCAGAGACAACACAGTGACAACAGGTGAACGGTTCAGGTGGACATGATCCTCTGCAGAGACAACACAGTGACAACAGGTGAACGGTTCAGGCGGACACACAAAACTAAACACCAACGGCTGACATGTAACTGAATCTCCGACAAACATGGAGCTGTGCATGCAACCGTGGGCGTGGGTCAGAAGTGGTTGCCTCGCCTCGCCATGAACTGGTGAATCTGAATCAGTAAGATAACTGTTGAATACGGGGTCCATAGTTAACACCTGCCACCAGCCAATTATGGCGGATAAAAAAAAAAAAGCAGGTCGTTTATTTTGGACGCCGGTTGGATTGCATTTAGAAAGCGACGCCCCGGCCCTCAACAGCAACACACGCATATTTACTTTCTTTAGCGCGCTGACGGCAAAGTCAGAACCTGCAAGGCAAATATCTGCATTTCAACTGGTTCGGTAGCGTGCACAAGCATCAGGGGCACTCTGTCCCAGCGGAAGTGGTACGCGCTATAGCAAAAATGGCAATAAATTATTCTGATTCTGAACGGGAAGCACCGGGACGGCCGGCTCCCTGACGCATCGCCAGCCTCCAAACAGCCGAGTGGCACGCATGATTTATAAATATGTATTAAATATATATATATATATATATATATATATTGAATTAATTCTCTGAACTGCGCGTCTGTTCTATAGGCGGCCACGCGTCGTGCAACGGGATCAGGAAATCCAGATGTGTCGCGCTGCGAACGGTCAAAATAGAAACATCATCGTGAAAGACTCCTGCACATCTGTATCGGGTCATGTTCTACAACGGCAGGCCATCAAAGCTCATGTGCAACCCTTTATGAATGATGTAAATACTTTTAGTGTGCACTTTACATTTCCACAATTCTACTACAAATCATTCTCCATTGCTGCTTATTTTCATTCCTCATCGTACATTCTCCATTGCTGCTCTTACTGTTATTCAGTACTTATTGTATTTAATTTAATTGAACCGTTTTCTTTGATTTACCTTCCATGTTGGAACGGGCCTCGTCCAATACATTAGCATTGTGCAGAATGACTACAAGTGAGTGCTGCACATTTGACAATAAAAAGGACTTGAACCTTCAAAAGACTTTGGGGACACGTCGGTCACCGGGGGGGGCCCGGCTCACCTTGACGGCCATGATCTGGCCGGTGGGCTTGTGCACCATCTTGTTGACGGAGCCGTACGCCCCTCGGCCGATCTCCCCCAGGTCCCTGAGGTCCTCCGCCGTGAAGTCGCAGTGCTGCTCCGGCGAGATCTTCAGCTTGCCCGACGACTCGATGCTGTGCGTCCGCAGGCGCTCTCTGAGAGGGACCGCGGGAGGTGGGGAGCAGCGGGTAAGCGGTGAAGTTGCTGAGCCTAAGTTTGTCGAGCGACTCGCTCAGATTGTGCATCGTAGCCTGCGCTCAATTCAGGAAGACTCTAAAGCGAGGGTCTACATGCTTTACTCTGAGCCTGTCAGGAGGTACAACAACGCTGAGTGCACACATGCCGAGTCAAGCCAGGCAGCATCGAGTGACATCGATGATTGTAACCATATATATATACACACATATACATACTGTATATACACATCAATCCTGAACAAATGCCAAAAGTTAACAAATGAAACACAGGACGAAAATAATGGCCGACACGGCCCGCCAGGTAGTCAAAGCCCCCGGGAGGGTACTCACATGTGGGGGTTCTGAAAGGACGGTGCAGGCGGCGGGTGGAGGGGGAGCCTGGTGGCGGGCTTCACGGGCGGGTTGGCGAAGTTCAGCTTCAAGGCTTTACGTTTACCTGCAGGGGGGGGGGGGGAGGCAAGGAGAGAGCCGCAAGTCCCACACCGTAGCGCGACCCGGCACTACGGCAGCATGTCCACACCAACGCCACGACCATGCATCGGCTAGGAACGCCGTACGTTCGGAAAGAGGCATCAAAATGCATCTCAAACACAAGCTATGTGCCCCGGATGTGCAGGAGCTCCCAACCTTTAGGCACGGCACCACTGCTCATGCCACATTGGGTACGCCCAATTTATTGTTTGCTCTATATGATCTCTATCCAATCAGCTGTCAAATGAACCTGACAAGGACTCAAGTCAGAGCTGTCAATCAAAGCCAGTACAGGCCACACCCATTTAGACCCGAGACATCTGGGATGAGCCGACCAATACGTTTTTTTATGCACCATTTTAACACCGTAGATCTATGTATAGATTACCTGAGCCTCAGCCATTAACCTTTTACAACTTATGGTCAACCGACCTGACCATCACACGTAGCCTCATTCATCATTATTAGTAGGCTGCCACAATGCAAGCATGCCTCCAGCACCACATTGGGAATCCCTGCGTCTCACCGCTTTCCCTGAAGACGAATGCGGCGAACTACACAGTTCAGACCGGGGCCAAGCCGCTTGAAAAGAGGCCAACGTGACCCGACACTTAATTACCACCTCAGCCAATAGCGAGTAAAAGCATTTGAGCCTGCTGCTGTAATCACCGTCGTCGTCATCGTCGTCGTCTTGCACATGCCCTGGTGGTGTGCCACTCCAAAACATACCCTCTACACCCTTTTTTAGTCCAAGTGCAACACCAGGCAGACAGGCCTCCTGCAGCCTGGAACACGCCTGGAACACGCCTGCATCGGTCTCAGGCTAGGCAGCACACGCAGAGCGCGCCCCGCCACCAGAGCAGCACACAAGGCTGCTTCAATAGTGCAAAGTGGCTTCCTTTTTTGTCGGTCTCTATCCCGTCCCACAGCCCCACGCAACAGCGGAAAGGGGCGGACACTCATGCACGACAACAATGGATCAGAAAGACAGTCATTTGTCTCAACCAAAATGATGCAGCCATGCCGGTGAGTGAACGACATTCAGTTGAGAAAAGCCACTTTGGACTATTGACCGAGAGATAGGTTTGCTGCTATGTGTTGCTTGCTATGTGTAGGGGTTCTAGTGCTTACTTTGGGGCACTCCAGACAGGCTTATCTGAATCCCTGAGGTGAAGAAAAAAACAATTTACTAACATTGTCTTTGGGCTTGTTTCAAGGGATAGATAGTGTAGTTATGTTTTCATATCGAATGCCCTCCCAAAATGGGTCCCTTGTTGAAGACTGAATGCATGAACTGTTAAAGTGACTTCAATGTTTGTCTGTGTGCACCCATTCAAAGCTTGGTTAGAGGAGAATATATTGAGAAAAAGACAATAGAGTTGATTTTGAATCGCAGAAACCAAATTTACACCGATTAGAATCCTAAATACCAATTCTGTAATGTTTTGAAACTAAATATATAAGAGAACATGCAGAGAATATTGTAATACCATTTGGTCAGCATTAATAAAAATAAAATACAATAACAGTAGATACAAATGAAAACAACAGGTGAAGGAATATATGTAAAATAATCATTTCATACGTAACCAACATAACACCAAAATCCGTAGAAGTAATATATGTTGAATACCTGTTTCATTTTGACATCTCCAGCACGTGTTGGTTTCTGCAAGGTTTAAATAAAACGTTTGATGCTAGAAATATGCAACAGTTCAGATTTCTAGACGTGTGTCAAGTCAATGATGTTAATCGTGGCTGCAGACGGGAGGTGTGATGTGCAAAACACCCTACAGGGACTTTGATTAACGCCAGGTTTCACGAAATAGCAAGCAGTAAACATAGACATCAAGATGGGTATACCGTCTATTGCGCACTTGTGTGAGTGAAGAGATCACACTGATCATACTGACAGGGACAGTGAAGGCCTTTTAGCTGTAATACCCCAACCTCAAGTGTAGTTAAAAGCGATGTAAGGACATTGTTTTAAAAGAAACCGCCCATTGCTACACACTACAAAACAATACACTTGTAATGAGTCTGTAAAAATCAGTATGTAGCGAATACAGATCACTACAGTGCAACACAGCAGGCCCACCGACATAGCAGCTACAACAGCATCACTGCTAACTAGGTAGCCATTAATTTCATGGAGCTACAAGCTACATTTTGCAGCAGTTCCGTATTCATATTTTTATTGTTATGTAATAACGGAGACGTCTGCGCCTACCTTGCATGCTACTGCTCACTGTTGTCAGGTTGTGTGTCTTGGTGTGAAAGTGTTGTGGTCCTGTTGTGTTGCTGGGGCTTGTTGAGTTGCTGTTGGGACAGGGAGTCGCCATTGTTGTGTTCGCTTCCAGCAGCGCTCGGGCTGCAATGCAGAGAGCAAACTTCGCCCTACCTCCGGCTCCAAACGGGACACTGCAGCGCCAGTCGGGTAGGAGGAGCTCGTGGATTGTAGCGTTATCCCGGTCAAACGCAATTATATTTCCGGTTTTGTACTACCTATGCGCTGTGTACGCCAGTTCAGTCACCGAAGCAAGTGGAATAACATCACGACAATAATAAGAACAGAAACGAAATAGAGAATGAATGTGGAGTTTTGTTCTTAAAACTTTACGAAGCAATTACCGAAACATGTTACCGAAACGGATATACCATATCACCGCAAGTCCCGCCCTCGCCAATAACGCTAATTTGTAGCATCGCGTTCCAGGCGTTCCGTCGTGAGATGAGATCGCCTGGGAACGAGGTTACTGCGCCAGTACATCGCAGTTGCAACATACAGCCACGTATGGTGGTGGTGTGTCAAGATAGATGCAACATAGTCTATGCAGAAATGAGAGGTGGACCTGCTGTCGTGACCGTATACATGTAATAACGAGATCGAAGCCAAGAAGAAAGTCAACCTTCGTTGCCAAGCGGACTTGATTTCAGCGCCATAGAAACACAAAGCTAACGTAGCAGGTTGGCCCTCCCTGGTCATGGGTACATTTTCAACCCATGTGATATCTGCTGTCAATAGCCCCAATGATCTTTTGTTTTATTTGAATGCAAGCACCGAAACACAACGTAATACTCATTTGCTTTAGAGCCATGGAAATACTTGCTTGCTTACCATTGAATAGCATACCCTCACCTGACAGCTGCTCTATTCACCCACTCTCTATTCTTACTGTAGAATGTTGAGGTAGAAAAACAAAATGTGTTTATGACTGTAAAAGTGAACTGCATTATCCAGATAGGCTGACACAAACACACATACACATTTAGTTTTCCCATAAAGTTATGGATAATGCTGATTTCTGCATAGTGACATTGTCCAATACAATATCTGAGACAATGCAGCATGTTGCATCTTTATTATGTGCCTTGAAATCAAAGAATTGTACAATCAACCAACAAATTATACAGCACTCAAGATTGTTCAAGTAACCCAAGGTTGAATATTTTTAAAACTATAATAAATATAACAAAAGGATATCGCCTTGCATATCAGTTCAAACAAATTCTCAAAGCAGCACCTTGAATCTCATTTCGGCCATCGCAGCCCCACGGCCGAATGTGCGCCACTGTATTCCCGGTATACATTATAAAGAAAACAAAAATAAAATCTATATTATTCAAGCGTGTTTTTTGTATTGCACACCTCTCCGCCGCCGCACGTGATCTCACATGATCTGCGTGTCGTCCGGCGGCCACGTGAACCTCAGCTCCCTCTCCGCGGTCCGTCCGCTGCCCTTCAGCAGCATTCTGTCCTGGTACACCCAGACGGTGGCGAAGGCGTCGCTGCCGGGCGGGGTCTCGATCACCCCCTCCAGGGTGACGTGGTGCACGCCCGAGTCCCTGTCGTGGTGGTAGCCGCCGTCGTGGTCATGGCCCGCCATGAAACACACCACGCAGCCGTGGGCCCCGATCACGGCCAGGAGGTCCTCTGAGTTCCAGGCCAGGCAGATGGGCTCCGTGGAGCGGGGGTGCACCGGAAGATGGCCTGTTTGAAAACGCACGCACACGCACGCACACACGCGCACACACACACACACACACACACACACAGGATTCCATATTGCTTTCCAAGTTTTACTGTTTTTGTTGTTCTCTATTGTTAATGTTTTTTGTAATCATTTTTGGGTGGGCGTTCATATATCAGCAAGAAGGCCGACTCATCACTTACTGACTATGATGACTCTTTCCTCGTTCTCGTCAGACAGTGATAGCACTCCATCCAACCAGTTCAGTTGGTCTCTACTGAACCCTCCATTGAACTTCACGAATTTACGCTTGATTCCTTCCTCGGCTGAATTGAAAAGGCAACATATTATACAGTGACTCAGTACAAGTCCATATGGTATTTAGGCCTGCAATAATAAAGAAAAAAAAAATATATAGAAAGTGTACACACACCTGGGGGGTGATTCAGGTCCTCATTGCTGTTGTGCTCTTTTAAAATATTCAGTGCATTGTTATATTGCACACTGGACACAGTCCTTCCCAAAATACTCACATCATAAGCATCCAGCACCACAAATCGGAATTTAGGAGCTGGGTTGAACTGGTAAGCGTAGATGTCGCCTGTAAGCGGTCCTCCACTCCCGCTATCACAGTGAGGCGTACTGTTCAGCTTGGACTTCATCAGTGTGTCCCTGCTGAAATTGTAAAACTCGTGATTTCCCCAAACGTGGTGGACTTCAGCGGGACTGGTGCTCAACTCCCGCATCACGGTGTCCAGGGCCTGGTCCGACGAGTCATGCTGCTTATTAAAGCCGTCAATGATGTCCCCCAGCTGGAGGATGAAGCTGGGCTTGACAGCGGCTCTCGACCAACTATCACGGGCGTTGCGTAACAGCTGGAGGCTGCTTCTGTAGTAGCGTCTCCGTGTGCGTGTGTAGTTAAAGCCGTCGTCGATGTCCGCGTATTGAATGTCGGCGATCACTCCGAATGTAAACAGTGGGGGACTCTCGGAGCAACTTTCCATCACTATGTCTGTGTTGTGAATTGTGTTGCCCGTCCGCGGTCTGTATCTAGGTCTATAAAGTAAGCCGGCTGTAAGGTCTGAGTAGCCTCTTAATCTATTGACATTTCGACTCAAATAAGCCAGCCCCTCCGCTTAAAAACAAACACAGTGTAGTCAAAAGACAGTAGTCTTGCAGTCTGACGTATGGAAATTCACTGAGTTCCGGCTAGTGTCACTTTGTCATGGGTAGGATCCTCTGGCGCGTTAAATACGCATACAAACAAGACCAGTGCAACACTGCGGCTTGAAGGGGAAGTGCATACTGATGTCCACTTTGTGTACAAACATCACAGGTTCTTATTCATGTAGGCCTACAGTCTACAGCCAGGACCTGTGCAGGTCCTGTGTCCTATGGAAGACTAGCGAAGCCCATTTTCGCCAGTAAAATAAAAATGATCAGTAAATAGAGATAAAGAGAAAGTCTTATTTATGCATTTCAAAATGTAATTGATTTAAAGTTATTAGAAAATAAATTACCAGCGAAGTCATGAAGGGAAGGCCTTTGAAAGTTTTACCTCATAATTCGATCATTTAATCTCTGGGTCAAAATGTATTCTGACTGAGCTGGATTTGGACTTGGCCCAAGTCAGCGAGTCAGCGACTGATGATAAACTAAATTAATCAAATATTTGAGACAGTTTACAACACTGCAACTCCATTGAGTCCTCTCAAAATGGAACCAAAAAAAAAAAAAAAGCCAATGATGGTGTTCTGATGTACAAACCATATAGTCCAACATGCCACAACCAGAAAGTGCAGACACAAGGGTGTGTGATGAGCTTTGAGGTTCACGCACAGCCTAGGCATGTACACATGGTCTCCATGCAAATATTAAGCGCTCCTCACAAATGTTCCTTCTTAAATGGAGCATTTTTTTGCAAGAAAGCGTTTTGTGTAAGGAACATCACATTCCAAAACAACTAAAAATGTTGCGTAACTACATATGAACTCAACAGTCAGTTGCTCAGGCAGCTGTTGCCAGTGAACAGGCCATAGGCATGAGAGAAGACACTGGAAGAGACTAAAGACAAACACATTTTCCAAGCATAAAACTTTGTCAGAATATAATTATTTACTTTAGGTCTGATCATCTCATTGATAACAACTG
This sequence comes from Urophycis tenuis, assembly GCA_036785325.1. NCBI lineage: Eukaryota > Metazoa > Chordata > Actinopteri > Gadiformes > Phycidae > Urophycis > Urophycis tenuis. The sequence continues at coordinate 2,993,769 of JAXIVH010000027.1, forward strand.
TCCATCTGTCATCTCTCATTGTGTGCACCAGGCTGCTACGGATGGTCTACCAGTCTGCGGTGGCCAGTGTCACCTTCTTCGCTGCCGTGTGCTGGGGAGGAGGCATTGGGAGCGGTGGTGCCAGTAAGCTGTACAAGCCGGTGAGGAAGGCGAGCTCTGCGGTGGGGATGAAGCTGGACTGTGTGGAGGCGGCGACAGTGAGGAGGACGAGGGGAAAGCTGCTGGCGATCCTGGACTACCCCTCTCATCCTCTCTATGCCGAACTGAAGCAACTCAGGAACACGTTCAGCCACAGGCTCACTCAGCCACGTGCCTCAAAGCGCTTGGGGGGCTCCTTCATCCCATCAGCCATCAGGCTTTAGGAAGCCCCAACACCACCAGACAATGGACTGAACACCACACTACACATACACCACATCACACACCTTGGACTGTCTTCTAGCCGTTGTTATTTTAGGTCTATTCATATGTTGTACCTGGAATACCTGTAAAAATTTGCACATCTTGCATATTCCGCACATTTGCACATCTATTTTTGCACTATGAACAGCTACCAAGGATGTTTACTACGTATGCATACAGGTTCTCACTTTTTCACCGACCTGACTTTAAGAGCTCGCATTTAATTTAACCTAATCTTGTCTAGGTAGATCTATTTGTTTATTGACTATAGTCAGGCTCTCGTCGCTATTGCACTAAGAAGAAGAAGAAGAAGAAGAATTACTCATTTGATCCCGTGAGGGAAATTTGGTCTTCTGCATTTAACCCAATCGTGAATTAGTGACACACTCAGAACACAGTGAAGCACACAGTGAGGTGAAGCACACACTTAAACCCGATGCAGTGAGCTGCCTGCAACAGCGGCGCTCGGGGAGCAGTGAGGGGTTAGGTGCCTTGCTCAAGGGCACTTCAGCCGTGCGCACTGATCGGGGTTCGAACCGGCCACCCTCCGGTTACAAGTCCGAAGCCCTAACCAGTAGGCCGCGACTGCCCCATAATCCCCCTAATCTATCCCCTGTACTGCTGGTCACTGTGAATTTCTCCTAAGGGGGATTAATAAAGGAATATCTTATCTTTTAGAATAAGAGTGGACAAAGGGGAAGGTAGTATGGCCAATGTCTTATTCCAATGTCAAGGATGGTGGTTGAAGACTGGTGGCTATTCAACCGGAGGCCTGTGGGATTGGTACGGTTGGAAATTAACCAGTCGAGGATTTATAGGTGGCCCCCAAGGTAGATCAATATTCAAGTTGGGCCATGCGAACCAATCCTTTAATAGAAAATCGAAATCTTTAGTTGCTGTTGTCTTGGCCGGCGCCTTCACATTGGCCGGTGTTGTGGGCATGTATTGCTGTTGATAGACCACCTGTTGTCCATATGGATTGTTGTAGAACTGAGGCAGAGGCCACTGGTTGTATGGATTGGGCACTGGAAGATTTTTTGCTGGCTGTTTTTCTGTAGGTGGATTTTGTGCTGGCCGACTTTCTGCAGGGGGATTTTTTGCTGGGGGCTTCGTTGTAGGTGCCAGTGGAGTGGGCATGTACAGATGTTGCTGTACCTGTTGTCCATATGGATTATTGTAGAACGGAGGCATGGGCCACTGGTTGTATGGATTGGGCACTGGAGGATTTTTTGCTGGCAGTTTTTCTCTAGGTGGATTTTTTGCTGGCAGACTTTCTGTGGGTGGATTTTTTGCTGGCGGCTTCGTTGTCGTATGGGCAGGTAAAGTGGGCATGTACAGATATGTCTTATGTCTGCACTTGCTCGAGAGAAAATGCCCAGAAAAGCAGGCGGAAGTTGTTTTCCTGAAATCAAAAAAAAAAATTTTTTTCATCCCAGAATGCATTCTGACCATTGACTGTTTTGTTTTATAAAACACAGGATATGATGTTATCACCCTAAAGTGCAGCGGACTTTGCATGACAGGGGCGTCCTTCTCCCTGAGCCAAGCTTGTGCCTGACCGCATACCTAAATGGGACTAGGTGTTGCAATCCTAACTATACTCTGAGAACTGTGGGTGGGGATGTCATCTCAGGGTTGGGTGGAAAGGGCCAAGGGTTTCATCGGGGTCGTCAGGTGGGCGCCCTCCATCCTGGGTGTTTCGCTGACTGGGCCCACGACACCTCAAGAGGGTTCAGCAGCAACACCTGGCGTCCCAGGTGTTGCTGCTGAACCCTCTTGAGGTGTCGTGGACAAACCCTCCGTGACGTCACCCATAGACTTCTTAACAGCGGAGATGAAGCCTAAAATTGAGCTTCTGGGCGCCGCCATCTTGGACATTTCAGTCTGTGTTCTAAGCCCGCCTACCTCCGGCCAGACCAATCAAAGCCTCGAATCCGTGAAGGTCATGCCGTGATGACATATGACAGCTGCCAATCAAGTTGACCACGCCCTTAATTATTCATAAAATACATCCTTCTCTGTGCATTAAAATAATGGATTCTAAAAAAATTCACCCCCCTCACAGTTGTCATGGACTCGAACACTACTGAAAGACACCAAAACCGTTTTTTGAACCAGGCTGTAAACATGTTTATTTTGGCTGTAAAGTTGGACATTTTAACATGGGTGTCTATGGGAGTTGACTCCTTTCTGCAGCCAGCCTCAAGCGGCCAGTCGAGGAACTGCAAGTTTTTGCACTTCCGCATGGGCTTCATTTTTCAGCATGGAATGTTGCCGCTTGATTCTGACGCATGCCATGCCTCATCTGAAACTCGCCTATTGAGTCAAGGCTGCCTGAGTTTATAGCTGGAAAGCAATTAGCAGTCAAATGTAACAACTGCAGAAGCTAGTTAAGCTCAATGTTATCTCTATGAGAGTTTATTTTTAATCACAAATAAAAAAAATGAAAAATATATAGCAAAGCCATACGGAAGTAGATCTTTGGAATACAGTTTGAATGAAGTAGAAGAATAATCTGATTTTAATGTCTCCATGTGATTATTTTCATTTGGTTCAAGTCCAGCCATTAAAACCTTCCATTGCCGTGGAGATCCTGAGAAAAAATTGTAGCAGGATTGCACAAATCTGAAAAAAGATGGTGCCTCTGCGCAGCAGTCAACACTGTTCATTCCAACCAGATTAAGTGAGTGCATAGCGCAGGGTATCCAGTTGGCCAAGGGGGCTACCTCTTCATAGTACTGTTTATTGTTCATAGTACTGTTTATTGTTTATTGTTCATAGTACTGTTTATACTTTTTATACACTGTTTAAAACTGTTTATACTGTCCATACTGTTCATAACATCCATACTGTTCATTTATTCGTTACTAGTACTATCATTACCCCCATAATGAACCCCCATAATGCACCTCTTACTGTTTACTGTTTACCGTTTACTGTTACTGTTCTCAATTTGCACATTTTTCTATTTACTGTTTATTGCACTCGCGACCACCTTAGTATTTTTTATTTCTATTCTTATTTTTTATACTTATATTTTTATATATTTATATTTATATTGCATGCTGTCTTGCACCAGGGATTGAGGGAAACGGCATTTCGGTTCTTGTGTATGGCCTGTACATTCATGAAAACTGACAATAAAGTTTACTTGAATCTTGAATCTTGAATCTTGAATCTTGAATACGCGCTCTCAGGCCCTTGTTGACTCCTAAAATGTTAAGATGCGTTATCGTAACACTGGCCCCGACAATTTGTGATGTCAAGATTAGTTTCGTTGAGAATCTGTGAGACTGATCCAAAAAGCGATTCGCCAGTGTGACTGAAAATGGGAAGAAATGTCAAAAACCTCTCAAAAACTTTGCCCTGTTCTGACCCATAGCGGACCACAAATGACAGCTGATCAGTGTGAGCCAAATCAGGGGTAGAATCAACAATCATTGCAAATTACTTTGATCTCTGCACTTGGCAAATGATTTCTGCTTGCACGCGTTGTCCCATTAGTGATATGAACTCCTCACAAATTGTACTAGAGATAAGACAGACAGACAGACAGACGTACTTTAATAATCCCTGAGGGAAATTGCATTCGTTACATACAATACTCCAGTGCAAAAGGAAGAAGAGACAGACACTCTACGTAAAGTAGTGTTAGAATATGAATATATAATATAAACCTATGTAAAATATAAAATAAAATAAAAACCTATGTAAAATAAACCTATGTAAAATATAAAACCTATGTAAGCAATATACAAAATATACAAACATAAAGAAATATACATAAATGTACATACAACCAGGCATACACTGAGAGGTGATAGCATACGCAAGGATGTAGCATGTCAGATTCTATGTTGGAAAAAAGACCAGTTGTGCAAAGAGATGACCAGTTATGCAGTGAAAAGATAAGATAAGAGGTTGTCCCCTTCCCCTTGTTCCCATATTTCTTTGCGTTCTGCTAGAAAAGGGTCAAACTTACTGAGAAGCTCTAGTACTCCAAGGTAATTGCCATTGTGTGGTGATCCGAAAGTCTCTTCACTTCCCTGGAATGACAGACCGCGTTCTGACAGAAACCTAGTCACCTCAACCACTCGCTTAAGAACCTGTCGCCAATAGCTCTCCTCATCTTTGCACTGCTCGATTAATTCACAGTCAATTCCCCGGGGCTGCGTTCGTGCCTGCCAAACCAAGACTGCGTTTCTATGCGATTGGTTTATCTCATGCTCCTCCACACGGACGGAGCTATGCTTCCAGTCGGAAAAACCGCAGGAGCAAGAAAAAGACGTAGTCGTCTCACTGAATAACCGACAGAAGAAGCAAAACACACTCCCTGTTGATGGAAAATCAACCAGCCACTCTCTTGGAACATGCTCTCCATTACGCATCTTACGTGTGAACAGTTTCTTGCTGAGGTATCTTTTGGCATTCTTGTATACCTGCTCAGATGCTGTAAAGGAGACATTTATTCTGGCACAACAGGGATGCCTTAACTCCCTTGTTAACCCAATAATGCTGTAAATCTTCTGTCACTGGACCCCAACATGCAATATCAGTAGATATAGCTATCTCTTCAGGTCTAGAACATGTCACTAAGTGAGATCTGTCACCTAAATCATCAAGAGCCCTTGATGAGCCCGATTCACATGCCTCTTCTTCCAGCAGCACCGACACTTCGGCAGGAGCAGGGAGGGGTGTCGGAGCCGATAACAGTAATGTTGTCAGGGACAGGGGTAGTAGGCCTGGACGTAGACTTACGACTATTTTGATCCTCATCAGGGCAATCAACACTTTTAAAAAAAGTGGACAGTTTGGGGGTTTTACTGAGAACGTCTGCCTGCCATATTTGCTTTTGCCGTGTTAGCTTTTTTTCGAGCTCCACTGTCATATTTCCTAATCGTCTCATGCGAAGCCATTGTCTGTGATGGCATGCATTGATAGCGGCAACGACATGGGCTTCACTACGGGTGGGGAAATGCATCAAAAATATCAATATGATTTTTTTTATTTTTTTTAAAATGTCCCGCACTGGGGCCCCCTAGTGGCTGGGGCCTGGGGCAGCTGCCCCGTTGCCCAATGCACAAACGCGTCCCTGAACATGCCACAACCAAAACGCGCAGACACAAGGGTGAGTGTTTACACGATGAGCTCCAGAAGATCACGCAGGGAGCAATTTGCCTTCTTAAATGTAGCATTTTGTGTGAGGAACATCACACAATTTAAAATGATGCATAACTACATATGAAATAAACAGTCAGTTGCCCGAGTAGGTAAGGCAGCTGTTGCCAGTGAACTAGCCATAGGCATGAGAAGACACTGGAAGAGACTACAGACAAATATTTTCCAAGCATTAAACTTTATTGTCAGAATATTTCAGTAGCATAGTTTAGTGGCATGATTTTTTTTTAAAGTAGGAGTGGACAAAGGGGAAGTGAGTAAGGCCAACGTCTTATTTCATTGTCAAGGACGGTGGTTGAAGACCAGTGGATATTCAGGTGGTGATCCATAGAATTGGTATGGTTGGAAATTGACCAGTCAAGGTTTTATAGGCGGCCCCCAAGGTAGTTCAATATTAAAGTTAGTCAATGTGAACCAATCCTTGAATGGCAAATCGAACTCTTTTAGCTGCTGCTGTCTTGGCTGGCGCCTTCACATTGGCCGGTGATTTTGTAGTGGGCATGTATGGATATTGCTGTACCTGTTGTCCATATGGATTATGGTAGAATGGAGGCATGGGCCACTGGTTGTATGGATTGGGCACTGGAGGATTTTTTGCTGGCAGTTTTTCTGTTGGTGAATTTTTTGCTGGCAGACTTTCTGTAGGTGGATTTTTTGCTGGGGGCTTCGTTGTAGGTGCCGGTGGAGTGGGCATGTACAGATGTTGCTGTACATGTTGTCCATATGGATTGTTGTAGAACGGAGGCATGGGCCACTGGTTGTATGGATTGGGCATTGGAGGATTTTTTGCTGGCAGTTTTTCTGTAGGTGGATTTTTTGCTGGGGGCTTCGTTGTAAGCGCCGGTGGAGTGGGCATGTACAGATGTTGCCCATATAGATTGTTGTAGAATGGAGGCATGGGCCACTGGTTGTATGGATTGGGCACTGGAGGATTTTTTGCTGGCAGTTTTTCTGTAGGTGGATTTTTTGCTGGCAGACTTTCTGTGGGTGGATTTTTTGCTGGCGGCTTTGTTGTAGGTGCCGGTGGAGTGGGCATGTACAGATGTTGCTGTACCTGTTGTCCATATGGATTGTTGTAGAATGGAGGCATGGGCCACTGGTTGTATGGATTGGGCACTGGAGGATTTTTTGCTGGCAGACTTTCTGTGGGTGGATTTTTTGCTGGCGGCTTCGTTGTAGGTGCCGGTGGAGTGGGCATGTACAGATGTTGCTGTACCTGTTGTACATATGGATTATTGTAGAATGGAGGCATGGGCCACTGGTTGTATGGATTGGGCACTGGAGGATTTTTTGCTGGCAGTTTTTCTGTAGGTTGATTTTTTGCTGGCAGACTTTCTGTGGGTGGATTTTTTGCTGGCGGCTTTGTTGTAGGTGCCGGTGGAGTGGGCATGTACAGATGTTGCTGTACCTGTTGTCCATATGGATTGTTGTAGAATGGAGGCATGGGCCACTGGTTGTATGGATTGGGCACTGGAGGATTTTTTGCTGGCAGACTTTCTGTGGGTGGATTTTTTGCTGGCGGCTTCGTTGTAGGTGCCGGTGGAGTGGGCATGTACAGATGTTGCTGTACCTGTTGTACATATGGATTATTGTAGAATGGAGGCATTGGCCACTGGTTGTATGGATTGGGCAGGTCAGCTGGTTGAGAAGCAGGTGGAATTTTTGCTGGTGGCTCTGCTGTAGGTGGGGGATGAGTAGGCATATGGGAAATTGGTTGAACTGTGGCCACAGGGTTCATCGGTGGTATGGGGCATGACAGCATGATGGGCCTTCTATACCAAAGCATTGGTAGGATGTAACATCCATCCTGTAAAAAAAAAAAAAATGTTATTTTGACCATTACAAAAATTAGAAATTTAGTCATAACAGCATTTCACACCACCTCTTGCATCATTTTGCAGCCGTCATATGGAGCCACCATTGTTAGTGCTTGGTAGTGTCGCCTGACCGAGTAGCCACAGGTTGTAGGATCCTGGCTAAGGGGAAACGGTGTGGCATTTTCTACAAAACAAGACAAACAGTCAAACACTTCCAGGCAATGGCTTTTAACACGTCGATTGAGTGGATATTAGAATTTCACCTTGAACCAGTGCCAACTGTGATGCCCCCGGCTCCCTTGCCATCAGCTTCATCTGGTTAGCAGTACATTGCAAAAACGGTTCCATGCGCTGCCATTGTTCACTAGGATCTAGCAGCTGCCCTTTAAAAACACAGCAGATACATGGGAGTCACACCAACAACCACACTGGACAATTATCCAATGCAAACAATTGATCCTCACCTGATGAGTCTGCTTGATAGTCGATTGTATCGTCAGCAGAGGAAGTCACAAGCCAGTTGGCACGCACACTTGTTGGCAGACCAGTTCGCCCTTTCTCAAAGAAATTGCCAAACAAAATCTTTCCTTCTTGATAATTTAACATTGTGCCACCAATTTGTCCATTTCTAGCAAAGGCTTTCCTTAAATTATACGACTGTGTCATGGGTGCTAAACATACTATCAGCACAGCTGAAGCAATGTTAAAGCTACGCCACACTTCAGCCTCCCCTTTGTGTCCCATAGTGCAACACGCCCTACTACCACTGCTACTTCTTCTTCTGATATCACAGCTCCACAAGTTTATATTGTTTTTACATGGCTGTACTAATTACCAAATCGACCAATCAAATTCAAGAGCACCTTTTCACAGCAGCCATTTTGTTTTGTCATAGTAAGGTAAACACAGGTGTAACCTATCAATTTAAGTAGGGTCCCCAAATGTAACAACTGGAAAGCGAGGCTCAAAGTTATCTCTGAGAGTTTATTTGCATTTTTAATCGCAAATATATTCAAGTATGTGAAAATGAAAAACACATAGCACAGCCATATGGAAGTAGATCAAATGCAATTCCCCTCAGGGACCATTAAAGTAGGGTTGGGCGAATGAAGCCCCATGAGGGTTTGGAAGGTTCTTCCTGATTGCATCGTAAATGTTTCGGAGCGTCAAAGCATCGAAGACAAAACAGTGACATCTGGTGGTTAGCAGACATAACGGCGGCTCTTACCGATTCAACAATCATGGACGAAGCCAAATGCCGACAAATGGCCCTTCCATGACACGTTGGTAAAGCAGAGAGGGGAGACAAAGTGTTCTGTTCCCGAATAAAAACTATTAGGCCTACCTGTATGTTTTATCTAAACCTTGTTAGTCAGTGCTGCAAAATTAGCGTCTGGCTATCCTTGAATAAACATTATATTGTTGATGTCTCTAATGATTCGAATTGAAGAGTTATACGCGTAAGATATACTATAGTTCGCAGCACGAGTTCAGTAAGCCCTTGGGAGAGTGGATTCGCTGTCGCACAGCTTGCAAGCGACCGGGGTTCGATACCCCTCATAGATCTAAAAATCGTGAAACGGACGGTTATATATAATGAGATTGCAAAACGCTCGACCGCGATTGTATTAAAGACTTCAATCGATGTTTTGCAAAAACTAATAGCAAATAAAGTAATTGCAGCAGATGACCACAGCTAAGGTGTCTCAGATACCAGATAAACATGTAAAGGGCATTGTGTACAGTGGGGATTGTAAAAACATATAAGGGGCATTGTGTACAGTAGGGATTGTGAAGTGCTTGTGCTGTCTCACTATGAGGGTGCTTGTGCAACAAAACATATTTGTTGGGGAATGTGCTCATTGTGGAACAGAGCTTCTGTCCAGGTTTTTATTTAAAAACAAGATCTGCTCCACTATATTTGGTTTCAGGCGGTTCTCCTTGCGCTGACAATTTCGCCAGCTTTGGAGAAAATCCTCTCACAGGGCACAGAGGATGCCGGTGTGCAGAGATACTGCATTGTTTATCAGACCAGTAACGCTTTACGGGGTTGATACAAGCACCGGTGCCTCTGTGTCAAATGTCCCATTTAAACTTTCAGTGACGTCCGAAGCTTCCGACGTCATCAGTCACGTGACCTTACAACTTTGATACGCGCTCCGATACATTGTGCCGAAGCAGATTGCTTTGCGGAAGTGATACGGGCTTCGGTGCCTCGGTGTCAGACTTCCCATCCCTACATTAAAGTATGTCTTTCTGTCTGTCTAATACAGTTTGAATGAAATCTCGAGATTCAAACGTCTAGTTTCCATTCATTTCATGTTTCGGTGTGAAGAATAATAATATGAACCAGAGGCTTTTTTGTAGGTCTGGACCGGTTTAACGTCCACACCGAGTTTCATACATGTAAGTGAAACGTGGTGTCGGGGCTGTGGTTTTTAAAGCCTGTAGGGGGCGCTACTACCACGACAAGCACGATTTTTGGTCTGTGAGGTTCTGGCAGAGGTATACATGTGTCCTGTGAATTTCATGTTCATAACTATTACGGTGTTTGCACAGTGATATAAAACCCTAACCCTAACCCTAACCCTAACCCTAACCAAAATTGAATATGGCCCGACTTTGACGGCACGCCATGACCACGCCCTTTGAGGTAGGGTCGCAAATAGCACAACTTTTGGTAAGAACCATCTTCTGAATCTACCCCAAAAATTTGGAGCCCAAGCGACAAATCCCCTGGTAGGAGTTCGTTCAAATAGGAGGCGAAAATCGAAAATGGCAAAAATTAAAATGAAAATATCTCACTTCCGGTGGGTTTTTTGGTATGGGTCCAATAGGCTTTTTTGTAGGGCTAGGCCAGTTTAACATCCATACCGAGTTTCAAACATATCGGTTAAAGTCGGTGTCTTGGAAAAAGTGAAAAAATTGATTATGGCCGACTTTGACGGTACGCCGTGGCCACGCCCTTTGAGGTAGAGTCCCAAATAGCACAACTTTTGTCAAGTTCCACGTTCTGAACCTACACAAACAATTTGAAGTCCAATGGACAAATCCCCTGTGAGGAGTTCGTTCAAATACAACGCGAAAATTGCAAATTTTAAATGCAAATATCTGACTTCCAGTGTTTTAAGGGGTATGGGTCCAAGAGGCTTTTTTGTAGGTCTGGGCCTGTGTAACGTGCCTACCGAGTTTCATACATGTAGGTGAAACGTGGTGTCGGGGCTGTTGTTTTTAAAGCCTGTAGGGGGCGCTACTACCACGACAAGCACGATTTTTGGTATGTGAGCTTTGGGCAGCACTATACACGTGTCCAGTGAATTTCATATTCATAACTATTACAGTGTTTGCACAGTGATTTATGCTGCTTTTAGAGCGCCATCCCGTGGAAGAATTTTTTTTTCCCTTTGACCCCTGCCTCAGTGAGGCATGAGGTATGTGCCTACCAAGTTTTGTGTTAATCGCACTTGCCAATATGGAGGAATAAACTTATTGATTTTAAAGAGCGCCCTCTAGGGGAAATGAGCAGAAATTTTGTAGCATGCATAAGGGACACATACCGAAGTAGCGACTAAAGTTTGGTGTTGAACGGACATAGCATTGTTGAGATATGGTCCACTTCCTTTTTTTACGTAAAATTGACACATCTAAAAATTTTTATGATACGCTTAGTATAAAGAATTTCAACATACTTCACATGACAATTTGTCTTCCATCAGTCTGGGGATGCTTCATGTCGAGTTTCGTGTGAATCGGAGAAATCCCTATATTTTGAGCCCGTTGCAGCACTTTTTTTGCATTTTTGCGTTGTAGAAAAAAAAAAAGTCAGGCAGAAGTGGGCGTGGCCTACATCAGGAGGTGCAGCATGATTGCCCGCATGCGTCGATATAAAGATTTTTAATGTGCGACAACCTATGCGGAAGTTATAGGTTACAGAGGTTGCACATAAACAGCGCCACCTAGAGGTCTTTCCAGTGTGTGACATGAACGTGACGCATAAAATATCAAATTTTTCACCAGGCCTGACAACTTTGCCAAAAATAATAGTGATATCTAGATTGCATTCCTATGCACAATAATAAGTACCCCCAGTTTCTCCCACCTTAGTACAGTATGTGATGCTTTGAGATGTTTGATGTTTGCTTACTTTGTGTGATGAGCAGGGCAAAGCCAGAGCCAAGAAAAAACAAAGTAAGTGCATTGAAGTTTACATTTATTAACTTGATCAACTCATGGTCTCCGCAGCACAAATCACTCTCCTCTAACGTCAAGGCCGGTCAGACCGTTGTTTCTGGACCTCCAGAGGACAGGTCCCAGGTCCCTGGCAGTGACTGGTAGCAGGGTTCCCTGGCTGGTTGGTTGGGTTGGTGCCCTGGCTTGTCGGTTCCCTGTTTGGGTTAGTTCCCTGTATGGTTGATTACCTGGCTGATTGGTTGGTTCCCTGGCTGGTTGGTTTCCTGGTTGGGTCGGTTCCCTGGCAGGTTGATTCCCTGTTTGGGTCGGTTGTCCGGTTGGGTTGGTCCCCTGGCTGGTCGGTGAGGGAGGCGGGTCGTGTTCCTGAGTCCAGACCTCCAGAGACGTGATTTAATGTTTGTGGGGAATTGGCTCTTGGCAAAGCTGGAATCAAGAACAAAACTTGGGAGTCCTCTTTTGCATGTTAACTATAAATGCTTGATTCAAACTATTTGAATGTACTGCCCTGAATTTCTGAGTGAGACTGTGGTAGAGCTTTTGTGTTGAGTGGAGCTCTAAGGGATTTACTCAAAACCAGGGGTGTCAAACATAGGGCCCGCGGGCTGGATCCGGCCCGCTAGATGGTATAATCTGGCCCAGACTTGTACAGAATACATTTCTGAGGATTAAAAAAAAAGTAAATCTCCCGGCCCATTCCTTTGAGGAGTTATGATTTTTTAAAGAAATAACCGCAATGCTCAATTCGGCCGCTAGGGGCAGCCACAAAAAAAAAAGCAGCACTGACATAACGAGATCAGGAAATAAACAGTACATTTTATCAACGTGCCCAGATATGCTCTCTGATTCCATAAATGGCCATCTTGTCTCACCACTATTAAGTTTTTATCAAAATTATCAAGAGTGACACCCCTATTACCAAAATGTCTTTGTCAAAATGAAGAAAAGTCGACATAGAGTGCAGAGTTTTCCAGGAAAAATGGACTGATTATTATTTATTCACAGAGGTGAATACAAAACCAGTGTGCTTGGTATGTAATCAACAAGTGTCAGTGATCAAAGAATATAATATTCGGCGCCACTATGAGATTCATCATAAAGAAAAATTTCACAATTTGTACGGACAATTAAGAAAAGAGAAGATAAACGAATTGTTAGCTGGTCTGAAGAAACGGCAGTTTGCATTTACTCGCAGCCATGATGTCAGTGATGGAGCAGTGAAAGCTAGCTACCTTATTGCAAACGAGTTGGTGCTAGCATCCAAGCCATTTTCTGATGGTGAACTCGTGAAAAAATGCATGATGAAGGCTGCAGAAGTCGTGCACCCTGAAAAGCAATCTGCCTTTGCCAACATTAGTCTATCGAAGAACACTATTGCAGATAGGGTTGAAGATCTGTCTCGAGACTTGGGCAGCCAAATGAATGACAAAATCAAGTCATTTATTGCATTTTCGGTTGCAATTGATGAGAGCACCGATGTTACAGATGCTGCACAACTTTGCATATTTATTTGTGGTGTTGATGACACTTTGACCGTCACTGAGGAGTTCCTTGAGTTGGTGCCTATGAAGGACAATACAACAGCGAATGACATCTTCAGCTCTCTCGTTGGTGCGCTGGACAGTGTTGGAGTGGACTGGTCACGTGCTGTCAGTTTGGCTACAGATGGCGCCCCATCAATGGTCGGGAAAAAGGCAGGCGTTGCGACAAAATTCAGAGAGAAAGTGCAGGCCGCAAACGGAGGACAAGATGTTTGGGCATTTCACTGTATTTTGCACCAGGAAGCTTTGTGTTGTAAAACACGAAAAATGGATCATGTTATGAGTGTGGTTGTGCAAACTGTAAATTTCATCAGAGCGCGAGGTCTGAATCACCGTCGGTTTGACTGTTTTCTCAGTGATAATGACATTCCGGCTGGCTTACCAAACCACACTGAAGTGCGGTGGTTAAGCCGAGGTGCCGTACTCAAGCGTTTCTTTGAACTACGAGAGGAAATTGGACAGTTCTTGGGGAAAAAGGGCAGACCAGTAGAGGAATTTAAATGCCCGGAATGAATAGAAGAATAGAATCTTTATTGTCATTGTACAACAGTATAAAAATACAGTGGCACAACAAAATTGAGGCACAGCTCTCCCGTCAGTGCAAAAAGATCAATATTAAATAAATAACTAAATCCAAACAGACAAAAAAGGGACACTATATACAAATTATAAAGTAGAGACTGTACAGAGACATACAGTAGCGTATGAAATATTGCACGTTTGTTTTGGAAATGTGGAATGTTCATGGCTGAAATGACACGATTGTGTCAGTTGTCGTTTAACAGGGCTATGGCCCTGTTGTAGAAACTGTCTCTGAGTCTGTTTGTCCGTGTTTTCAGCATCCTGAAACGTCTGCCTGAGGGCAGCAGCTGGAACACCCGGTGTCCTGGGTGTGGGTGCGGGATCTGGCCTTTATGGTGGATATTACACAGCACCTGAATAATCTTAACAAAATGTTGCAAGACCTTAGACCTCAGAAAATGGAGATACAGCTCTCCCCTTATACATTTACATAGGGCCCTGGTCTTGCTAAGACCAAATAGCTGCCAGAAAGGCGTGGCCAATATGGCTGCGAGTGAGAGGACTTACACATAGAAGGACTTTTTTGGTACTACTCCCTAGATAATCATTTCCATAGCGGAACATCTCGCGGTTCTATTTGGACTCAAATTCGTTAGGACCAGGACATTCATTTAAGAATAATCTTATTAGACAGATGCAAGTCACTAACCAAAGAAAAAAATAAACACAGTGAGGAATGATTATTGAAAACACTATAAAAGATTATAGAAAAACATACAAAGAATACAAGATAATAATCAGGGAATTAAAATACCTGGGTTGTAGGAATGTGGCTACACGCATGACACGTGGGAAGCTCTGGCTACAGATATCTTCCAAGAGCAGTGTCCACTACCTCTTATATATCATTTGCCAAGTTTGACGACAGCATTATTTAGGAGGGTGTTGTTTTCTAAACCCATTTCCTGTTGGTTCTCAGGATCTCCACGGATGGTTGATCCTCTGTGGGGCCTACTGGGCGTTTCCTAAATTCTTGTGGATTGGGAATCCTAACCTCTACTCACCTAATTTCCCGATGAGGCCGAGACCATTTTACTACACTTACCGAGCTGATTAATATGAGACCAAACATGAAATGAGAGTTACATAGTAAAGTGATATAATTGTTTCCTTGCACTTTCTCTTCTCCACCCCCATGTCTGCGTCTTTGGCCTGGGGTGGGTCAGCACGGCAATGGAGAGGAAATGCACTTAACTTTATTGTCCTGGGTTCCTCTGCAGTCTGTCACTGAAAGACAGACCCCAACCTCTCCCACACTAAAGATTAACTTCAAAATATAAATGATAGAAAAAGTCATTAGAAAATAAATTACCAGCAAGGTCACAAAGGGAAGGCCTTTGAACATTTGAACTCATAATTCCTTCATTTAATCTCTGAGTCAAAGTCAATTCTGACTGAGCTGGATTTGGCCTTGGCCTAAATTGAGCAGTCAGCAATGGATAAACTAATTTAAAATTGTGACAAATAGATTTGACAATACTACAACTCCCTTGAGTCCTCTCAAAATGGCAGAGTATCGGTACCAAAAAAAAAAAGCCAATGATTGTGTTATGATGTACAAATCATATAGTCCAACATGCCACAGAAAGTGCAGACACAAGGGTGTGTGATGAGCTTGGAGGTTCACGCGCAGCCTAGGCATGTACACACAAGGTCCCCATGCAGCTATTAAAGTGATGGTTCGGAGTAAAATTCACCCTGAGGTAATTTCCACCAATAATCCAGCCAAATACCCCCTCAGATAATTTTTTAGCGACGGTCAATATTTATCAAGTTTAGGGGTATCAGCCGAATGGCTTAGTATTGGAGTGTCCGGTACAATGTGTATATCTTGTAAATTACCCCACTAATAATATATGGATTGTTACTCATCTTCTGTGGTAGTACATATATGGTGTGTACTCACAAAACGAGGCATTTTAAAGTTTGTAAGTACACCAGGAGTTTATTTAAAAGAGCACTTTTCTGATAGCTTCAACTCGCTGTTGTTGTGGCTACCGCTGCATCGACGTCTCTTCCGTCTTTCCGGATAAGTTCGTAAAAGTCCTCTTCAAAACTCACAAGTGTAAGGAAAAAGTTAGTGAATTCAACACTCCATCGAAATGTATTGACAACTGGAATAATTGAAATTAGATTGAGTGTTGAATTCACTAACTTTTTCCTTACACTTGTGAGTTTTGAAGAGGACTTTTACGAACTTATCCGGAAAGACGTTGACGCAGCGGTAGCCTTAGCAACAGCGAGTTGAAGCTATCAGAAAAGTGCTCTTTTAAATAAACTCCTGGTGTACTTACAAACTTTAAAATGCCTCGTTTTGTGAGTACAGACCATATATGTACTACTACAGAAGTTGAGTAACAATCCATGCATTATTAGTGGGGTAATTTAAGAGATATACACATTGTACCGGACACTCCAATACTAAGCCATTCGGCTGATAGCCCTGAACTTGATAAATACTGACAGTCGCTAAAAATGCATCTGAGGGGGTATTTGGCTGGATTATTGGTGGAAATTACCTCAGGGTGAATTTTACGCCGAACCATCACTTTAAGCACTCCTCACAACTTCTTAAATGTAGCATCTTCTTTGCAAGAAAACGTTTTGTGTAAGGAACATCACATTCCAAAATAAACCATTAACTAAAAATTAACTGTCAGTTGCCTGAGTAGGTCGGGCAGCTGTTGCTAGTGAACTAGCCATAGGCATGAGAGAAGACACTGGAAGAGACTAAAGACAAACACATTTTCCAAGCATAAAACTTTATTGTCAGAGTATTTCATTTTCATATTTTTTTTTAAGTGGGAGTGGACAAAAGGGAAGGGAGTAAGGCCAACGTCTTATTCCATTGTCAAGGATGGTGGTTGAAGACCGGTGGATATTCAACCAGAGGCCCATAGAATTGGTACGGTTGGAAATTAACCATTCGAGGATTTGGCTGTGGCCCCAAAGGTAGTTCAATATTCAAGAAGGGCAATTTGAAGAACGGAAAATTGAAATCCTTAGCTGCTGTCATCTTGGCCGGTGCCTTCACATTGGCCGGCGTTGTGGGCTCTGGTGTAGTGGGCATGTACTGCTGTTGCTGTACCTGTTGTCCATATGGATTGTTGTAGAACGGAGGCATTGGCCACTGGTTGTATGGATTGGGCACTGGAGGATTTTTTGCTGGCAGACTTTCTGTGGGTGGATTTTTTGCTGGGGGCTTCGTTGTAGGTGCCGGTGGAGTGGGCATGAACAGATGTTGCTGTACCTTTTGTCCATATGGATAGTTGTAGAACGGAGGCATGGGAAACTGGTTGTATGGATTGGGCACAGGAGGATTTTTTGCTGGCAGTTTTTCTGTAGGTGGATTTTTTGCTGGCCGACTTTCTGTGGGTGGATTTTTTGCTGGCAGACTTTCTGTGGGTGGATTTTTTGCTGTGGGCTTTCTTGTAGGTGCCGGTGGAGTGGGCATGTACAGATGTTGCTGTACCTGTTGTCCATATGGATTGTTGTAGAACGGATGCATGGGCCACTGGTTGTAAGGATTGGGCACTGGAGGATTTTTTGCTGGCAGTTTTTCTGTAGGTGGATTTTTTGCTGGCAGACTTTCTGTGGGTGGATTTTTTGCTGGCGGCTTCGTTGTAGGTGCCGGTGGAGTGGGCATGTACGGATGTTGCTGTACCTGTTGTCCATATGGATTATTGTAGAATGGATGCATGGGCCAGTGGTTGTATGGATTGGGCACTGGAGGATTTTTTGCTGGCAGTTTTTCTGTAGGTGGATTTTTTGCTGGCAGACTTTCTGTGGGTGGATTTTTTGCTGGGGGCTTCGTTGTAGGTGCCGGTGGAGTGGGCATGAACAGATGTTGCTGTACCTGTTGTCCATATGGATAGTTGTAGAACGGAGGCATGGGAAACTGGTTGTATGGATTGGGCACAGGAGGATTTTTTGCTGGCAGTTTTTCTGTAGGTGGATTTTTTGCTGGCCGACTTTCTGTGGGTGGATTTTTTGCTGGCAGACTTTCTGTGGGTGGATTTTTTGCTGTGGGCTTTCTTGTAGGTGCCGGTGGAGTGGGCATGTACAGATGTTGCTGTACCTGTTGTCCATATGGATTGTTGTAGAACGGATGCATGGGCCACTGGTTGTAAGGATTGGGCACTGGAGGATTTTTTGCTGGCAGTTTTTCTGTAGGTGGATTTTTTGCTGGCAGACTTTCTGTGGGTGGATTTTTTGCTGGCGGCTTCGTTGTAGGTGCCGGTGGAGTGGGCATGTACGGATGTTGCTGTACCTGTTGTCCATATGGATTATTGTAGAATGGATGCATGGGCCAGTGGTTGTATGGATTGGGCACTGGAGGATTTTTTGCTGGCAGTTTTTCTGTAGGTGGATTTTTTGCTGGCAGACTTTCTGTGGGTGGATTTTTTGCTGGGGGCTTCGTTGTAAGTGCCGGTGGAGTGGGCATGTACAGATGTTGCTGTACCTGTTGTCCATATGGATTGTTGTAGAATGGAGGCATGGGCCACTGGTTGTATGGATTGGGCACTGGAGGATTTTTTGCTGGCAGTTTTTCTGTAGGTGGATTTTTTGCTGGCAGACTTTCTGTGGGTGGATTTTTTGCTGTGGGCTTCATTGTAGCTGCCGGTGGAGTGGGCATGTACAGATGTTGCTGTACCTGTTGTCCATATGGATTGTTGTAGAACGGATGCATAGGCCACTGGTTGTATGGATTGGGCACTGGAGGATTTTTTGCTGGCAGTTTTTCTGGAGGTGGATTTTTTGCCGGGGGCTTCGTGGTAGGTGCCGGTGGAGTGGGCATGTACAAATGTTGCTGTACCTGTTGTCCATATGGATTGTTGTAGAATGGAGGCATGGGCCAGTGGTTGTATGGATTGGGCACTGGAGGATTTTTTGCTGGCAGTCTTGTGGGTGGATTTTTTGCTGGCAGACTTTCTGTGGGTGGATTTTTTGCTGGCGGCTTCGTTGTAGGGGCTGGTGGAGTGGGCATGTACAGATGTTGCTGTACCTGTTGTCCATATGGATTGTTGTAGAACGGAGGCATGGGCCACTGGTTGTATGGATTGGGCACTGGAGGATTTTTTGCTGGCAGTTTTTCTGTAGGTGGATTTTTTGCTGGCAGACTTTCTGTAGGTGGATTTTTTGCTGGCGGCTTCGTTGTAGGTGCCGGTGGAGTGGGCATGTACAGATGTTGCTGTACCTGTTGTCCATATGGATTGTTGTAGAATGGAGGCATGGGCCACTGGTTGTATGGATTGGGCAGGTCAGCTGGTTGAGAAGCAGGTGGAATTTTTGCTGGTGGCTCTGCTGTAGGTCGGGGATGAGTGGGCTGAACTGTGGGTTGAACTGTGGTCACAGGGTTCATCGGTGGTATGGGGCATGACAGCATGATGGGCCTTCTATACCAAAGCATTGGTAGGATGTAACATCCATCCTGTTAAAAAAATATAAAGTTATTTTGACGATTACAAAAATTAGAAATTTAGTCATGATAACAGCATTTCACACCACCTCTTGCATCATTTTGCAGCCGTCATATGGAGCCACCATCGTTAGTGCTTGGTAGTCTCGCCTGACGGAGTAGCCACAGGTTGAAGGGTCCTGGCTAAGGGGAAACGGTGTGGCATTTTCTACAAAACAAGACAAACAGTCAAACACTTCCAGGCAATGGCTTTTAACACGTCGATTGAGTGGACATTAGAATTTCACCTTGAGCCAGTGCCAACTGTGATGCCCCCGGCTCCCTTGCCATCAGCTTCATCTGGTTAGCAGCACATTGCAACAACGGTTCCATGCGCTGCCATTGTACACTAGGATCTAGCAGCTGCCCTTTAAAAACACAGCAGATACATGGGAGTCACACCAACAACCACACTTGACAATTATCCAATGCAAACAATTGATCCTCACCTGATGAGTCTGCTTGATAGTCGATTGTATCGTCAGCAGAGGAAGTCACAAGCCAGTTGGCACGCACACTTGTTGGCAGACCAGTTCGCCCTTTCTCAAAGAAATTGCCAAACAAAATCTTTCCTTCTTGATAATTTAACATTGTGCCACCATTTTGTCCATTTCTAGCAAGGGCTTTCCTTAAATTATACGACTGTGTCATGGGTGCTAAACATACTATCAGCACAGCTGAAGCAATGTTAAAGCTACGCCACACTTCAGCCTCCCCTTTGTGTCCCATAGCGCACCACGCCCTACTACCACTGCTACTGCTTCTTCTGATATCACAGCTCCACAAGTTTATATTGTTTTTACACGGCTGTACTAATTACCAAATCGACCAATCAAACTCAAGAGGACCTTTTCACAGCAGCCATTTTGTTTTGTCATAGTAAAGTAAACACAGGTGTAACCTATTCAAATTTAAGTAGGGTCCCCATGTCATGGCTCTGGCCAACCAAAGTGGGGCTGCTGTCGATGAGACTTTTTCACTGAGGAATGTTCCTAACTGAGTGAAATCTAAAGATCGCAAAGGGCCATTTGGTATTGGTATACATATTCCAGAATTTGAAAAAGGATATGGATATCGAGTGAGTGACTTTTTTATCAGTTTACTCAATAGAGATGACTGCAATGTTGTCGAGGATGTTAATCATGTTTTATTTAAATGTAAGAAATATGACCAGCACAGGCAGAAATGGAAAGAACTGGATGAAGAAAATGACATTCACAATATGTTACAGGACCAAGGAATGGAGGGATAAAGAAGCAGGTATTTTGTAACGTATCTGAATGACACTGAACTAATTAAAAGAATTTAACCTTAGCTATATTATACATAATTTTATTTATTCATTTATTTTGTTTGTTTATTTTGTTGTTTTATTATGTTTATGAGTTAAAATATCATTTGCCAACGTCCTTGTTACACGCTCCCGTGTAATAGTCCAATAGGCGGCGGTATGTAGTGAAAAGCTATTGTCCGCCATAAAAGAAAAAGAAGAAGAAGAAGAACTGAGTGAAATAACCCGGAAGTATATGCAAGTGTCAGCCATGATAAGAGCTGTTCTCTCTATGGTTCAAATTATCCAAGGTGCTTCAACACTTCCTTTGCTATCTCCTTTAGCATCGGGTTCACCCATTTTGTTGCACTTTGTGACTAGTAACATAGCCTAACCTATATTCTATATTCAGCCAGGGGAGATGTGTTCTGCATAGGCCTGGTAACAAGGATTATACCTAGGAAATGTAATTCCACGCCAGGAATTACTTCTGCACAGGAATGCCTGTGCTCATTGAGATGAGGCTGCCTGAGTTTACAGCTGGAAAGCAATTAGCAGAGTCAAATGTAACAACTGCAGAAGCTAGGCTCAATGTTATCTCTATGAGAGTCTATTTTCATTTTTAATTGCAAATATATCCAAGTATGAAAAAATGAAAAACACATATGGAAGTAGATCTTTGTAATACAGTTTGAATGAAATCTCGAGATTCAAACGTCTAGTTTCCATTCATTTCATGTTTCGGTGTGAAGAATAATAATATGAATAATAGTGATATCTAGATTCCATTCCTATGCACAATAATAAGTACCTCCAGTTTCTCCCACCTTAGTACAGTATGTGATGCTTTGAGATGTTTGATGTTTGCTTAATTTGTGTGATGAGCAGGGCAAAGCCAGAGCCAAGAAAGAACAAAGTAAGTGCATTGAAGTTTACATTTATTAACTTGATCAACTCATGGTCTCCGCAGCACAAATCACTCTCCTCTAACGTCAAGGCCGGTCAGACCGTTGTTTCTGGACCTCCAGAGGACAGGTCCCAGGTCCCTGGCAGTGACTGGTAGCAGGGTTCCCTGGCTGGTTGGTTGGGTTGGTGCCCTGGCTTGTCGGTTCCCTGTTTGGGTTAGTTCCCTGTATGGTTGATTACCTGGCTGATTGGTTGGTTCCCTGGCTGGTTGGTTTCCTGGTTGGGTCGGTTCCCTGGCAGGTTGATTCCCTGTTTGGGTCGGTTGTCCGGTTGGGTTGGTCCCCTGGCTGGTCGGTGAGGGAGGCGGGTCGTGTTCCTGAGTCCAGACCTCCAGAGACGTGATTTAATGTTTGTGGGGAATTGGCTCTTGGCAAAGCTGGAATCAAGAACAAAACTTGGGAGTCCTCTTTTGCATGTTAACTATAAATGCTTGATTCAAACTATTTGAATGTACTGCCCTGAATTTCTGAGTGAGACTGTGGTAGAGCTTTTGTGTTGAGTGGAGCTCTAAGGGATTTACTCTAAACTGTGACATTTACTTTATAGACACTTACTTTCCAGACTTGTAGGGGAGAGCTATCATACAGCTTAGATAACAATGCCCTGGCATGCACTATGTTGATCTAGTCGAGGATGATACACTTATTTTATTTCGTTTGCGCTAGGTATCCTACTGCTAAAGGACACAGTATTAGTAGTCGTATTACCTGGGTGGACGTTAAGTGGAGAGATGGTGTACATGGTTGGTAGAGCTGCAGTTCTAGGGCAGTAGACACTGGACGAAGGGTCAGGGGCCCCAGTACAGGTGCTAGGGAACCCAGTAGAGGGGCTAGGGGGGGCAGTAGAGGGGCTAGGGACACCAGTAGAGGGGCTAGGGACACCAGTAGAGGGGCTAGGGACACCAGTACAGGTGCTAGGGAACCCAGTAGAGGGGCTAGGGGGGGCAGTAGAGGGGCTAGGGACCCCAGTAGAGGGGCTAGGGGGGGCAGTAGAGGCACTGTGGATCCCAGAAGAGGTGCTAGGGTCCCCAGTAGAGGGACTAGGGGGGCCAGTAGAAGGGCTATGGACCCCAGAAGTCTGGCTAGGGTCCCCAGTAGAAGAGCTAGAGACCCTAGTGGAGGGGCCAGGGGGGCCAGTATAGAGGTTAGGGACCCCAATAGAGGGGACCTCAGTAAAGGGGCAAAGGTCTCCAGTGGAGGGGCTAGACATCCCAGTAGAGGGGACCCCTGTAAACGGGCTTTGGACCACAGCACAGGGCCCTGAGGGGATAGGGGGGTCAGTAGAGGACACGGTGCTGTAGCCAGGGGGGACGGGTGGGGCCGTGGGTCCCTGCAGAATCTGGAGGATCACGGTGATGTCCGCTGTCATGCGCGTCTCAAGCCTGAAGATTAGCAAAGGAATTACGGCGTCCTCAGCAACGACATGATATGCATCATATGTACCATCGACTTGACTTAACTTGTGCGATAACCCTTGCTCATGATGTCACAAATGTGACGCAGCTGAAATCACCAAAAGTCCTCGTTTCTTCACCTGTTGAGTTGGGATTGCAATACGTCCAGTCTGGAGCCCAGGTCCGTTTCCCCCGCGGCGCGAGGGTAAGGGTTGGAGCAGCGAGCGGACCGCGGACGACCACTCAACTGCAGCGACTGTCTGTCGGGCCAGTAGCAGAACATCCCAGGCCTGTTCAGAGACGAGGCTGGAGAAAGAAAAAAAAAAAAAAAAAAAAAAAGAGAGAGAGAGAGAGACGGCTCATCATTCATTACGACGTACGCTCGATGGGAATCATTCTTTAAACACGACGTACGCGACCGCGCCAACCTATCTCCAGAGCCTGCTCCCTCCCCGCCGTGCGGCCAACCGGGGGCGGCGGTCGGTCCGCGGAGGAGGCGTCGTCCAACCTGACCTCTTCCGAAGGGTGCGACCTGGCGCCCCGCGGGATGGCCTCTCTCAGGTCCTCGGCGGAAGGGGAGAGGGAGGAGCCGCTGCCCGCTCGCGGCGCAGAGTGACGCGGGCCGATCGAATGGAGTGGAAATGAGTCCTCGTGGTCGATCCCATCTGGACGACGACCACCGGGGGGGGAAAAGTATTGATCGGTCCTGTTATCGTACCAGTTTTTAAATGCACCATGTCAACACTGAGGTCTCCTGTAGACCGACGAGGCAACCACACGGCCTTTCCTTTAACGTCATTGCGTGACAAATAATGGGAAGCAAGTTGATAGGAAATATCGACCATCATTACAGTGGGCTGTTTCTTACAGTAAGTAGCATGTGATCAGGTGGCTCACCGGGTCTGATTCTACAGTCCAGTGAGTATCCTCTCTGTCTCGGCTGCTGTTGATATTCCCAGTCATCGCTGCTATCTTCTGGATGTTGTCCTTGGTCAGTCTGAGGACAGACCACTGTTAAGACCTTGTCCTCATTCCGGACACATGAAGGCATTGGCCCAGAAATGTTTACACGCCTAACCGTCACTTAACATGTCTTTATTGATTCTGTGGTATTTTCCGAGAGTAGGGGTTTCAGATTGGGCTGGGATGGATGCATGGAAGGGTCAGGTCTATGTGGGACAGATCCATGGAAGTGGGTCCATGGGACAAAGCAAATATGCCAGCCTGGTCTATAAAGTGCAACGACTGTATGCTGTGTTATTTATGTACATTGTCCTGTTACTGTAGACATGATTAGAGTTCACATTATGTCCTATGAAGATGTATTTTCATGGTTGGGGTTTAGGGTTAGATAAGATGGTAAGGTGGGAAATTCAATAGGCTAAGATCTACTACCATTGTAGTCCAGGCATTCCTGACCACAATCTACAATCCATCCATCATAGTCCAGCCATTGCTGACATCTTACACATCTCAGGTCCAGCGTGATCTCCAGGTTGGTCCAGAAGTTGTTGGCAAAGTCGGGATAGATATCCAGGACCTCCAGCAGGTCGTCCCTGAGAATACGGTGCAGGTCGCAGTAGGTGATGGCGTGCACGTCGGCACTCGACTTCCCTGGGTCGTCGTGCAGGTGAATGGGCTCCCCGAAGATGTCGCACTTTTCTGCAAGAGGAACACATGGTGCCCCTACGATCAGCGGGGGTCTATGAAGGGATCTGATACTTTCTATGAGCGGTGGGTACTGGAAAGATTGAGATAAGTTGTTCACTACGTGGTGCAGTCCGGAGCGTACACCACATGAGCAGTACCGAGAATGGCCACCACAACGTTGTCCCTGACCACCTGGATGGAGCCACGGGAGATGAAGAAGAGGGAGTCCAAGACGTCTCCGTAATGGATCAAAGTGTCTCCGGGGGGAGCGTGAACCATCTTGAACCTCATGGCTAAGGCTCGCAGGCAGGCCTGGCTGCCCCCATGGAAGGCCTTGCAGTTCTGCAGCAGGGATCGGTTCAAGTGCAGACAGATGTCAGCCTGCAGGCACTCCGGAAACCCCTTTAAAACCTGCACCAGAGGACAAAGGTTCATTTTGACTCAAACATATATATATATATATATATATATATATATATATATATATATATACTGTATATATATATACACACAATATATATTGTCATAGCGATAATAATAATCAATAATCAATAGAGGTATACATGTTTAGAACTATAATCAGAAGATTGGGAAGTTTCATTACAATTACATTTAGGGCATTTAGCAGACGCTTTTATCCAAAGCGACTTACAAAGAGTTTGTCATCAGAAGTTGAAACATTTCATTGCTGCTAATACAGTAAGAAAGTCACCAGAACAAGTTTCAAGCATTTCAATTGCAATTGCAATTACATCCGAGTTAGTCTCAAAATAATCTATACAGCTCTAGATCTATATCTCTAGATCTAGATAAATAGGTTTTGGGGTGTTATCTTCCTTACAGCATTCATGTCGATGCCATTTGTGTACGACCACGCGTGTTGGAAGTACTCCTCCAGGCGCAGGCAGAGGCCACCGGGGATCTGGTGGAAGCGGATGAAGTCTTTCACCCGAAGCATCTGGGTGTGGTAGCGAGTGGTGCCGGAGTACAGCCGCTGGATGATCGCGGACACGTTGCCAAAGATACTGGCATACATGAGAGCTGGGGAGGCAGGGAACACGGGGGGGAGGTCAGAATGCATTGCAACACGCAGGCTCCGAGGCAGAATCAAAGGCGGGACCATCCCCGCAATCAGTGTGCCAGCAGGTGAGGACCTACAGCCGATGACCATGACACAGATGGAAAAAATCTTCTCGGAGTTGGTGTTCGGGGAGACGTTGCCGAAGCCCACGCTGGTCAGGCTGCTGAAGGTGAAGTACAGAGCTGTCACGTATTTGTCTTTGATGGACGGTCCAGAGCTGGCGTCGCTGTCGTTGTACGTCTTGCCCAGCTGCTGCGCCAGGTTGTCCAGCCAACCGGTCTCCGTGTACGGCCTCTCCAAGAAGCCGATGGCGTACCAAAGGCAGGCCAGCCAATGGGCAATGAGGGCAAAAGTGCACATGAGAAGGAAGAGGACGGCTGCCCCGTATTCGGAATAGCGGTCTAGCTTCCTGGCCACTCGAACCAATCGCAGCAGCCGCGCTGTTTTCAATAAGCCAATCAAGGTGGCCATCTTTGGTGTTCACGTGCAAGAGAGAAAGACAGGGAGGGGGCTTTCTTAGAGCTAACTCATGAGCAGGCGTCGTATGATGCGATCACAGTGTATTTAAAAAGGGTGAAGGGTCCTTAAGTATTTACCTCATCTGAGCCGGAGCGGAAGATGAGCAGGTCGAAGGGGATGGCGGCGAAAAGGTCGACGGCGAACCAACCGGTGATGTAATGCTTGGCGACCCGGCCGGGCCCGGTGACCACCTCGTTGTTGTGGTTCACGTAGCTGGTGCGGAAGTTGATGACGATGTCGACGATGAACAGCACGTCCACCAGGACGTCCACCGCGTTCAGGGGGTCGCACGTGTAGCCGCACGCCCGGTCCCCGTGCTCGTCCAGGAGGAAGGCGGCCGAGTACGGGGTGAACACGGCGGTGTACAGGACCAGCAGCAGGATGATCCAGTCCCAGAAGGCCTTGAACGGGCTGTAGTGCAGCAGGATCCACCGTGTTGTCTCCGGCAGTTGGAGCTTGTATTTTGGCAACACGTCAGACTCCAGCGAGAGAACCTTGAGGAAAAGATGTGCTATATAATATATGTCTGTTTATGGGATCGGTTCTGTCCGACTTGTTGCACGTCTGTGTGTGTTATCGCTCTGCCGAATCTTTAGTTCTGTTCTGTCAGGACTTGTCATTTATCTATCTGTCGTATCTTTATCTATAGTCTGACAGACTTGGGATATATCCACCTTTCTGCACTGTCTTTACATATGTTACATCATACTTGTTTTATATCAATCTCTCTCACGTAGCTTTATCTCTTTTCTATCAGACTTGTTATCTATCTCTATACGTCAAAAATATGTCATGACTTTTTGTGTATTCTGGAAGATATATAAAGGTTTTCTGGGATTGGAAATGCTTTATATATACAACCCCACAATACATATTGGAATGGAACGTAACATTTCAGTAAGGTTGTAAGATAACAATGAGGCATAGATGTTGCGGCTCTGCTAGCGAAGCTCTACGTCTAGATTTAGAGACGGCCATGAGATCCAGCTGAAGACCTGCTTTAAGGGATTGGTACCTGTGTCACCTTCTCTGTGACCTTCTGAGTTCGCTCTTTCACCTTGGATGGGCCCAGGAGGTCCAGGCTCTGGGGAGACATGAGGGCGCCCCCTTCTCTCTTCAATGCCGCTGGACTGGACATGCAGCTCCGCTACGATGCGAGAACACTTTCACATCAGTCGACGAACAAGTGGACTACAAGCTCACAGCTGTACTCCATCGTGACTGAGAACAATAGAGGTCTAGAATAACAGTGCTTAGATTAGTCAAGACTACACTTCCACAGATCTAGATTTACCTTATAGATTATACAGCTCTGGAATACAACACAGACCTTCAATAGTAGTATATAGACTACCTTGTAGACTATATACTATTACAGGGCTAGAACACTAACACACACTATCTAGACTATAGGTTAACTAAAACACTACAGATCTAGACTCAGGCTGACTATGGCTCTGGAATATTACATATGTAGACTAGAGGAACTACAGGTCGAGAACACTAGAACATTTCATGCCAAATGGATTTCTTTATACGTTATTTGTGCAACTGGGAAAGAGTTACTGAAAACAAGATTCAAGTCTATACACATATTTCCTGAAATGAAATGCAACACATCGTACCTTTTTTGAAAACCAGATCCCTGAATGCTTGAATAATCCAAATGTTCATATTTCCCAGGACTGACTAACAAGGATTAGTCTGTGCGGCGCTGCAGTGAACAGAGCTTCTGCATGACACAACACTGGCAACAAGTCAATGTTACACTATAGCAACAGATCAATCCTACACTATAGCTTCCAGGCCATGAAAGGGAAATCAATCAGAATCATTGATAATGTGCCTTTGCAATGGTTTTTTGATAATTACTATTTCCATCATATTTTTAACAGGCTATTGGGGAATTGGGGAATTGGGGAATTTGATGATGAAGGTAAAAATGCCTGCAAAATTAAACAGTTGTTTGTGCTAATGCTAATAAAGAGGAATGACTCGGACGCTAATCACAGTCCTCACCAACAGAGTAGACGTATAGATGTAGAGATGTACAGAGAATGACCTGGGATATGACCTTCAGACACAAGCTTAGGCCAATTATTATTGGTCGACAACAAAATCACTATTTTAGCTCTGTGATGGGATGTCCATTAGCTTATACAATCGGTACACACAACGGAAAATTCACCACAGCACTTGCATTTTCTTCCACAAACACAAAACTGACCATTTCTATAGTAGCGTTTTATTTTTTAAGCATTATTTCTCCAAATGTAACTAAGAATTGAAATTATGAATTGAAATGCTAAACTATTGCACCACGACCACCATGGGTTGGCCACATACAACAAATGTGATTGGCTATTAATCTTAAGGTGGGGCCGGGATCATCAACAATGTGGACGTTATTGTGTGGACGCCTTAAATGGCACTGGAGTTGCTCAGCAGTCTCAATGGACCCTTCACTGTGGTGTCACCATTGGACAAACACAGGTGTCGCTCAGCACTGAGTAGGTGACGATGTCACACATTTACTATGGACAATGTGATTGGTACATACAAGTAGCAGACCTATTATTAGTGTCATTAGTGGCCTCGGGCCTTAGGAAAAGAAAGGGGATCCAGCCCAGATTTGATGCAGTGCTCAGTGAGAGGGAGAGGGCGCCAAAGTGAAACAAACCAAATCCTGTCTGAGAAACACACTTTTGTCTCACCAGCGAGAGTCACAGAGGAGTTCCCTGTAAAAAGTACTTTCTTTAAAGAATTAAACAAAAGGTTTGGATGTATATTTATTTTGATATTGCCATTCACTAATACCCGACCGATAGTAGCACTACATAAACGCAATTCCTTATCATTATTATACATTATGATGGAGATACCCTATATGGGTAATGTATGTCCCAGTGTTCAGTGGTAATCCTGGATGTCGTCTTCCACTATTAGGGTTGGGATGCAGACAGTGGTACCCTATATTGGTTAGGTTGGCTGTCCCACTGCTCAACTGCGTTCAGCCTCAATGTTGTCCCACACTCGCAGCACGTCGCAGTGGTCGTTCAGGGCCTCCAGGAGAACGGAGGCCACCTCCAGCTGACTGTCTGCCAGCAGCGTCGGCGTGTGGGTCACAAACTCCAGTCCGGAAGACACAATGTGGATCCCTCCTCGCTTCTCCAGCCAAGTCCTCACGGAGCTCAGCTCCGCCTGGCTGCAGATGAACTGAAGACAGACAAGACAGACAACGTGCTTCCATGAAACGACCGGACAAACGTCAACCGGTCACACGACAGGTGAAACTTCACCCGGCGGACGTAGAAGTGACCCACGCCATCACCGCGGCGACCCGCAAACATCTCACCTGCAGCCGTGGTCTCTCCTCCCCTTCCGTTTCGAGGACATCTTCGGCGCCCGCCTCGATGGCCAGCTCCAGAGCGTCCTCGGTGGAGAGGCCTTCGGCCTCGACCACCACGACCCCTTTCCTTTCAAACATGTGACGTGCCCCGTCCGCCAGCATCCCCCTGTGGACAGAAACATCATCACGGTCTCGTCCCTCCAGAGTCCTAACCCCTCCCTCTACGGTAGTGTTTGGACAGTGATGTAACCCTCTGCAGTGATAGTCAGTGGTAATAGTCACCCTTTCTTGTGCAGCAGGTGCTTGAGGTCCTGGTGAGTGCGGGTGTTGTTGTCGGTCAGGACCTCGATGAGGAAGGCGCAGCCTCCGGGGCCACGGGCCTCGTAGGTCTGCTGGGTCCCAGCTTTGTTCTTCTCCTGGGAGACAAACGTGAGGTCTCTCAGAGGCGCGATGTCTTACAGACTTACAACACAGGTATTGTGCTGATCTACCACAATACTAGTATAAAGGAACTCGGTAAAATGTGAATACCTTTGTAATAACTGCACAAAAGAAGGAGGCGGACACCCAATGCAGTTGCTTAAATCTGTTTGCGATTAGGTTGGTACCTAATAGTAATGGTACTACTACTTTACTAAATATTTTGGTTTATGGTTTTTAAAACATCTTAATGGTATTTGTACTTTAATGCCCTGAGTGGGGAATTGAGGCTGAACAGCAGCACTCGAAAACACAACTGATAACATACTCATTTACACTAGCACAAAAAAACTAAAGCAATAAATCACCTGCATCATCATTATCACCCATGTTAGAAATCCTCTCGTCTGATTCTAGTGACCTTGGTACGTTTAGAAGTTCCAATACAACGTAACATCAAGAAATAATCATCAAACTATATAGACCAGGGTTCCCCAGTTGGTTCTCACTGAGAGCCACATTATATCAAGGTTGCCAAGTCGAGGGCCAGTCTGTTTTTTTCTTGTTTTTTTCATTGGACCAGTAAACTTTGTTTTATGTGCAGATGTTATTGTTGCTGCTGCTTAATAGTAGGTGGTAGGTGGTTGTAGTGGCAGATGTTTCACTTTATGGCAGGTTATGACATAGTGTCACTAGGGCGGCAATGGCCGGATGCTTTGCTCTCGTGGCCCGCATGTGACCGCTAATTGGGGGTGACTGATATACAGTTATTCTATAACCTACCGCGTTCTTCAAGGCAGCGTCAATCGATGCTTTGGGCATGTTGTTACTCCGGCACTGCTCGAGTATGTTTGCTAAAGGTGCATTGAAGTCCGGGTTCGGACCCCCATCTGCAACATCGGCGGCAGGTTGGTGAGATGAAATGACGACACACATTCAGGGATACACTCGCAAATAAATAAATAACTATACCCGACTTACCTTTCACAGCTATTCTTATCATCATGCCAAACTTCATAAACATTCTGCCACGGGCCTCATCCTTCGGTCCTTTGATGTGTCTCACTTTGGACCACTTGTTATGCCCCGCACACTGAGGGCTGTCCAAGTGAATCCTTCTGACTGGTACACTTGCAGCCGGTGAGCTGGCCAGCCAGTCGAGAGGACCAGAAGCAAGTAACCTCCTCAGCCCTGCAGATGAGGAGGACAAGGAAAGTCTTCTTGGACCACCATGTAAAATCCCCCTCAAGGCGACTCCTCCAGCCATGACCCTTAGAAGATAAAATACAACGTAGACGTGTTAATACACACACACACACACACACACACACACACACACACACACACACACACACACACACACACACACACACACACAAACTGTATATATGCGTGTATGTTTAGTACTTTACTATTGAGGTGCATTGATTGATCTTACACTTCTTATCACTGTAATAACCGCCCGCAAACATTCCTGACAGGAAGATCAGAGACAGGTGCAAGTCAACTGTCAATACTGACAGATGCATTGCAACTGTCAATAGCGTGTGCAATACACAATACAGCCATATATATGTAGAGCTAGGGTGTATAATGAGAGACAAAACATAACCATTAATACCGTGAGGGTTGGGTGAGAAGAGGAACTTCCTTAGCAGAGGGACATCGTGGATTTATGAACTAAAGTCAATGCAAAAAACCATGCAGCCGTCCTTGAGGTAAGAAAGGTTTGGAAATTCATCTTCTTCGTGATTTTTGACGGCGGCTTACAAACCACTTTTGGGCGCATTTCCGCCACCCACTGGTCTGGAGTGTAAACTGAGGTTTTTATTCCCTCAGGGCTCTCGAATGTCACGCATTGAGCGTGACAGTCACTCTTTTCGGTCTTTTGTCACGCTCTCCCGCCACACGTGGCATTTCTTATGCTGAAAAATTACTTATTAATTGCCACAGCACTCAACATTTCTCTAGCTCTCACCATGGAACAGGCGCGTCTCCCCTGGCGTTCAAAATCGCAGCCCGTCACTTACCAGCCGATCAACCAGTCCAGAGCACTGAACCAGTCTATGCGATCAACAAAGAGAAGTTGAGGGGCTACACAATAGCCAATCAGAAAATAGCATTGTAGTATCTGGGTAATAGAGTCCTTTAGAGAGTCCTCTCTCTAAAGGACTCTACTGGGTAAGATATACGCAAAAAAGCTCGTTCGCGTGATGATACAACCACCTTACGAAAGTTTCAAAGCAGCCAGAGAGGAAACCAGGAGCTCTGAGCATCACTTCAAGCACAGAGTAAGGATCTCCTGTGTTAATGTTCCAACAAATTCACAACTTGTTTGACACAAACAGTGACAACTTGACTGCTGTTTAGGAATGTTTCCCAGATAATTAGAAACATTTTTTCCAATGCTGAGTGTCTGTAGCCTTAACTTAGCCAACAATTTTACAGCCTGTTCAATGGCAGACCTGTTCAAAACAAGTAGTCTAGGGATTCGTTATCACATTATAATCATCTTTCTCTCCAAATAGAGGAAATAATTTTATTGGCATTAAATAAATTAAATTGTATTGCATAGTCAATGTAATAGGTCACTTTTAAAATCATGTCATATTTTGTATATCCTGCATCTATGAGCAGGATATACAAAATATGGCATGATTTTAAAAGTGACCTATTAGAAATAATTATTATTGCTGTCTTTTTAAGATGTCAGGGAAAAAACAATTAAGCATCCTTTCATTTGCCGTGAGTGGACATCCCCTAAAAAGCCCAGGTTAGAGGATGATAGTGACAGACAGACAGACAGACAGACGTACTTTAATAATCCCTGAGGGAAATTGCATAATAAGGAGGTTGCATAGTGAGGAGATTGTTGTTGATGCCGAAGAACAAGAAGTGCCAGGAACTCTCGATAGTTTAAGCGGAAGTTGTTTATTGGTCTCGTACGAGGAGAAGCAGAGGATTTCATCACGCAAGAGATTCGTGCAACAGCATGACAGGAGTGTCCCATTCTGATTGGCTTATAATGTATAAACATTACATGTTACTAAGCAGATTTGACATGACGTAGGTGCATTCTTCAATCACTTTATGTTATGTCTCCAAGTTCCAGAGAGTCAGACTTAAAGTCGCCAAGAGGAATACAATCTGCACTATGTCCTTCTTCAGAATGTCAGATCAACCTAACCGTACTATTGCTAAATAATATTTTTCCTAACAGAGGATGGTGAACAAGATGTGGCAAAAAGAGGAAGAGACAGTGCAGGTGGAAGAGGAAGAGACAGTGCAGGTGGAAGAGTCTTTTGTTCCACAAATTTGATCAATTACAGTACTAACAACAACAGCAACAACAACACTAATAATAATATTAGTGACGGGCTGGGGGGCCGACGGAACGGGATCCAGGGGGCAGGGGGGAATGTCACACTTGCCTGTCTTCAAAACTTGAGAGCCCTGTGTACTGTCATCTCCAGCTGACAGTATAGAAAATGTTCCTATGTTAAATCATATCCTTATTCTACATAGACTATGCTTTATTTTTTCCTTTGCTGTAATATATTTCCTGCAACTGATCCTGAAGAGCCAGAAGAGCCTGTCACTTCTGTTCCCCTTTGTTTAGAGCATGTAGAATATCAGTCATGTGTTTATTATAAGTGTGGGCTATTCAGACAATGCCTGATTAAAGGTGATGTAGTGTGAACAGTTATCTATCATCAGAAGCTATTGTATGAGTGTGTGTGTGTGTGTGTGTGTGTGTGTGTGTGTGTGTGTGTGTGTGTGTGTGTGTGTGTGTGTGTGTGTGTGTGTATGTGTGTGTGTGTCTGTGTGTGTGTGTGTGTGTGTGTGTGTGTGTGTGTGTGTGTGTGTGTCTGTGTGTGTGTGTGTGTGTGTGTGTGTGTGTAATCTGTTAAAAATGACTCAGCCCTTGCTTTCGACTGCTCCTGGGTCCTTTCTAATCAATCTGGGCACCTCTTTCCTGATTTCCTCAGGGAATCCATCTTGCATCACTTTCAAGAAGCCAGTGTTATCCCCTCAATGGTGGGGAAACATGTGGAGGGAGAAGAGAGGGAGGGTTTTTTTTGTTTCATGTACTTTTTATGCTTTTTTTCTGTTCTCTCTCTTACAACTCTCAAATCTCAAATCTAACCTACAGTGTGTTTATCTTGTCATCAAACTTTCAACGATTCACTTTCCATCACCCAGGCTCCTTATAATAATAATAACAATAATAATAATAATTGTGATGATGATGATGGTGGTTGTTTTTGTTGTTTTTGTTGTTATTATTATTATTATTATTATTATTACAATAATAATAACAATAAAAACATTGCATTGAATGAATGCAGATACAAAGTATTTTTTGTTTTGCAAGAAAGCACAAAATCACTGGTCTAATCGTCCATTTAAATGTTTTCATTTTGTTGTCTTGTCCGTTCCCGATGCATCAGGACCTTGAACCTGCCAAGCAGAGGATGGGTAGCACGCAACACGGTGTCCAGACAGGTGAATGAAAGCCACAGCCGGTGGGTCTCCTCCTTTCTGAAGCTCCTCCCAAGGCAGACCACCCCCCCTACATCTACCCTGGCACCGCGGTGGTCCGTCAGACAAGAAGAGGTAACAGGTTGAGTAGCTATGGTATCAAAGCTCATTGACCGTCTCTGGGTCGTTATGGTCACCAGGTAGAGAGATTTAACATAGTCATGTCTTCTGTCTGGATCTGCATAATCCTCATGCACCAACTGTCCCTGAAGACTGTGACTGCACTCGTGAGTAAAAGCCTTCTTGATTGGCTGTCATCAATTGATGATGGCTGATCAGATTATTTACATTTTATATATTGGGGTAGTTGAATCAGAACGTAAGTGTATGTATATTTAAAGTGAATCTCCTTTTTTATTTATTTTTAAACACACATTTGTTTCATGTTTCACGTGTTACAATGAATATGTTTTATATATAGTGTAATGACCAACACAAGTTCATTCATACAGCCATTAATCTATTATTTGAGGAGAACTTCAGTAGGATGGCTAGACGTTCAGTCGGTGCAATGTGGGCAGATATAAGTAAAGGCAAAATAAGAAATGGACAAAGTTGTAGAAAACATTAAAGGCTAAATTAAAACAAATGATATCCAAAATGAAAGCAATCATGAAATTAGATGATTCAGAGTAAGAACAGACCAAATGATTAACAATGATGGACAGGCAAGGCAAGAAAAATATATCATATTAGACCCAATGCAGCTTCAAAGTACGTCTCAGTTCTTGGTGGGCCAGGGTGAGGGTTAAGTTGACCTAACCCTCAGGTCAGCTCTAACCTGATCTCAGCTTTGCACAGAATAATACTGCGCAGCAACCCCTGACCTCCAACCTACAGCTCACTGAGTGAATGAATGAATAGGCCTGTATGAGAGAGTTCAGCTGTCAGCTCAAAAGTCTGTATTGATTAACAATGATTGCATTAAGGCTCACTTTAAAGGATCATTGTCTTTGATCTGATTAAATACATATTTTAGACAAGAATGGGCCGGGATAGCATGGTTAGTGTGTCACTAGTTGCGTACTAGCTTGAGGAGCTGTAAAAAGTGTGTCAGACACACTTGTCACTTGTCAGGAAGAGGTCTTGATTGACACACAAGAACGACCAATCATGGGTGGTGAGCCGGGACCAGTACTCGGGAAAACAAGCCCTTGGTGAAACAAACGTGATTTAAGATGCGATCTACAACAATAGTTCAGCAAGTGGGCCGGTAGCCCCCCCCCCCCCCCCCCCCCCCCCGCCCCTTGGGAGAAAGCCTGGCATGGCAGCGCTACATTCTGCATCCATGTACAACTATTTCACAACTCCTCGAGACGCCACCATTGGACCCTTGGGAGAGAGCCGGTGTTCTGGGCTGTGGTTGAAGAATCACTTCAAATCAACAGCCCAACCCACCCAAACTCTGACCACATTGTTCTGGACAGCAGTCGTCTGTTGGCTGCTATTTATAAAAAAAAACACGCCGTGACACGTGAATGATGTTGGATTAGCAAAACATGGCGCGGTGGCGCCCCTTTACGACGTGTTGTTATGGTACATCACGACAGCCTCGTCGTTTGCTTGTTAACACGCTGTCTTCAATTCCTAAAGGGGAAAGGCAACTCTCCAGCCATGACTAATGTGTTCATTCTATTACTGTTTTTATCTCATCAGCATTTTAATTATATTCAATATTTCAACACAACTGTCTGTTCTCAGATAGACTCTGATGATGTCATCACAAGGGAAGAGCAGATCTACCTTCTGATTGGTGCGCGGGCCGCATGCGATCGCCTCATCCGGAACCAGATGGCCCTCATGAAAGGTTTTTTACATATCTGCCTACTGCAAAGAGTTAAGCGACAACAAATCCTGCACCAGACGCAGTAAAACAGAACGACATTGGGCTCCAATCTCCTCAAGCCACCAAGCTGTGGCTCAATTTTGCCCTGAGAGGAAATTTGACTGTCACCGAGACAATGATATCAGCCTTGACCAGGCTGAGGCCTCTGATTCACAAGTCAGATGAACGACCTTTTTTAATATCCCTTACATTTAATATTCCTCACATTTCTGACTAATGTAAGATACACTGTTGGATATGACGATATCTTTGGATATGACGCAGAATACCATGGGCCCGATCCTTAAATGTTCTTTATTCTTAAGAAGTTTCCTAAGAATGTTTTTGAAATGCAAATTGCCGACCAATAAGGGCATCTCTTCTGTGATTGGTTCTGGGAATCCATCTAGCCTGTCAATCAAAGTTGCATGAAATGCAACTCTTCTCAATGGCGGAGAAATTTAGGGAAGCACTGCCCAGTACAACCACAGACTTCTCTTGGCTATACTAGGAGCTGCCAAGTACAAGCATAGTCTTCTACCAGATATATCTTCTACCAGATACTGTATATCCACCACAGTATTCTACTGGTGGACACTGGGAGCTGACCAGTAAAACCACTGTCCTCTGCTAAGGCCAGTATATACTGTATTAATTATTAGATTTTTCTTCTGAGTAACTCCTCTCCCCAACAGGATATTTTATTAATAACCTTTGTCTTATCCTTTAATAACCTCTAACCCTTGACTAAAACCTAGTTCTAGTCTAACTCTTGTCTAATCCTAGTCTAATTCATAATCCTACATTACCATCGTCTAACCCTAGTCCAACCCCTAACTGTATTCTAATCCTAGTCTAGCCCCTAATCTTGGTTAGGCGAACCATAGTCTAATCCAGAGTAACCCATAGTCTAACCCTAATCTAATCTATAACTCTAATCTAACCCAAGTGCAACCCTAGTGTTTCCCTAGTTTAACCCTAGTACTTCCCTAGTGCAACCCTAGTGTTACCTAGTGTGACCTTAGTCTAATGCAACACTGGTGTTAACCTAGTCTAACCCTGGTCTAACCCTAGCAGGCCAGTGTGTTCCTGAATGGGATGGGATTGTCTGCTGGCCCCGAGGCGGAGCAGGAGAGTGGGTGTCCATGCCCTGTCCAGAGTACATCTATGACTTCAACCACAGAGGTGCAGCACCAGTCTTTTTCGGAAGAGCCGGTGCCTGTATTGGCAGTGTGATGTTTAATAGTTTATTCTTGGTTGCTACTCCAATTGTGATTGTGTGTTGTCATTGTTCTCAGCCTCCCTTGTAAGTCACTTGGGAAAATAGGGTCCTCAAATTATTAAATGTAAATATTTATTTACTACATTATTAGGTTTGTTTATTAGGTTGGTTCGTGTATTTACTGCAGTGCAAGATGAATTTTCGTATTTTGTCTATTTACTATCACTAATATAATATAGTTGTTACACTATTAGGTGTATTCCTTATGGTATTAAGTTAGTGGTTTACTCTGTCTGTGATTCAGGTCGGGTTCATCGCCAATGTGACATCTCTGGAGCCTGGGAGCAGGCAAATGCCTTAAACCGCACTTGGGCCAACTACACAGAGTGTACTTCCCTCAACTCTGACTACAGCAGCCAAACGGAGGTGTCTTATTGTTGCAGCTTGTTTAACTGCATGTATTTCAGGATGTGTGAAGGTGTTTAGGTCTGATGTCTAAATGTGTTTAGGTCTGATGTCTTAAGGTGTTTAGGTCAATTGTTTAAAGGTGTTTAGGTCTAATGTCTGAAGGTGTTTAGGTCTGATGTCTAAATGTGTTTAGGTCTGATGTCTTAAGGTGTTTAGGTCAATTGTTTAAAGGTGTTTAGGTCTAATGTCTGAAGGTGTTTAGGTCTGATGTCTAAAGGTGTTTAGGTCTGATGTCTTAAGGTATTTAAGTCTGATGTCTTAAGGTGTTTAGGTCAATTGTTTAAAGGTGTTTAGGTCTAATGTCTAAAGGTGTTTAGGTCTGATGTCTAAAGGTGTTTAGGTCTGATGTGTGAATGTGTTTAGGTCTGAGGTCTAAAGGTGTTTAGGTCTGAGGTTTTAAGGTGTTTAGGTCTGATCTCTAAAGGTGTATAGGTCTGACATCTAAAGGTGTTTAGGTCTGACTTCTAACTGTCTCAAGGTGTTTAGAAGGCTCCACCTGATGTACACAGTGGGCTACTCCATCTCCCTGCTGTGTCTGCTCGTCGCTGTCTTCACCTTATGCTACTTCAAGTATGTTGTTTACATCATGTTCGAGTTAAAATCTTTTACTGTCTGGTGCGCAGCATAACACAAGCACAGAATAACACATAACACATGTCCTCCCTGTCTTCCAGCTATATTTTCGTTTGTGTTTTTGCTGATTCCCCGCAGGCGTCTCCACTGCACACGTAATCACATCCACATCCACCTCTTCCTGTCCTTCATATGCCGAGCTGTGAGTATCTTTGTGAAGGACACCGTTCTCTACTCTGTGTCAGAAGACGACCTGGCAGGATGGCAGCTTACTGGACACCAACCTCAGCTGGTAAAGTCTCAACTGTGAACCCCCTAACCCTAGCCTAACCCTAAACCCTATAGCACGTGTGTGTGTGTGTGTGTGTGTGTGTGTGTGTGTGTGTGTGTGTGTGTGTGTGTGTGTGTGTGTGTGTGTGTTTGTGTGTGTGTGTGTGTGTGTGTTTGTGTGTGTGTGTGTGTGTGTGTGTGTGTGTGTGTGTGTGTGTGTACTACTCAATAGTAAGCGAGCAAAAAATACATATACCCACTACGTTCTTGCTGGGCGTGGCTTTAACTTTAACTTTTTTTTTTTTTTTTTTTTTTTTTTAAATAGTGTGTGTTATATTTGAATTCTCCTGACTGTTGATTTTGGTCAGGCACTAAACTGTTCAGTGTGGTTCAGTGTTCAACTTTCAGTTCATCTATTGTTTAGAGAACAAAAAACTATGAATTGAAAGTAACTGTCACGGATGTTGTGTATGGTTTGGTTGGTTGCGTAAATCCCTCAACCTATGAGGCGGCAGTAGATTAGATTAAATTTAGGTCTGATGGTGGCAGTAGCCACGTCGAAGTGTTCTTGAGCAAGACACGTTCGTACGGTGCAATATGATAGTGGTCTTAGTATTGAGATTAAAATGTACTGTCATTGGAAATACATTAGTTCCAATGAATCAGATGATATTCTTATAAACACCCGGTTTTACTATAATGTGGTGAGCCAAGGACCACAGTCTGCAGTATAAAACCACTTCCCTTGTCTCATTTCCCTGCAGCCCAGCATCAGGCTAGTTCTCGATTTTTGCCTAAGTTATTTTAAATCATGGTGTCGCATACTTTCAAGCCACTTCAATTGAGAGCGCTGAAGCACTGTTCTGTGTGACAAACTTAATGACAATATATCTATCTATCTATCTATCTATCTATCTATCTATCTATCTATCTATCTATCTATCTATCTATCTATCTATCTATCTATCTATCTATCTATCCATCAGTTTGGCTGTAAGCTGGCTGTAACACTGTTCCTGTACTTCCTGGCTACAAACCACTACTGGATCCTGGTGGAGGGCGTTTACCTGCACAGTCTGATCTTCATGGCCTTCCTTTCGGACAGAAGCTACCTGTGTACACTCAGCATCATCGGCTGGGGTAGTTCATCTATACAATACACCGTAGTAACATGTAGTTCATCGATACACTGTAGTTACTTGTAGTTCATCTATACAATACACTGTAGTTACTTGTAGATAATCAATATAATACATTGTAGTTGCAGCATGTGGTATATAATACACTGTAGTTATGTTATAATAATTCTCTCTCTCTCTCACTCTCTCTCTCTCTTTCTCTCTCTCTCTCTCCCTCCCTCCCTCTCTCTCTCTCTCTCTCTCTCTCTCTCTCTCTCTCTCTCTCTCTCTCTCTCTCTCTCTCTCTCTCTCTCTCTCTCTCTGCTCTCTCTCTCTCTCCCCCCCAGGGTTACCGGCTGTCTTTGTCTCCATCTGGGTCTCTGCCCGGGCCTCACTGGCGGACACCCAGTCAGTAGATCCATGTGTGTGTTGTCTTCATGTGTGTGTTATCCGTGTGATGCGTGTTGTCTGCATGGGCATTGTTGTCTGTGTGGTGTGTCATGTGTTTCTGTGAGGACTGTCTTTGTGTTGTGTTCATGATTGATTTTTGTTGAACGCAAGCGTTGAATTGGATCTTCTGTTGCAGATGCTGGGACATCAGTGCAGGGAATCTGAAATGGATCTATCAGGTTCCTATATTGGCTGCCATTATAGTATGTAGACCATATCATTATATTACGTATGCCACATCAATATAGTAGGTCCACCATATCATCATAGTATGTAAACAATATCATTATAGTATGTGCACCATATCATCGTAGAAGCTACAGAGTGTGAGACTTACTGTTTAAAATGTGGTGACAATTTAATGTACCTACACACCCCTCACAGTGATGAAGTTACATCTAGGTCATGTATTTAATCTTTGTATGTTATAATGTTGACTCTTCCCTGAAGGGTGCTGGTTTAATGGCCTGCTGGCCTTTGGGCTAATAGAGTCTCCATTCCGCAGGTCAACTTCTTTCTCTTTCTCAACATCATACGAGTCCTGGCCTCCAAATTGTGGGAAACAAATACAGGAAAATTAGACCCAAGGCAGCAGTACAGGTAACCTAGTAGTGCTAACCTATAGGTAGCCCAGTGGTGTAGTAGTAAAGGTAACCTCGTAATACAGATAACCATGTAGTAATACAGGTTATATAGTAGTACAGGTGACCTACAGGTAATCCCAAAGTAGTTACAGGTAACCCAGTAGTGGTAACTGGTAACCAAGTGGTCCTAGTGTGTTGAGTTGGCTACACTGTGTCCCTAGGGTTCAGAGTTCACTACATAGTGTCCCTAGGGTTCAGAGTTCACTACATAGTGTCCCTAGGGTTCAGAGTTCACTACATAGTGTCCCTAGGGTTCAGAGTTCACTACATAGTGTTCAGAGTATTTAGAGTTCACTACATAGTCTTCATAGTGCTTGGAGTGGACTACAGTGGTCATAGTTCACTCGTCTTCATTGTGTTTAAAGTTCACTGCAGAGTGTTCCTCTGGTTCCAGGAAGTTGCTGAAGTCCACACTTGTCCTGATGCCTCTCTTTGGAGTTCACTACATGCTCTTCACGGCTATTCCCTACACAGACGTCTCTGGCCTCCTTTGGCAGGTCCAGATGCACTATGAGATGTTCTTCAACTCCTTTCAGGTCATACACAT
The DNA here is from genome assembly GCA_036785325.1 of Urophycis tenuis. Taxonomy (NCBI): domain Eukaryota; kingdom Metazoa; phylum Chordata; class Actinopteri; order Gadiformes; family Phycidae; genus Urophycis; species Urophycis tenuis. Next base: position 3,035,242 of record JAXIVH010000027.1, read on the forward strand.
CACAAACACACAACATGTATACATGTGATTACATGCACATACAGTATGTATAATTTTGCAAGACATAGTGTGTGTGTGTGTGTTCATGTGTATGTGTGTGTTTTTATTTTGTAGGGATTCGTTGTCGCTTTCATCTACTGTTTCTGCAATGGAGAGGTAATCTGATTTGTTATTTAATCTGATCTGATTTTTCCTAATCTGATTTCATATTTAAAATAGTTTGATATAATCTGATTTGATATATAATCTAATCTGATCTCTCATCTAATCTAGTCTCATCTAATCTAGTATCTAATTTGAAAACTAATGTAATCTGATAGCTAATATCTGCTCCAATTTGATATCTAATCTGATATCTAATATGATTTCTAATATAATCACATTCTATGTAACCTAATGTGATTTGTAATATTTTCTGATATCAAATAAGGTGTTGGCTAACCTGTTCCCCTCCTATCAGGTGCAGGCTGAGGTAAAGAAGGCATGGCTACGACGGAGCTTAGTTTCTGACCTCAGACAGAAGTCCAGGATGACCAGCAGTGGGGGCGGAGTTAGTTGTTACTATGGCAACATGACCACCAATAACAGCGTCAGCTTTTCTGCGGTCACCTCGAGGGGCGGCGTCACGCTGGCCGTCCCGCCTTCCATGCACCCAATCAGAAGCAGTCCTCCGGGCTATGCCTCCAGTGACCTCATGGAGACCAGTGACCATCTGCAGACTCCCAGCTCCCCAGGAACAGGTTCTGCACCGAGGGGTTCAGGTTGGAGGGCCGGGGGCCAGGGTGAGACCCCTGGAGGCACCCGGGAAGGACACCAGGACGACCAGGAGACAATACTGTGAATGTTTAGTTTCACTCTCATTCTGACTGGCACCCTTAGCCTGTACAGCCAAACAATGATGACTGGACACTCGTTGGACACGAGATGGTGAATGGACTTGTTCCCCTGGTCCAAACAGCATTTCTCTTTTTTTCAAAAACCTCAGATTTGAATTTGACAAATTCATTCATGTAAAAAAATATCAGTGATTCATTCTATTCGATAAACTTATATGATATAATATAATGAATGTTATTTGCAAAAAACAAATTACGCGACTATTTATTTTGGACTGTTGGATAACGTCTAGTGCCAAGCCTTGTTTGTTGAACGTTGCTTTCCCGGAATAGAAACATGGAAACTATATACGACCATAACACGTATACGTGAATAAAATCAGCTGTGACAAGCATGTCGTATAGGGTAATTAGTGCCAGGCTATAGGCATGTAGGACGATCTCTTTGACTTCTCCCCACTGCTTCCTTGCCCACTGCTCCACACCCAGTGGTCGCCGTGTGTGGAGACGCTGTCCATGTCAAGCCTGACAGGCCGACAGGCAATGCAAGCTGCACAAACTATTGCAAGACTTCCATCCATCCATCCATTATCGTAACCGCTTACGGGGGGGCTGGAGCCAATCCCAGCTGCAACGGGCGAGAGGCGGGGTACACCCTGGACAGGTCGCCAGCCTATCACAGGGCTAACATACATAGACAAACAACCATTCACACTCACATACACACCTATGGTCAATTTAGAGACACCAATTAACCTAATCCCCAACCTGCATGGTTTTTGGTCTGTGGGAGGAAGCCGGAGTACCCGGAGAGAACCCACGCAAGCACAGGGAGAAAATGCAAACTCCACACAGAAAGGTCCCGGGTCCCAGGTGGATTCGAACCCAGAACCCTCTTGCTGTGAGGCGACAGTGCCGCCCTATTGCAAGACTTGTTGAAGGTAAGAGGACCACGCTGCCCTTGTCTTTGTGTGTATTCTGTGGATTAGTCATTAGAGAGTGTTTTGAGTTTTCTTCTTTGAAAGTATTGAAGTATACTATTCAGACGTTTAACACTTTTGAGGCAATATCAATAGGGCCCTAAGCACTAAACTATAACAATAATCACAATCTTTATCAAATAAATCATGTGTAAAATCCGACGTATAGGCTATATTATAGATCAGATGAATAGATGTTGGAGCAAAAACAAAGTTCCAGAACTTCCCACACAATTGAACATTCGCTTTCTTAGGTCCAAAATGGTGTACGTCGTATATCTCTACATCATGTACCCAAAATAAAGCTGCGCAAATCAAAAACGACGTATTTCCGGCCCCTCGCCCAAGTCACGTGTCGCACACATAGACATAAAAGGCGCGCTCTGTAAGGATCTGGCGCAACAGTGGGACTTCGATGCAGGAATCAGACAAAGGAGTAGATGAGGGGGTAGACGAAGACGGAGTAGACGAAATCCTTACTTACTTACTGCCCTTTTTGCCTCCTGGCAAGTAGGGCAGCGACAAAGGTTCTCCACTCTGGTCGGTTCTGGGCTGTTTTCTGGACACCTTCCCATGTCAGGCTCATAGGTTTCATTTCCTCTTCTACTGTGCGACGCCAGGTGTTCTTGGGTCGTCCTCTCTTTCTTCTTCCTTCAGGTGTCCAGCGAAGGGCTATTCTTGGGATGCTGTCTTGCTCTCTTCTCAGAACATGACCAATCCAGTTCCAGTGCCTCTTTGTTATAATACTATCCTTGCTGTCTTGTTGGCATCTAGTCAGCAGATCTTTGTTTGATATCTTATTGGGCCAAAAAATTCGACATATCCTTCGTAGACTTTTTGTGTGGAAGACTGACGGTTGACACAGGTCGCTTGCTGTCATCCTCCAGCATTCTGCTCCATACAGGAGGGTGGATAACACACAACTCTGATATATCCTCAGTTTTGTCTTTGTTGTATATTGCTGGGACTTTCATATGTTGTCCAACATTCTGAACGCATTCCTGGCTTTATTGATTCTGTTTTTAATGTCATTGTGTGCACCCCCATCAGATCTTACAGTACTGCCAAGGTAGGTGAACTCCTTTGTTGTTGTTAAAGCTTCTCCATACACAAGGATTGGTGGTGGATCTGAGACGTTTAGTGCCATCAGCTCCGATTTCCTCTCATTTATTTTCAGGCCAACTTGCTGTGCAAAGCAGCCGAGACGTGATGTCTTCTCTTGCATGTGTTGGTGAGTGTGTAAGACTAGAGCTAAATCGTGAGCAAAATCCAAGTCTTCTAAGTTCTAACGTTGAGAAGAGGGTCCATCTTATACCTCTTCCTTTTTCTTCTGTTGTGCGGTGCATAACCCAGTCTATAACGATGTTAAAGAGCAGTGCTGACATCACACATCCTTGTCTGACTCCTGTCTTTACCTGGAAAGCTAGGCTACTGTTTCCCACCCGGCATTGGAAGTTGTTATAGAACGCCTTGATGAGGTCGACTATGTGCTGTCGGATTCCATACATACTTAAGATGTTCCAGAGGCCTTCACGGTGTATGCTATCGAATGCCTTTTCAAAGTCGACAAAATTGATGTATAATTGCCTCTGCCATTCTGTGCATTGCTCTATAATATTCCGCAGTGCAAATATCTGGTCAATGCATCCCCTTCCCTTACGGACACCTGCCTGTTCATTCCTGAGCTTCTCATCCACGGCCTCTGTAAGACGCTGCACAATGATTTTTGTCATGAATTTACTTGGTATTGATAGGAGTGTGATCCCGCGCCAGTTGTTACAATCTCTTAAGTTGCCCTTTTTTGGTATCTTTATGATAACTCCTTCGTTGGAGTATTTTAGCGGCAAGGTCTGGGTTTGTTTTGAAAAGCTCTGCATTTAGGTTATCTTGGCCTGGGGCTTTTCCATTTTTTAGGGCCTTAATGGCAGAGACAATTTCAGCTTTTGTTGGTGGTTCTATGTCAATGTCCAGGTCATTCTCTGTATATTGAACATCAGGTTCTATTGTGGGTGCTGGTCTGTTTAGAACTTCCTTAAAATGCTCTGCCCAACGGGCTTCTTGCTGTGACTCAGTTGTCAGTAGTTGCCCCTCTTTGTCTACTATTGGTGTCTCAGTTGTTCATCTGTGTTTGCCACTCACTATTTTCCGGATAAGTTCGTAAAAGTCCTCTTCAAAACTCACAAGTGTAAGGAAAAGGTTAGTGAATTCAACACTCCATCGAAATGTATTGACAACTGGAATAATTGAATACTTTAAATTAGATGGAGTGTTGAATTCACTAACTTTTTCCTTACACTTGTGAGTTTTGAAGAGGACTTTTACGAACTTATCCGGAAAGACGGAAGAGACGTCGACGCAGCGGTAGCCTTAGCAACAGCTAGTTGAAGCTATCAGAAAAGTGCTCTTTTAAATAAACTCCTGGTGTACTTACAAACTTTAAAATGCCTCGTTTTGTGAGTACAGACCATATATGTACTACTACAGAAGTTGGGTAACAATCCATGCATTATTAGTAGAGTCATTGACGAGATGTACACACTGTACCGGCACTCCAGTACGAAGTCTTTCGGCTGATAACCCAAAACTTGATAAATATTGACCGTCGCTAAAAATGCATCCGAGGGGGTATTTAGTATGACTATTGGTGTAAATTACCTCAGGGTGAATTTCACTCCGAACCATCACTTTAAGAATCTGACTCTTTCTAATCTTAAAGGGTTGCAGTAAGAGGATGCTATTTGTAAATCTTTGAGGTGTGCATGTGCAAATAAATATCATTATATTGTACTCATGAATCTATCCCTGTATCTTTACCAGTGGTTTGATATAGCCTACAGTATGATAGTGACAATAATGATTTTGAAGCTTGTAGGCTAGCCGTTTATTTCATATTGCACGCACATTAAAAATTAAAAATAATAATGTATTGGGAGTTGGGGGCCTGTGCCCCAGCAACGCTCTAGGTCTAGAATCGCCCATGGCACCAACCCTCTGGCACCAACCCTCTGGTTTGCGGTCAACCCGCTCTATCCACTGAGCTAAGCCGCTCCAGGAAGGAGGAAGTGAGACAAACACAAGAGGAAGCGTTAGTTGGGGTCAGGCCAGATCCTGACACGCTCACACTCAGGATTTATCTCGGCCACCGAAGCGCTGCGATCAGATGGGCTTCTAGTGGTTGAAGGCGCTGGAAGGCAAAGTTGGATGGAGCCGAGTACAGTGGCGAGAAGCGAGCCGAAGTAAGACACCGATACCTGTTTTTTGTTTTTTGTTTTTTATGTTTTAACTTTGTTGGTTAAATCTTAAAGCGTCAGCCAGTACCAAGGAGTTTGCCGTTTCCACCTGAAACCCCCATTTAGGTAGGCTACGGGGAAACGGTGCAGGCAGAGTGAATATATTTACCATTTTGCATTGGGCATTTAAGCATTCAGCACTGCAGGAAAACATGGTCTCATCATACTAAACGTATACATATCTTTGGTGTGTTTTTTTTTTCATGAAGTTCCCGGGCTGCAACGGATCTCATCCACAGCAATGATGACAACAATTGTACACCGTTGAAGAAGAACATCCAGATCTTCCAGATATAAAAACATTCGCAGGAAATATCGTGGCAGCTTCTCTGGACCTCTAAAATGGCTATTTCAACACGACAACTATCTATATTAACTGTTGGCCTGTTGGTTCACTTCTCCCATCAGTACAGCTTTAAAAATTGCATTGGAGTGCAATACTCAAATAATCAAACATTCATTTGCCAAAAACAAACAGCAAATATCAGCATATCTTCAATTGTGGGTGACCTGCCAGTGTCTGCCCTCAACATCACCATCTGTTTCAATAACATCTGGTGCATACCCACTGGGAGCTTCCAACGTTTTCACAAACTGGAAATCCTTAACCTGGACCATAACAAGTTGAGGTTCATTGACGGCCTGGCTTTCCGGAACATGCATCAACTCAAGTATCTCGACTTGTCCTTCAACCTCCTGTCAAAACTCAACTGCATGGTTTTTGAGGAGCTTTACAACCTAACTTTTCTCTCACTGAAAACAAACCAGTTGAAAGACCTAGCAGAGAGCCTCTTCAAGTCCACTCCTCTTCTGGACACCTTGCTCTTACAAAATAACAGTCTGGGGAATTTCTCTGTCGTTGTGCGATCCATTTCATCACTAAGTAATCTGAGGAAACTCGATCTTTGCTTTAACTGTCTTACATCCCTCAGTAATAGAAACACCGTGTTGCCTAAGAGCCTGCATGTATTGTATGTATGTGGAAATAGGTTGTCGTCATTGGCTTGTTCTGGTTCGTTTCTCACACATGTCAGATGGCTAGATTTATCAAAAAATACAGAACTCTCAAATGTTGCTTTCAAAGGGGTGGACCTAACACATATACAATATTTATGGATGGGTTCAACAAAAGTTCAGCTACTTGAGTTTTTTAATGTGACCAACGTTAATGCAATTTATGTTGACTTCTCTGACATGGGTTTATCCAACACCAGTCTGATTGATAACCTTTGCAAGTTGTTAAGGGAAGGAGAACACATCAACTACATGACACTGAAAAATAATAATATTACTAACTTATTAAATTCTTCATTATCCAATTGCCCTCAAATCCTCCAAACATTTGATGTCTCCTCAAACAATCTTAAAGACGTACAATGTCTCGAGTTTCTTGAAGGACAGAAACACATACAGACCTTCAACGTAGAGCACAACCACATCAAGCACTTAAAGTCCTGTACGTATAAGAATCAACTTCCCCTCACAGAGTTGACTTTTCGTTACAATCGCATTCTATCAGTCAACTTGGGGGCCTTTGCTCACACACCAAATGTCACGATTCTAAAACTCAACATAAACATCATTGCATATCTTAATGTCAGAGCGTTCCAAGGGCTAACCCAACTTCAGACCCTCCGTCTGGACAACAACCTTTTAAGTGACTTGTTTGATTCCACCTTCGAAGGTCTACGTAGCCTGAAAATCCTGAATCTTCGCAACAACCGCATTGCCGCGATATTCTCCGGCATATTCCTACATCTCGGTCAGCTTGAAACCTTGGACCTGGGTGGGAATAAAATCGCCCATATTTATCCGGGCGGCCTTGATGGACTGGAAAGTCTAATAAAACTCTACTTGGATGGAAGCAACCTGAAACAAATAGATTGCAGCCAGTTCGCTGTGTTCCGAAACACCCTGCAAGTGTTGGATCTGCGGAAGAACCAGATTCAATTTCACTCTGAAACTCAATTTTCTCCTTTTGTGAATCTCAGCAGTCTCCAGGATCTTAAGTTAGACGGGCAACAGCCCTACGGCATAAGCCGCCTTCCTCATGGCTTTTTCCGTGGTCTTCACTCTCTGACATCTCTGTACCTTACCAACAACCGCATAGATCACATCGCGTCTGACACCTTCGACGACTTGACTGATCTACGTTTCCTCACGCTTGATAACTCGTGTAATGGCGTGGTGGAACTCGAGCCAGGGAGCTTAAAAAACCTAAGGAAATTGAAGGTGCTGAGTTTGGAAAACATGGGCATACAGCATTTGTCAAAAGAGGTTTTTGGAAATCTTACCAGTCTAAGAAGCTTACGCCTCAAACATAACGTCATGCATCGCATTGAGGTGGATGTTCTAGACACCCTCCAAAGTCTCAACCGCCTTGACATAACAGATATTCCCCTAAGCTGTTCATGCCAAAACAGAGAACTGCAACACTGGACATTGAATAATCCTCAAGTTCAATTGATATATTTGTGTCGTCTGCCATGCCAGGACAGCATAAACTACAATTTCTGCAATTTTGACACAAAGGTTTGCAACATAGACCATGAAAAGTACCTATTTTTCGCTACAGCAGCTGTTATCTTCATGTTTAGTGTTGTTCCTCTAATTCATGTCAAGCTGTATTGGAAAATTAAGTATGGCTATTATGTGTTCCGTGCTTGGTTCAGTGAACAGAGGCGCAAACTGAGGGAAGACGAGGAAAACTGTGAATACGACGCGTTCATCTCCTATAATTTTCACGACGAACGCTGGGTCCTGGAGCAGCTGCTCCCGAACCTGGAGGGGAACGGCTCTTCGTTCAAGCTGTGCCTGCACCACAGGGACTTTGAGCCGGGGCGCAACATCGTGGACAACATCGTGTCCGCGGTGTACGGCAGCCGCAAGACCGTCTGCGTCGTGAGCCGGAACTTCTTGCTGAGTGAGTGGTGCTCGCTGGAGATCCAGCTGGCCAGCTACCGGCTCTTCGACGAGCACCGGGACGTGCTGCTGCTCGTGTTCCTGGAGCACATCCCACAGAGCGAGCTGTCCTCCTACCACCGCATGAGGAAGGTCATGCTGAGGAAGACCTATTTGCAATGGCCCTGTTCAGAGTGCACTGACCCCGCCCTGGCCCAACTACTGTTCTGGAAACAGCTCAGGAGGGCCCTGAGTACAGGAAGTAGAATGGAGAATGAGGAGGAGGCAGGTGAAGACAATATCTCTGAGACTGCAGAAGGCGATCAAACCGACTCCTTCTGTGAATCCTTCCGCTGATGGAATCTATTACTTGCCGTGAAATTATTTATGATTATCTGGAAATGTTTTGATATATCATCATGCCAATAAGAAGTTGATTCTTTTGCTTAGATACAAACACGAATGAAAGAGATAAGTGGAACACGATCATACCATGATGGACAGTACATAGGCTTGGCCAGAGGTGAACAGAAATCTCTTCTTCTGTCTTGTATTAGTTGTTAGATGGCACCTGGAAAAGCATGTCGTAAAATGTCAATCCACTAACCGCTAGCATAGGCAATTAACAGGATGTTAACAGAATTTCAATAAATGCTTAAAAATAATAATTGAATTGTAATAAAAAAGGAATGTGAAACAAAAACCCATTCATATTCTTAATTGCATTGATATTTATCATTCTACAATTATTCACAATACAGGTATCCACATGGGATTCTTAGTAAGAGCAGTATAGGCCTAGTAGTATAGGCCAAATAATATAGTATAGAAGAGGTACAACTGGGCTTTGTAGATGAACATTCAACTGCTACCAGATTGAGTACTTTTCATATACTGTACATCATGCCATCATGGAGTCTTGCTGGCTGCACCACCTTCCACGCACCCAATCAGAAGCAGTCCTCTGGGCTATGCCTCCAGTGACCTCATGGAGACCAGTGACCATCTGCAGACTCCCAGCTCCCCAGGAACAGGTTCTGCACCGAGGGGGTCAGGTTGGGGGGCCGGGGGCCAGGGTGAGACCCCTGGAGGCACCCGGGAAGGACACCAGGACGACCAGGAGACAATACTGTGAATGTTTAGTTTCACTCTCATTCTGACTGGAACCCTTAGCCTGTACAGCCAAACAATGATGACTGGACACGTGGTACCTAGATGTTAATAATCTGTAAATTAATGTTATTCATGTGTAGGTTTCATTTAAAGTAAAGTAAAGGTGTTGTAATTAAAACACGTACATCTCTTCGCCCTTGTTATGTGTCTAAAACGAAGAACACAAAAACAATCCTATCCTGACAGCTCGACGTTGTCATACTTTAAACTGGCAACACATGATCTTTGTTTCCATGTACCTTGGCCTGCCGCCTGGTGGAGCTCTCAGAAGAGCTGAGAGCTCCACCCGGCGGTGCTCTCTGATCTTAAGGCTGAGCGCTCTTTTAGTATTAATTCAGACTCTACCAAAACACTGATTTATATTAGTATTAGACTAATAATATTATTATGAAATAAATATTAATAGCAGAATTAGTAGTATAAGCCTTACGTATAATGTTATTGGTATTATAATATTAGTAGGCCTATTAGTTACTAATATTAGTCGTAGTAGCATCTCTAGTAGTAGTAGTAGTAGTAGCAGTAGGATAATATTTATATTAATATTAGTAGTAATATTAGTAGTAGTAGTAGTAGTAGTAGTAACTGTGGTAGTAGAATATTAGATGTAATATTAGTATCAGTATTTTTGGAGTTCGGAATTCTGGGTCTTTCCATGTGTGCCGAAGTCATTGCAATCTCTAATAATGCGTACATGATGCTGCTCCCATTTTACAGGCTCTGTTTCTGTACATGTTATAAATTATACGGCGTGTTGATTGTCGCTTAGGGTTCATAGTTTGCCTTTATGACATGACGTGTCGTAGTGGACTGTAACATCTGAAAAGAGAGGGGGGTCTGCTCGTGCGTCGCATTCTGGTAGAGATCGCGGACGAGGAGGCGCGGCAGACCGACCCATTTGGAGGACATTTCTCTAGTAACCGCAAGCACTCGAGTGGATTTCACGTAGTGTTGATAAACCGATTGACCGCAATGTCGTCTTTTCTCAGAGTGGTGGGCAAGCAGCTCAGACAACATCCAGCTGTAAGTTTGAGTCATTTTTATTGTGAAAATCACAGATGACATTGAAACGTGCGTCCCCTGCTTCTGTGAACGCGCCTTGACATTTGATTGCTGCAATTAGATCCAGTCGGAGAGTCATTTAATATGAATATGAAATGTATTCCACAATAGAGAGAGGCATTGTTATAGCATTGTATCGTTATATTGCTGCATGGGTAATGTTTGATTGGAAACGCGTGCTCTGGTTGACCTTTACATGATTTTATGACAAAACAGTAAGGGAGATTGACCTTGAATAACTATTATGTTTGTCGCATTTCAGTCGAGCTCAGTCATAAAGGCCAGCGCCTATCGATTGTTCCAGAATATCATACAACTTGGTCTGCTGTAAACCTATTCGATCGTGTCTCTCCAGCTCATTCCTCTGTTCATCTTCATCGGTGGAGGGGTAGGCATGAGCTTTACGTACCTGTGTCGCTTAGCCCTGAAAAACCCCGACGTCTCGTAAGTCTGAAACACCGAGAATATTTTGTTGTTATGGTGCGTGCGTGCGTGCGTGTGTGTGTGTGTGTGTGTGTGTGTGTGTGTGTGTGTGTGTGTGTGTGTGTGTGTGTGTGTGTAAATGAGTGATGCTCATGTAGTGCCATATTACATATATATATACAGTATATAGTGTAGTAATAATAATAATAATAATAATAATAATAATAATAATAATAATAATAATAATAATTAAAAATAATAATAATAATATTGTAATAGTATGACGCCACAATAGCTTTACCCATCTACTTTCACATTCAGATGGGACCGCAAGAACAACCCAGAGCCCTGGAACAACATGGATGCCACACAGCAGTACAAAGTAAACATTTTCCTCATATTCCTCATATATTATATTTGATTTATTAATCCGTAAATTGTTAATTGTTCGATTTTAAGCTATATCTCATGTATTATTGGATTTCATATAGACTTATATATCCTTATACAATAATATTAATAATCATAATACATATATATAACAATAATAACAATAATGGTAATAATAATCATAATCATACAAATAAATAACAGTCGAATTATTAATATAATTATATATAATGTGATAGTTAGCATAGCATATTCATGTGTTTAATAAAAATATTAAAAAATAATATATTAACAACATATTTTATTGTTCTATGATGTATGATATTCATCATGATGTTGATTGTCATTCACAGCTGTTTACAGTGAATATGGATTACTCTACTTTGAAGAAGGACAGACCTGACTTCTAAGACATTGCTGTGCCACCAAATAATTTATGCCAAATAAAGAACTATTTCAAGAAGTTTAAATAACCTTAATAAATTGTCCTTATGTTGTGTGCGTGGGGTGATCTTTTCCGGATGGGCTTGTCTTTCTATCACACATTATTAGAAAACACGCTGTCTAGACATAGGTTCATTTGAGGGTCATAGGTTCAGGGGCTGTTCATTCGTTTATGCAGAAGGTCACTAATGAACTACATATTCCATAAGTGCATGCGGTGAATCGCTGATAAACTACATATCCCAGACCTGCCTGTCCTATCGCGAGATTGCACTTTCATTTGACGCGGGAAGGCGTAACTTGAATCAACAACAAGAGCCTGACCACTAGCTTCTCATGTTATGTATTGGTATTATGCATATGAAATATCTATATTATAGTTCATCCTTGGTCACAACACGATGGATTCTACTCAAGACGTGTCCGCTCGTCTTCTGCTGAGGAATATTCTCTACACCGAGCCGCCGCGGTCCCCTGTTACCCGGTAATACTTTAGTGTACATTGCTTCACTCACTTACTTTACCTATCTTACAGACTTTAATATACACTACTGTACTGCGTACGCAACTTTATTCTACACAGTATTGCGTATAAATGTGTCAGTCTACCTGGTTACGTTCCGAGCAACCCGGAGAAGTTAACTTTACTTTGCCGACATTATAGTTACACTCTAACTAACATTTGACTAACGTTAGGCTTTGGTGTTATTATATTTGAGTAGGTGTTGGACTACATTGAAGTAGGTTGATTGATTTTCCTTCAAACTATGGGTCAGTACCTAGTGGAGGTTGGTCTCGAAGGCACACTGATATTGTCTTTTGGGTCCACACCCAATCATTTTTTGCACTGCAATGTTGGCAACGTTGGTCCCAAATGTCGGAGCAGATCCTGGAGCAGAGAAGCCCAGCGGGATGTGGAGACCGAGGAACACCCCAGCGATGGCGAGACTCAGGGCAGCGATTTGCGACGAAGCCCCAGGAAGAGCCTTCGTGGCACCGGTCAGACCCCAGACATGCATACGCTGCAGAAGGTAGGCACGTTTTACGTTATAGCTCACTGGAAACAACATTTTATACTTGACCAACTGATCACCTGCCATCAATCCACAGTTGAAACATAACGGTGAAAAACACATTGCTATTGGCAATATAGGCGTGTACCATAAGTCCTAAACACATCAGGTCCAACACCCTGACACTACAGGTGTCCCAGCGGGATGCAGAGACCCAGCGACCCCAGGGCCGTGTGGAGGTCCAAGGCAGTAGTAGTGTGCGACGCAGCCCCAGGTCCAGGAGGAGCCATACTGCCACCAGTCAGACCCCACAGGAAGTCCTGAAGACGCAACTGAAACGGAAGCTCCACGAGGTAGACTGACTTGGCTCGTTTTTTAACATCCACCCATCCATCCACCAACCTGTCAATCTATCAGCCTGCCATCCATCCATTCACCAACCTGTAACCTATCCATTCACCAATCTGGAACCTATCCATCCATCCATTCACCAACCTGTAACCCATCCATCCATCCATTCACCAACCTGTAACCCATCCATCCATCCATTCACCAACCTGTAACCTATCCATCCATCCATTCACCAATCTGGAACCTATCCATCCATTCACCAACCTGTAACCCATCCATTCACCAGCCTGTAACCCATCCATCCATTCACCAACCTGTAACCCATCCATTCACCAGCCTGTAACCCATCCATCCATTCACCAACCTGTAACCCATCCATTCACCAACCTGTAACCCATCCATTCACCAACCTGTAATCCATCCATTCACCAATCTGGAACCTATCCATCCATCCATCCATTCACCAACCTGTAACCCATCCATTCACCAACCTGTAACCCATCCATCCATCCATTCACCAACCTGTAACCCATCCATCCATCCATTCACCAACCTGTAACCCATCCATTCACCAACCTGTTAACGCATCCATCCATCCAACAACCTGTCCCTCTGTCCTCAGAGTGCCTCCAGATCTTCTCTGGCCCCAAAGAGCAAACCTCTGTCAGACTTACGGCGGCCCAGGCCCATGACATCACTCACTTATGATGATGACATCACACCCAGGCGCCTGCTTCAGAACATCATACACACCGGTGAGTCGTGCGTGTGCACATGCACTGTTAAAATGTGTTTGTGTGTGTGTCCGCTGTTAATATATGTGTGTGTGTGTGTGTGCGTGCGCACGTGTGCAGAGGCGGTGGTGTCTCCGGTGCTCCACGTGAGGAGCGAAGGGCGAGCGAGCGAGGGTGTGGCGAGCGATCGCACAGCAGAAGTCAGTGTGGCTAGCAGCAGAGCTAGGTGGGTGACCAGCTGACGTCATACATACATCCTACTCTTGGATATGGTTGTACTACTCTGTAAAGTGTTCCGTTAAAATGGGGGCATTTCCCTACCATTTGGAGTCAGCGCAGGTCTGCCCTCTCTGACCCACCACACACTGGCCCGTGGTTGGTGCTAACCCTATCCCTTCAGGTTTGGTGTGCATCAATACAATCTTGTTCTTCTAGAAAGAAAACACCAGTTTAAGATAAAGCTTAGCTTTGATCATTACAACGCTATGAAGAACAACCTCCCTTGTCTGTTCTTCCCTGACTCTTGCTGTTGCGTAGAGTAGCCTAGCTCTATTATATTGGACCAAGGTTGCTTTTTTTTTACCAGGAATATGGAAGGAAGTGACTGCAGCAGTTCACTTACTGGCCATAGGCACCAGTATTGAGAAGGAATTTGTTATTCAGACAGAACTACTTTAATGATCCCTGAGGGAAATCACATTCTTACTATCTAGTTCCTTTTACGGTTACAGTCCTAGCTGAGACCAGCCCCCTGCCCTCACCCAAACCACACCATAGTTGTGACCCAGACTTCCATCCATGCTGGCAAAATAATTTCGAAGGAATTATAGGGAGGAAGTTTTATGGTTCATGTTATCTAAAATGTACATCTGCATGTTTCAAAACCCTTTAATTAATGAAAGCGTTAATGATTAATATTTTGTCAGTTGAAGGTTTACAAACTGGTTGAAGTCATTCTTCTAGGCAGGGCTAATGATGTATCATACATACCATTCTGTGTATCCCGTTGTATGTACGATGTGTAAGAGCCTTTCTGCTATAGACACTGCCCTAATGAACCTCCTGAAATATTCCTACTGTTGTCCCGTCTAGTATGGAGCTGGAGTTGCCAGATGTAACCATGGCTAACATTGCCAGTACAGTAAAGGGACTGAGGAGAACGAGGCCGCGACCGAGCTTCAACGTCACTGCTTTTGAGAAACACCTGGAGCCGGATCAAGGTGAGCTACCTGAACCGGATCAAGGTGAGCTCCCTGAACCGGATCAAGGTGAGCTACCTGAACCGGATCAAGGTGAGCTACCTGAACCGGATCAAGGTGAGCTACCTGAACCGGATCAAGGTGAGCTACCTGAACCGGGTCAAGGTGAGCTACCTGAACCGGGTCAAGGTGAGCTACCTGAACCGGATCAAGGTGAGCTACCTGAACCGGGTCAAGGTGAGCTACCTGAACCGGATCAAGGTGAGCTCCCTGAACCGGATCAAGGTGAGCTCCCTGAACCGGGTCAAGGTGAGCTCCCTGAACCGGGTCAAGGTGAGCTACCTGAACCGGATCAAGGTGAGCTACCTGAACCGGATCAAGGTGAGCTCCCTGAACCGGATCAAGGTGAGCTCCTTGAACCGGGTCAAGTAAGATGCCCAAACGTGATCCCGGTGAGGTACCTCCCCTGAACTCGGTCCCGGTGACCCCAGTGAATTGTTGGGCAATGAAAGATGATGGACCGTGTGTTTTTATATGTAAGTATTATGCCGGAATAATTGTTAGGAATTTATTGGTTCATAACCTACATTTTTAACTTTTATCTCTCTGGCTTGTTTCTGTTTTTTTTTTTTTATTGCATGCAGATGCAGAACTTCAGGCTGAGGAATCGGGACATGAGCTCTCTTCGCTGTCTTCCTCAATGGGGTAAGAAACCAAAGACACATTTTAATGAATAATATTGTCATTGCCCATGTAGTGAACCCTTCTGAACGAATGCATGAAATTTTGTATCTGATTTGTGGATCTGCTTTACCAGTGTTTTCCATTTTTAAATCTGTGTGTGTGTTATTTTTGTAGGTCTGATACATTGAGTCTAAAAACGCCAGCCGTGGATATCTCCACCCTAAAGGGTGGGCTGAGGAGAAAGACACAAAGACGGACCAAATTCAGTGCTGATGATTTTATTGCTGGTGTTCAACAGAGACAGTTGGCTGGGGGTCACGGTGAGTGAGCCAGTTTGGGTCTGGGTCTTGGGGAATTAGCTGGATATGGGTCTTGCTGAGTCTGTTGAGTGAGCTGGGTTTAGGGGAAATGGCTGGGTGTAGGTCTACTTAAGTTAGATGTGTCTGTGGGAGTGTTCTGGGTCTTGTCGAGTTAGCTGGGTCTGGGCTCTGGGGATGTAGCTGGGTCTGCGTCTTGTTGAGTCAACTGGGTGGCAGTCCTGGGCAGCGAAGAGAGGATGGGTTAGCTGGGTCTGGGTCTTGTTGTGTTAGCTGGGTCTAGGGGAGCTAGCCAGGACAGGGTCGGGGTTAGTTAGTGCGTAATCCTCTTGTTTCTCGCCCCCCCCCCAGCAGAGGATGAGGATGGGGTCCCTCTGGCACTCCACGGAACATCTTCTACTGAGTGTTTCACTCTTGGACTGAGTGACCTTCCCGACATCACCGCTGACATCATTCACCAACGCACCAAGCTGTATGCCGGGGCCTCGGGTCCCTCCATCGATAACACCTGCCAACCACCGGAGAGCAATGAACAGAGAGCGGGTGGGGTAGAAGACCACCCCTCTTCCGAAGAACAGCCCCCTACCGAAGACCACCCCTCTTCCGATGAACAGCCCCATACCGAAGACCACCCCTCTTCCGATGAACAGCCCCCTACCGAAGACCACCCCTCTTCCGATGAACAGCCCCATACCGAAGACCACCCCTCTTCCGATGAACAGCCCCATACCGAAGACCACCCCCCTTCCGATGAACAGCCCCATACCGAAGAGCAGCCCTCTACTGAAGAGGATGAGATCATCCCCAGCTCCAGCCCTGAGGTTGAGCCGCTCGCTATGTCGGCAGACGACGGTTCAGAGACGAACGTGGAGGAAGAGGAGCAGGGAAGCCCAGTGGCCATGGAGACCCAGAGTGAGGAAGAGGTTCCCGGGTCTCAGAGGTCGTCCGGGCAGCGTGGCGTGGAGAGCAGCAGCAGTAGCAGGGCTCGTTCCGAAGGCCATCTGCGAAGGGAACACCGTTCTGAAGGTTTTCTGTTAGCTGGTGGCCAGAGAGGGAGGGGCTACATGAGCGTTGGGGCTACGGGTGAGGATCGCCACGGAGGCTAACGGTGCAGCTCATGTAGTTAACATTTTCAACACATGTAATGTATAATGACCCATGACCCTGTCTCCTTCTAGAACTCAGAAAGTTGGAGGAAGAAAAGAAGGATTCTCCTCCTTCTGTCGGACTAACCATTAACGATGAGAGCATCCGCTCCGCTGCAGACCAGTTAAAGGTGGGGGAGATGCAGGAGGAGGAGGGGCTGCAGAGTGTGGGGGGGGAGCAGCAGGAGCAGGAGGCGCAGAGTGAGGAGGAGGTGATGCAGAGTGCTGAGGAGGGGGTGCAGAGTGGGGAAGAGGAGCAGAGTGAGGAGGAGGTGATGCAGAGTGCTGAGGAGGGGGTGCAGAGTGGGGAAGAGGAGCAGGAGGAGGTGCAGAGTGAGGAGGAGGAGGGGCAGGGTGTGGAGGCGGAGATGCAGGATGTGGAGGAGCAGGGGCTGCTGAGTGGAGGGGGGGAGCAGCAGGAGGAGGAGGCGCAGAGTGAGAAGGAGGTGCAGAGTGGGGAAGAGGAGCAGGAGGAGGCGCAGAGTGAGGAGGAGGAGGAGGGGCAGGGTGTGGAGGAGGAGATGCAGGATGTGGAGGAGCAGGGGCTGCAGAGTGGAGGGGCAGAGCAGCAGGAGGAGGTAGCGCAGAGTGAGGAGGAGGGGGAGGCGCAGAGTGGGCAGGAGGAGAAGGAGGCGCAGAGTGAGGAGGAGTTCCCCGAAGGACCTCAAGACCTGGAGGATCTGGAGGGAGAGCTAAGTGAAGGTCAGTGTGTGTGTGTGTACAGTACTTTGCCGTCAAGTCAATTTTGTGTACAGAGTGTCCCTCTGCTGTCTGGTCTCAATCGTGTCTGAACTCTACTGTGTCTCTGGAGCCATGTTTCCAACCAACCTCTATTCCCAGGAACTATAAGCTTCCTTCAGCCTGTTCCGTGTGTTTCCACTGCCCGGGTTGGGCTAATGAAGGTCCTTTTACATCAGGCACATAACGAATAAAGGCCATGAGAGGGAAATACTGAGAGAGAAATCTGACCAATTCAGGGGGCTTTTTCTTTGGGGGGGGGGGGGGGGACTAAACCAGGGACTAAACTTACAATTTAGTCCCTGCGTTCCTCCAAAGGCTCCTTGCTCCTGCGGTCAGAACGCGTCTTCTGTGTGACCCTTGTTGGGCAGTACCATTCTTGTAGTCACTTTTGAAATGTAGAAATGTTCTGTCATTTAGTAAGCAACTTTGCGTCACATAGTCTCTACTGTAACTGCTGCCACGGCCATTCTTTGTGTGTGTCTTCTCCAATGTGGATGGTATGCTTTGACTGCTCTGCGCCTCCCTTGTAAGACGCTGTGGGTAAAGGAGTCTGCCAAACGGTGTCTACTTTGTTCCCTCCATGCAGAGCTGTCTATGAAGACCCCCGCCTTTGTCCGTCAGAAGGTTTTCATTGCGAGGGGAGGCGGTGTCGCTGCCCAACAAAGTCTCCAGGACGCTGGGTGCGTTACATCACTTTCAATTAATGAATAATAAGTTTGTTTTCTGCCATATCACCGCGTACTAAAGAGATTTTTATTGTGCATTGTTATATTGTATTCATAGTGCATTGACGTCTGTGGCACACAAACATTTTCTTATTATTTAGAATAAGATTCATCCCTTTAACTTGTTTTTATGCTTATTAGACTTCTAAATGGAAACAGGTGTGTCTTGTAAGGGGGGCTGTAAGCTATGGAGTGTATATTGAACTAGTTTAGGTGAGACGTGCACTCAACTAGTTAAGCGTCTCCATCACATGGACGTCCTCAGGGAGGCTCCAGCCCGGCCCAGGAAGGCCAGGGCAAAGCGGGGGAGAGCCGCGGGGAGTCAAGGCTGCCTCCCCAAGAGCTACCTGATGAGCACCTTCAAGCACTTTGCCCAGACCAGGGTGGCCCCGGATCTTTATCCTGTCCTGGACAACATGTGAGTCGCCATAACCTCATCATTGCCTTATGGGAGATCTGTGTTATTTTTTTTTTTTTTCGTCAATAAAACATCTCCAAAACTGGTGATTGTTGAATGTATAGTAAAACGGCGCGGGTCCATCCATCATCCACTGCGATGCATGTGTGATCTCACTCCCTCGCGTACTTTCCAGAGTGGACGTCTTCTTTCAGCGGATGGCTGTGGACTTGGAGGTGTACGCTCAGCACGCCAAGAGGAAGACCATCGAAGTCGCAGATGTGGAGCTGCTGCTGAGGAGGTGTGTGGCTCCCTCAGTGGATATAGAGGCGTGCAGCGGAGAGAGGGTCCACAGGGAACGAGCCTTCGCTGCACTCGTCGTCTTCTCAGCCGTTCTGCAGCCTTTCCCCCCCCCCCCCCCCCCCCCCCTCAGCAGCGTAAGGCTAGCTGTACCTCCAGCTCTCAGCTGTGTGTTTACGAAGATCATCGTGAACACAACTTGAACAAAGCATCGTAGACAGAGCAGAGCTGACTGCTTTTATACATCCGCCTCATGTTATTAACTTGTACACAAGGGGGCAGTACAGAGTTTCCATCCATGAATGAACCATCGGGCAAATCTGTCAAAAGCGGGACCGAATCTGCTCCGTTTGAAAATGTGTTGAAAAAAATAATAGATCCGTGAAAAACGTTCTGCGAAAATCCACTGTTTAGATTTCCCCAGGAGCATTAATTTAGTGTGTGTGTGTGTGTTTGTGTTTCCAGACAGGGCTACGTTAATGACAAGGTTCCTGTGAGTGTCCTCATTGAGAAATATCTTCCTATGGAATACCGTAAGATGCTCATCCCTGTGGCAACCAGCGGAAATGTCGTCATCCCCAAACAGAAATAACTCTTAAATAAATAAATCAATTTTATTTCCCCGTACCGGACCATTTCTATGAAGATGACGTTCCAACGCATTGCATGAGCAGAAAGAATATTGTTTTGGTTGTTTATCCTTTTCTTTGTGGCACTGTTTTATATGTGCAATATTTCTTCTTTTAATGTGTGTCAATAAAGATTAATTTGTATGTCACCTTTGATACATTTTTTACTGGGTCTACGAATAGCCAATGATTTTCCTATTCATAGGCTTCCATTTCATTAGATTCCAATTCAATATGGATTCCTTTAGGATATTAACATTACCAAAGTTGCCAAGCTCTTGAATGTGTATGAGATTAACTGAGAACTAATGCTGTGTACAGTACAGGTTCTAAAAAACTAAAGGTTCATGTTTAATAGTAACTCATTGCATTTGTCATCACCCGCATGTTAAGATTCCAGATCAAGGGAAAAATGTATTTATATATAATATATCTATTTCTGCTTTTATCTGACATAAGCACACAATAGATAAATGCTGTTAATTAAATCTTTATCTACTGCAGTCTCAAATAATAACCTTAACTGATGAGGATGATATTGTAACTTTTAGTCAGGGTAATTCTGTGAATAGGTCAACTGCCTCCTACTATTACAACTATGACTTACTACTAATACTAACTGGATCGTGGTGGGTTAACAACGGGTTAACTACCCAGTGTTTGTAATGACCCTCCGGGTCACCAGGTGGCGTTGAGTTCCATGTCGCTGACTCTTCAGCTACCGCTAGCTCAGCGCTAGCCTGGAGCTAACAACAACAAGAACAACAACGTTAGGATTAAATTAAGATTAGATGTTTGAGGTGAGTCTAATATTGGCATGAAATCCTTTATTTACCATCTGTTAACTAATTTTAATACAAAAAGCTGTCGTTTCTTGAGGATTTAACGTGGCGCTGCTGATTTATCATACTGTTTCTTCTGCATTAAATAATCTGCTACTGTATTTACGAGTATCTATATGATCTATACATACCGTATGACGTATAAAGATATATAAATATATGTATATATATTCAGTATATAATACATGAAATACTCTGCTGCTCAATTTTATCTTTATAGCGAATATAAATATGCACTAGGTATAGCTATATAGTGTATACAATAATCTCCTTTATCTTTAATTTGTATCAATAAATGTATATAAAATTATACCAAGGCCTATGAATACATGTATATTATATATATATATAAAAAATACATATACATTTTAATATACATATATTTATATACAGCATATCTATGTGTGTGTACATCATCTATATGTGGCAATCTGTATACATCTAGATGGATAACCCATAGCTTGCAAGCTTCTGTTGTTTATTCTGTTGAAGGTATTGCTATTGTTATTTTCTTGTTATTTGTGATGTTAACAATTTGGTTTTAGAAGTGGAAAGCAGAAGAAAGTATTTCCATTTCATCATCCTCTAATCCAAATGAGGAAGTTCAATGTGGACATGGGCATCACGATGATGATGATGATGATGATGATGATGATGATAATGACGATGGTGTCTTCCAGGTGCCCGCGTGTTGTGGTTGGAACATTTTATTGAGAAGAAGGCTTAGTTTAGCTTAGCACACCAGTGGTCAAGCTGGCCATGTCCAGAGTCCCGAGCCCCCCTCCCCCTGCCGACATGTCCAGTGGACCGGTGGCCGAGTCCTGGTGCTACACACAGGTACACACACAAACACACACACACACACACACACACACACAACCACACACACACACAACCACACACACACACACACACACACACACACACACACACACACAACCACACACACACACACACACACAACCACACACACACACACACACACACACACACAACCACACACACACACACACACACACACACACTCACACACACACACACACACAACCACACACACACACACACAACCACACACACACACACACACACACACACACAACCACACACACACACACACACAACCACACACACACACACACACACACACACACACACACACACACACACACACACACACACACAACCACACACACACACACACACACACACAACCACACACACACACACACACACACACACACACAACCACACACACACACACACACACACACACACACACACACACACACAGACTAACTGACCTGACACTTAAAGTTGCAATGTACATTTCAACTAGTTTGTGGCTTAAAATTACCTGGACATATCTTTAGTCAATGCTGATCTATAGTGATTTCAATAGGTTATTAATAGAATCGTCCAACTTATATATTCTGCTAATATTTGTTTTGTTTTATCCTAGTTGGTAAACTAACTAACTGGGAGAGGCTCAATCTTACACATTGCAACTTTCAACATTTTACCAGATCAAACTGAATGGTCATAACAGGACCTTGAGATGAAGGCTACCTGTAGAGTAGGCTAACTGACTATTTTCGTTCTTCTACAGATCAAAGTGGTGAAGTTCTCCTACATGTGGACCATCAACAACTTCAGCTTCTGTCGTGAGGAGATGGGCGAGGTCATCAAGAGCTCCACCTTCTCCTCCGGTGCTAATGATAAACTGAAATGGTGGGTGGGTCGAGAGCTGTGACAACCGTAGCCTCTTCGCTGCAATGTGTTTAGAGATGACATCCTTGTTTTTCTCACGAGTCCCGTTGTTCATCTAACTTCACTCGCCCGCAGTTTCTCCTCCAACCCCAAACCCTCACACTTACCCCACCACTGACACTAACGAGTTCTCAGGGCGGTCGATCGTTAACCCTCGGGGTCTGGAAGCTCTTTCACACTAACCTTAATACCTAATATTAGTCACCGTGTGTACTGTGTGTGACCGAAAATGGCCAAATCGCGGCCCTCGCTCTGGGTTTTGTCGGTCGATTGGTCGCCGTGCTGCACGTGCTGGCCGTGCTGAACTGCGCGGCCAGAGCGATGTGGCGCAAATTGGCCCATGTGAACGCCGTGGTCTGTGCGCGTACCGCCGGCCAACGGAACACCGTGGCAACCAGGAACCCCAGTTGACATGTCCTCTCTGTGTTTGTGTGTCTTGATAGACTAAACCTGACTCAAACCCTGTCCTCCTGTGTCCTCTAGGTGTTTGCATGTTAGCCCTAAGGGTTTGTTGTACAGACCAACCCTAACTGTAACCTGGTCTCCCGTGTCCTTTAGGTGTTTGCGCGTTAACCCTAAGGGTTTGGACGAGGAGAGTAAGGACTACCTGTCTCTCTACCTGTTGCTGGTGAGCTGCCCGAAGGCAGAGGTCCGTGCCAAGTTCAAGTTTTCAATCCTTAACGCCAAAGGAGAGGAGACCAAGGCAATGGGTGAGGCTGCACTAGCATTCCATTCTCCCGTTCATTCTAGATCTTCACCAATATGTCAATGACCAGGTCATTGGTGATACTTCCCGTCAGACAAGGGCTTAATATTGAGTGACAAATCCCTCTGGATACTCTGGATACAAGTGCATTACCTCTTACCTAGGGGACTTGTAGATTGGGACATCACATCGCAATGACTGCCTCCCTTTCGGAAGTATAGGAGCATTGGGAATGTTTTTGATTGTCATTGTTGTTCGTTAATGAATGGGGAAATTATTTGTCATTATCGGGTGACATTGTTGTGTTTTGAAACTGCTTCAGTGTTTCGCATGTGATGAAACCAAGGTTTTCACGAGCCTAGGTTAGGGTATGTGTACATTTTTACGTTATGTAAAATGCGTTTAGTGTTTTACGTTTAGTATTTGATCTCCAAGCTCTATAGCACGAGAGCTAGTGATAACCCAGCTACCTCTATGATGTTGATGCTAGCAATTCCAGGGCTAGCAATAAGAATAGCATGTATGCTAACACCTGTCTGTGTGTGTGTGTGTGTGTGCGTGCAGAAAGCCAGCGAGCGTACCGCTTTGTGCAGGGCAAGGACTGGGGTTTTAAGAAGTTCATCCGGCGAGACTTTTTATTGGATGAAGCCAACGGCCTTCTACCCGACGACAAACTCACCCTGTTCTGTGAGGTAACCGGCCCGTTTATTTGATACGGTTCTGCGACTGGTTCTACCGGATAGCTGCCTGGTACATCCACAGTTTTCCCCTGGTTCTCGTGAGGGGCTGCCCCAGTACAACACGGTCTTCCACTGGTTTGGCTGGCTTAATTAGTCTTCTGCTGGTACAGTTATGTTATGGTTAGGGTTATGCTTGACGTGGGTTAGGGTGAGGGTGGTTTACTAAAAGGTGTTCCCCTGCAGGTCAGTGTGGTGCAGGACTCTGTGAACATCTCTGGCCAGAACACCATGAACATGGTCAAGGTGCCGGACTGCCGCCTGGCTGAGGAGCTGGGAGGCCTGTGGGAGAACTCCAGATTCACAGACTGTTCACTCTGTGTCGCCGGACAGGAGTTCCAGGCACACAAGGCCATTCTTGCAGGTAACCACAGCGCCCTTTTGAACGTATTGTCATCCATCGTTCTGTATGTTTTCCAGTTTGTGATCTGGATAATGAGGTATTCTGTTCTGACTTGCGCTGCTCGTTCTGACTCGCTCTCCCGTTGCTCCTCAGCTCGCTCGCCTGTGTTCAGTGCCATGTTTGAGCATGAGATGGAGGAGAGTAAAAAGGTGACCCGGTAGTCCTTTCTCTATATTGTACTGTACTGCACCCTTCTACATCGTGATGTACTATGCTGTGGACGTTCTGCTCCAGAACCGCGTTGAGATCAACGACGTGGAGCCCGAGGTCTTCAAAGAGATGATGTGCTTCATTTACACCGACAAAGCCCCCAACCTGGACAAGATGGCGGATGACCTGCTCGCTGCGGCCGACAAGGTGACATTCTGTCCAACTGCCTCAAACATGCCAGTGCCTTTTAAAGATGTCCTGGTGTTTTAAAGATGCCCTGGTGCTTTAAAGATACCCTGGTGTTTTAAAGATGCCCTGGTGCTTTAAAGATACCCTGGTGTTTTAAAGATGTCCTGGTGCTTTAAAGATACCCTGGTGTTTTAAAGATGTTCTGGTGCTTTAAAGATACCCTGGTGTTTTAAAGATGTTCTGGTGCTTTAAAGATACCCTGGTGTTTTAACGATGTCCTGGTGTTTTAAAGCGACCTGATATTTTAAAGATGTCCTGGTGTTTTAAAGATACCCTGGTCTTTCAAGATATAAAGTGCAAAGAGTAGTCAAATTGACCTCTGCATCCTCAGCTCCTACCTTCATCAAACATCTTCAAGTGTCTGTCGGTGGCCCTGGTTTAAGTGTTAAAGGTTAAAGTGTGGTCTCTCTGTTTGCCAGTATGCCCTAGAGAGGTTAAAGGTCATGTGTGAGGATGCGTTGTGCAGCAGTCTGTCGGTGGAGAATGCAGCAGATGTCCTGATCCTTGCAGATCTACACAGCGCTGATCAGCTGAAGACTCAAGCTGTGGACTTCATCAACTAGTCAGTACTAGTCTCTCTCTCTCTCTCTCTCTCTTTCTCTCTCTCGCTCTGTCACTTCTTCACTGTCTCTCACTCACTCACTCACCCTCTCTGTTACACAATCTCTCATTCCCTCACTACTCTCTCTGTCTCTCTCACTCAGTCTCTCTGTACATTAGCTTGATTAGACAGTCTGCTAGTGTACGAAATCCGCAAGCCCAGCCTGTTTTTAATTGATTGTGTGTGTGTGTGTGTGTGTGTCTGTGTCTGTGTCTGTGTGTGTGTATCTCTCTCTCTCTCTCTCTCTCTCTCTCTCTCTCTCTCTCTCTCTCTCTCTCTCTCTCTCTCTCTCTCTCTCTCTCTCTCTCTCTCTCTCTCTCTCTCTCTGTGAGTGTGAGTGCATGTCTCTGTTTGTGTGTGTGTGTGTGTAGCCATGCTGCGGAGGTGATGGAGACGGCAGGCTGGAGGTCCATGGTAGCGTCTCATCCTCACCTGGTAGCCGAGGCGTACCGCTCCCTGGCCTCTGCTCAGTGCCCCTTCCTGGGCCCACCCCGCAAGCGCCTCAAGCAGTCCTAACACACACACGCACACACACACACACACACACACACACACACACACACACACACACACACACACACACACACACACACACACACCTGCTGCTGAAGGGCCCTCCTCCTGGACAGAACGTTAACCAGCACCAAGAACTAGTTGGCACTACTTATCGAACTAGATCAACTGTTGAGATCCTAACAAGCTAGTTAGTTCCTAACAAGCTAGTTAGATCCTTACTAGCGAGTAAGATCTAGTCAAACTAGACCTGGTCAAACTAGTTTGATCTAACCAACTCATTAGAACCTAGCCAGCTAGTTAGATCCTAGCCAGCTAGGTAGCTGTAGACCAGCTAGTTGGATCCTAACCAGCTAGTTAGATTCTAACTAGCTAGTCAGACCATAACCAGCTAGTTAGCTATAGACCAACTAGTTAAATCTTAACCAGCTAGTTTGATTTGGTCAAACTAGTTGGATCTAACAACTTGTAAGATCCTAGCCACCTAGTTAGCTGCTAACCTGGATAATTAAACGCTAAACCAGCTAGTTAGAGCTAGACCCGCTAGTTTGATGCTGAACAGCTAGCTAGCTAGGTTAGATCTTAACAAGTTTGTTAGATCCTTGAAACTAGTTGGCGGGGAGGGAGAAATCTTCAAGAGTAGAACTAGTAGAGTAGAGTAGTTATCTCCATGTTGGACTGTTCTCTTGGTGAAGGGGTTTTGAGAATCCTGAAAGACACCAAGACCTACCAGTAGGACTACAAGACCTACTAGTAGGACTACAATACCTACTACTAGGACTACAAGACCTACTATTAGGACTACAAGATCCACTAGTAGGAGTACAAGATCTACTAGGACTCCAAGCCCTAGTAGGACACCAAGACCTACGAAAGCTACAAGAACTACTCGTAGAACTAGAAGTCCGACTACTAGGACTACAAGCCCTACAACAAGGAATTCAAGACCTACTAGTAGGACTACACAGTAGGACAACCAACATCCTTGAGGAGCCTGAAGGCGAGCCTGGACAGCCATCCACCGACAAAGCAACAGCTAGCAAGCTAACTAGCTAACAAGCCATTCCCTTGGCCTGTACACCGTTTATGACGTCATGTTGTTAGTGACCTCTGCTTTGTCCTTGTAATTATTTTCATATGAATTTGTACAAGCTGTTGGCGGCTTTGTAAACCAAATGTAAATTGTAAAGTAGCCGGACGTTTCTGGACAGGATCGAAGACCGGGAGAACTGAATTTGAACACGTTTTAATGTTCCGACACCCTCCTCTGTGGAAAGACTGTTAGCTCCCTTTATTATGACGGCGACAATTGTCGCCATATTTGTTCAAAAGGAATAAATCACAGCTATTTTGTATTTAATGCAAAGCAGACTTGGATTTCTTGTTTTTTTCATGAGGGATTATCATTACATATATCTTGATGAATAAGTGTAGGACGGTCTATCTAGGATGCACAATCATCACAAGACTAGCACCAGCTCTAATGATTATTTTTTATATCCTTGACCGTTGAAAGGGGAACCACCACGCTCAGCCATTTTCTAATTGAAGAGAATTGTGCTTCATGCGTAGGGCTGGGTAGAAGGTGGCCGATACCTTTTAACTTATAGACCCTTGATATGCAATGAGTGCTTGGGCACAGGTAGCCAGATAGGTAGTTAATGGTGTAAGGTTGGCCATCCAATCATCTCATTCGGGCCCGAATTAAATCATTGGCTTATTACAAGGCCTGCGACAGCCACACATCCTGGCTTTTTGGGGGATTTTTGATCAGTGCATTTGATTTAGTAATTGTCGGAATGTAAAGATAATTTAACCAAATAGGACAAAACGTGCTTCTCAACTAAATTGTCAACCATATCTATCTACCACATCAGTTTGTCTCTCAAATATAACACGATGTTAGCTACTTCTATAATATAAACAGTACATCTCAATTTCAGGAATCTTCAGTTTAGGTTCAGGTTTAGAGCCTTCTTTTCTACTGGTGCGCAATGAGGAAATGTCTATCTGGCCTTGTGGTGCAGTACCACAGTTGGCCACCTGGTAAATTCCTCCGCAAACTCCGCTACTTCCACTATCGTTTAACATAGTACTGTTTGACACCAATAGGGGGCAGCAACGTGTAACAATGTGTCCTAACAACCAATTTCTGAAAAGTTAGTCTCATGTGGTTAAATAATATCGTAGTAAGATAATACCGTGTGATACTATAATTAATACTTGATTAATAATGTAATAACGCAGTTGAATAATACTATTTTAGTATAACAACATAATAATAATAATAATAATAATAATAGTAATAATAATATAATAGTTAATTCATAATTATATTATTGTATAATATTTACTGTATTACTGTGTTATGATTAGAATGTGCGTGATAACCACTGTGTGCGTGTGCGTGTGTGTGTGCGTGTGTGTGTGACTGTGCGTTCGTGCGTGCGTGTGAGTGTGTGTGTGTGTGTGTGTGTGTATGTGTGTGTGTGTGTGTGTGTGTGTGTGTGTGCGTGTGTGTGTGGTCCTATATTTATACTGTATATGTATGTAGCTTTCTAAACTAAGGCTTGACGAGGATTGGCCTTCAGAACGAAGTAATCAAATGTGAAACTAAAGACCTGAGGTTGACGTACTGGTCGATGGAAGAGTCGGACCTTCCTGTGTTCCAGACATCAGATCTGCAGGGATCTAATTTATAAACAGATCAGTTAGATGTGTGTGTGTGTGATACTGGTACGATGTTATGATACTCGAAGTTATTATACTGGTTAGATGTTACAATACAAGATGATATGATATAGGTTAGATGTTATGGTACTAGATGTTAAGACACCATTTAGACGTTATGATACAGTACTGTTAGATGTTATGATACAGTGATTGTACTGATAGATGTTATGATACAGTGATTGTACTGTGAGATGTTATGCTAGGTTAGATGCTTGTAGTAGATACTGCATGCTCCCTTCCAACTTTTTTCCACCCTTGAGTGGTGTAGTGTGTTGCAGTCACGATACTGTGGTGGAGCTGTGATATAACACTGTGCGAGTGCATATGATTCACAGGCAAGGTGGATTCCCCAAACCAATCAGGGAAGAGATGCCCTGATTGGTCATAAATCCACCAGAAGCGATGTTAAATCTAAATGGGCTCCAACAACGGCTGGCACAGTCAACCAGAATAGAGAGCATTTCACTCACACAGCAGATGGCCGTGGCACTTTTAACAAATTACACTCCAATTGTTGAACTCTTGAATCTCACCTCGAGCATCTTTAAGGGGTCTATCTAATTATGTGATAACTGCGCAACAATTTAAATCCTACAAAAACAGATTCAAAATGACACAACCCCCGCAACAGTACCCTGCTCCTCGTCTCACCAGAGTTGGCAGGTAGAATAGTTTTTTTTAAGGAGACATTTCAAAGCAAAGCCTGTCACCCCCCCCCCCCCCCACACACACACACACACACACATACACACACACACACACACACACACACACACACACAGACCCCCCTCCAGCTCTTTGGTCTAACCCATATGGCTCCAGCCCACAGGGTAACTGGACACTCCCATTACAGCTCCCAGGGGGACGGGCGGGGGGGTCCCATTAGATAAGAGGGTGTGGATCTGCCTCTTTTCTCTGCCCTGCTTTGAAGTGACGGCGCTCTGATGGCTTCTGGTTACAGTACAACCAGAGGTCCAGCAATATAATATGGTACATAATATATGACACATATATAGAGAGAGAGAGGAACAGAGAGAGAGGGAGAGGGAGAGAGAGAGAGAGAGAGAGAGAGAGAGAGAGAGAGAGAGAGAGAGGAGAGGAGAGAGAGAGAGAGAGAGAGGGAGAGGGAGAGAGGACTTGCAATCCAAGCCCCACCCTGTTTTATTTAGATATTATCATATAATATTAAATGGCTGCAGTCTGCCGCACAGAGGAGGGGTTTGGGGGAGAGCCTGGACATTCGCGAAAGCTATGCAACAATTGCAATGCAACAATCTACCTTGCGGTAAATTGGGACAAAAGTAAAATGACCTTTTAATAAAAACAATCCAACAACAGCCTTTTTGTTTGGATGTGGATGGCCCTGGAGCACACAACAGGTGCCTTTACCAGGGCCTAACACTCAGCAGCCATGTTTCGGATGTGGGGGGAGGATGTGAGAAACGCTTCACATTGTGCAGCACATTACAACACTAACCTTCTATATGGAAGTGACTTTTGGGGGACCTATGGGACAAAATTCGAACCGACAAAAAAAAATGGCCCTTGGGTTCTGCAGGACGGTGTTCGGGGTCCAGGCCCCCAACCGAGCCACCGGAGCCGATCTTGGCCCCCCCACCACCACCACCACCACCACCACCTCCCTTCCGGAGAAGGCTCCGATCCTCTATAGCTCCTGTTATGATATTGGATTCCCCGCAGTGATTTTTGAGATCGCTCCATTGACAAAAGTGATGCGATGACGCAGGCCGTTGAGCTATGGATGAGAGAACAACCGTTTTCCACTGGCAAATCTGCCAGTAACTTCTTACATGGAGAAAAAATTGATTTGATTAGACGGGCGGCTCAATATGTCACTCCATGTGGTAAATGAAGAGTCTCTTCCAATGAGTTGATGAATTAGTCCATTTATGTAACAGACCCAGGTCATAGACTGTACCGTAGCCCAACTAGGTCATAGTCTGTCTTTTACCGTAGCTCAGACAGATCTTATTCTATACCCTAACCCAGCAAGGTCATAGTCTATACCATAAACCATCCAGGTCTGTGCCATAACCCATACAGGTTATAAACAGTACATACGCCTGCCAGGTTATAGTTTGTGCCGTAAATTAACCCATCCAGGTTATAGACTGTACATAAGACAGACAGGTTATAATGTGTACCAGTAGCTAAGTGCTTGTGATCTTAAAACCTGCTGCAAGGACCAGTCTGAGTTGATCCTGCTGTCAATACTAACAGCCTTGATTGATCCCCCTTTCTCTCTCTCTCTCTCTCTCTCTCTCTCTCTCTCTCTCTCTCTCTCTCTCTCTCTCTCTCTCTCTCTCTGTCTCTCTCTCTCTCTCTCTCTCATATATATATAGTGTACTGGACGGACAGACAGGATGGAGTGAGACAGACAGGATGGTGAGACAGATGGAGGAACAGTAGATAAATGGCCTCTTAGAGTCTAATAGAATTTCCTTCTACCCCCCGGGGAGGCTCCCCTACCCATCTCTCCTCCTCTCTCCTCCTCTCCCCTCTCCTCCCCTCCTCTCCCCTCCTCTCATATCCCCTCCTCTCCCCACCCTTCTCTTCCATTTGCTCAGCAGGTTTAATTTCATCAGAGTCCTAATAGAAAACAGTACCCTTTCTTCTCCCTGTCCTCCTTTCTTCTTTTCTCTCTCCTCCTCTCCTCTCCCTTCTTTCTCCTCTTTCTCCTCTCTGGTCCATCTCCTCTGCTGCTCTCTTCTCTCTCTCCTCCTCTCCTCTCTTTTCTTTCTCCTCTCTGGTCCATCTCCTCTGCTGCTCTCTTCTCTCTCTCCTCCTCCCTTCTCTCTTCCCTCTCCTCTCCTCTTACCTTACTCTCCTTTCTCATCTCATCTTTCTCCTCCTCCACTCTTCTCTCTCTCCTCACCTCCTTTGTCTTCTCTCTCTCATCTACACCTCTCTCATCTCTCCTTCTCCCTTTCTCTCCTTTCTCATCTCTCTCCTCGTATCCTCTCATAACTCTTATCTCTCTCCTCCTCTCCTCTGCTATCCTCTCCTATTTACTAATACTGGTACTACAACAGCTTTTCTGAAGGGCCTGCTGCTGAAATCATAGAGACCAGTAGATACGCCAATAGAGACCAGTAAAGACCAGTAGAGACCAGTAGATGTACCAATAGAGACCAGAAGACACCAGTAGAGACCAGTAGACACCAATGAAAACCAGGAGAGATGACTCGACTTCAGTAGAGACCAGTAGACACCATAGAGACCAGTGGGGACCAAAAGGAGACCAGGAGAGACCAGTATACGCCAGTGTGCAACCATTGAGACCAATCAGACACCATCAGGAGAGACCAGAAGAAACCAGTATGCACCAGTAGAGTCCAATATACACCTGCAGTGACACCAGAAGAGAGCAGTAGGCCAGTGACCGCTGCATGTGGATGAATATATCAGGTCTTCTCTCTGGCTCCCCGGGGAACATACCTCAGGTGTTCCAGGCCAGCTGAGTGGCGTCTCATTCAGTACTGACTCACCTCCTACCCTTCCAGGCACCCTCTTGGGGAACATTCTTTGCTAGTAAAAAAAGAGTGATGGAGTGCTGAAGGTCTGCACAATAGGCTGACCAAACCCTTTACAAACCATAACCCTCACCTTCTTCCGGCTTATTTATTCACCAAACCCTTTTACAAACCATGAACCCCATCTTCTTCTGGGATATTTATGCACCAAACCCTTTTACAAACCATGAACCCCACCTTCTTCTGGGGATATTTATTAACCAAACCATTTAACAAACCATAAACCCCCACCTTCTTCCGGCTTATTTATTCACCAAACCCTTTTACAAACCATGAACCCCATCTTCTTCTGGGATATTTATTCATCACACCCTTTGACAAACCATGGACCTCACCTTCTTCTGGGGATATTCATTTATTAAAATGTGTTGACAGAACAGCTGCTGTGCAGAGACGTGTCCCAGCATGCACTGCACGAGCACGTGCCCTAATGAACTATGGGAGTAGCCAACCGAAAGCAGTTTGTACAGTTTGCTGTAGGCATGTTTTCTTAAAGGATTTCTGCGCAATTTCAAAAGTTTGAACTGGTTTTTGAGTTTCTTGTTGCCTCATGCTAAGTGTGATAACATCAATGCGGTACAACACAGCAAGAATAACACTGCACACCGCATAGCAGGAATAACAGCATCCTGACGGGGAGAACAGACAGTTGGAGTGTACACCATAATGACCATGCCTTTTTTTTTTTTTTTTTTTTAAGTAGTTTGGCAGTTGCAGGCCAAGCAGAGGCTTGCCTCTTCGGGCTAGTGTCACTGGTGTATATACTCTGTCTTGTGTTTCTAGTGGCAAGTGTCTCTGGGGTTTATAGTGACTGGTGTCTAGTGTATGTATATAGTGGCTCTTGTATCGCCAGTGTCTCTGGTGTTTCTTGTTTATCTTTAAAGGGTAAAGGGGGCATTGAGCAGACGCTTTTGTCCAAAGTGACATACAATCAGTACATTTGTGGGGTTCGACATGCGGACAGTTGAAGGAGGAGGGGGATCAAGGGGATCGAAACGCCGACCCTACAGTTAGTGGACGACCCGCTCTGTCCACCCGCTCTACCCACTGAGCTGCTGCCGCCCCACTCTACAGTGTCTCTAGTGGCTAGCGTCTCTGGAGTCCAGTTTCCATAGTGTCTCTGGTGTTTCTATTGTCTCTTATATCTCTAGTGTCTTTATTGTCTCTAGTGCCTAGCATCTTTAGTGCCTAGCCTCTCTAATGGCTGGTATCTCCAGTGGCTAATATCTCTAATGGCTAGTATCTCCAGTGGCTATAGGGTCTCTGGTGTCTCTCGTGGCTATTGGCCCCAATGTTTGTTGTGTATATCTGGTGTGGCTCTCTACATGTAATGTAATGTAAAAAAAAAAAATCTCTTGTACAACTGCTTGAAGGGATTTTTTCTTAAATCATGTTCATGTCCCCTTTGTAGTGGTCTTCAAAGTCAGGAGCATTTCTGGCTAATGGGGATCGAAATTAAGTACTAAATCCTGTATCCCAATGTCTACATGTTACTACTGTACACACTCGTACATCCTTTTAGGAGATGGTAATATTATATGCTACACCAGAGTACATATACTATATGTATCGTATGTTATGATATACTGGACAAACTAGCAGATAGCCTACTATGATATACATCCAAAATATTTTTATTGCATAGTCATGTCCGTGTCCAAGGATTAACAGGCCTACAAACCACTTACTTGCGTAACCCTAAGCTAGCCCTGACCTGTGTATCTTATCAGGAGAAATCATCACTTATCTACAGCCACATGGTAGATGTTCCTCCAACGCCCCCGTCCTAACATGGAGGTCTGGTTGATATTTGAGCTCCAGCGGTCTTGAAGGAGGGGTAGAGGTTCTAGTCAGGGGGTCTAGGGGAGCTCTGGTGTACCACCCAGGTTCTGAGGCTGGGGATGGTGGGGGGGGGGGGGAGAGCAGGTCATAGGGCCATCAGGGTTATCTGATCGGGAGGAGAGGGACAGAGTTGCCTTCTGTCCGTAATGGATTGTTAACTAGATTGAATTACTGTCGCATCAGAGAAAGGACTGCAGTCTCCAAAATGAAGTCATTAAATTGCTTTTCAGTACTTTTAAGGTGCAGCTCCTTTTTTCAGTTAATATGATGGCCTACCCATTTTACATCCAGAGGTGTGTGTGGTGGTGGTTGTGTGTGTGTGTGTGTGTGTGTGTGTGTGTGTGTGTGTTTCTGTGTGAGGTGGGTGTGTTGGTGGGTGGGTGAAAGGAATTATCCAGAACAGAACCAGACAGATTTGTACATTTTTATTTGTATCTTACTGCTTGATATTCATATCACGTATGATGTAGTATATACTATATATGTTAGTAAGTTCAAGGAACATTCATTGTTTTCTCTGTACACTTCCGTCTCAGTGAGACACAAACAACCAACAATCCTGACCCCTGACCCTAAAACTAACTCTAACTCTGACACTTACCCTAATACTAACCCTAACCATGCCAGTGGATGACATGGTTACTTATAAGTGCATTTATTATAAGTAACAACACATTTATTTCACCTTCAATCATAAGTTAGTTTGCATGTACTACAACCTTTTCCTCATCTAATTGAATCAAATCACCATAAATCAAAGCAGATATTGACATCGGATACATCTATTAAATCAAGCAGATACTGATATCTGATATCAAATATAAAAAAAAACATGGTTCGGTAAAAAAAGAAAAAAACAGTTCGGTCATAACAGCTACGCTTTGTGGATAGACATTGACATATCTACTAATACTAGTTGGTTAGCTAAAAAATGAAAACCATACATCTTTAAACACCACTTAGACCACCAAAGCCCTTCCCCACCAGAAGGTCAGGTGAACAGGCTGAGGCACTTCTGTCTCTTCTGTCTCAGCATCTCCAAACATCTCCCAGGGTCTTGGTCTCCCCACGTCTCTTAATGTCTTCCATGTTTCCCCGCGTCTCCCAGGGTCACCAAACATCTCCCAGGGTCTCCCCTAACTTCTCACAGAGTCCGCCCCGTTCCCACAGGGTCTCCCCGGGTCTCCCAATGTACATCCTAGGATCTCCAAACATCTCCCAGCATCTTCAGGTGGAGCGGGTGAGGCACTTCTGTAACAAACGTCTCCCAGAGTCTTCGAAAACATCTCCCAGGGTCTCCCAATGTCTCTCCGATCTGTCATCTGAGATCTCGAGTCGAGGGTGTTGTGGCGTACACCAGTCTTTTGCATCATCTCCATTGATATTCAGTGTTCAGTGGCTGTTCCATGCAGGAATCCGTCTCCCTTGTACCATATGACACCCGAGATAACATATCTCCTCTTGTATAATATCCCACAGCAGCCTCATGGCTATTTTTCATATCTACAAACTCAACACAACATTTAACTTATCAAACTAAGAACAATTTATAAGAAAAAAACAACAACCAGAAGCTTTAAAATTGAAACCCCTGAGGAGGATCCCAGTCACAGGCAGGAAGGATCCAAACGCTATACATTCACGTGACAGACGTGGTTAAGTGCTCAGTCGTTGCACGTGTTACACAATATAGAACACAAGCCTTCATTTCGTGGGACTCTACTAGTCTAGAGCAGTTTATGGCCCTGTACTGAGCACTCAATCAGAGTTATAGCCATGACCAACACAATATTTGTCACGTCATACTGATTTCAAAGGCGGTAGGAAATAAAAGTCATGAGAACGTCGGAGGTGGAAAGATGTTGTGACTGACGAGCATGCGTCCATGAGAGCATTGCGAGGGACAGAAGGCGTGCAAAGGACAGGACAGTGCATGACTAGAGAGGACAGTACAGCACATGAATAGAGAGGACTGTACATGCCTAGAGAGGACAGGTCCATGTTTCAAGAAGACAATACATGACTAGTGAAGACAGGTACGTTGTTAAGAGAGGACAGAACTTCGCTAGAGGGGACCGTATGGCTAGGGAGGACAGGTACGTGGCCAGCAGAGTCCATGTGTGTGGTTAGCCGGGAACAGCTACATGGCTAGCAGAGAGCAGGTGTGTGGCTAGCAGAAAACATGTG
This sequence comes from Urophycis tenuis, assembly GCA_036785325.1. Lineage (NCBI taxonomy): Eukaryota > Metazoa > Chordata > Actinopteri > Gadiformes > Phycidae > Urophycis > Urophycis tenuis. The sequence goes on from JAXIVH010000027.1 coordinate 3,071,260, forward strand.
TGTGGCCAGCAGAAAGCAGGGTAAACCTGGAGAAACATTGCATTACTGTAGATTGTCCTGCAGCAGATAGTTTGCTCTCACAGCTGGGATGCTCTCAGATTGTCCATGCACGATTAATAAGAGCACAGTAGTTATTTGTATGTATTATGTAATACTATTAGTAGTAGTAGTAGTAGTAGTAGTAGTAGTAATGGTAATAGTAGTACTAGTAGTAGTAGTAGTAGTAGTCACAGATTGAGAAGTCAGGTGACTTAACGGATGACTAGACTCCAGAGGCAAGACCTTATATAGACCTTATATAGACATCATAAAGACATCAAATTAACAATTTATAGTCACTTGTACATTAGCGTGTTGTTCCCAGAGAGGATTCTGGAGTGGTTCCAGAGTTTATGGCTGTAGTAGTGAGAGGGTAATGGCGTAAAGGGTTAGGACTAGAGTGAGAGGGTTAGGGGACGATAAGGGTTTTGGCCTCAGATTCATGTTTAAAAAGGACACGGCGTACCGCGGGCATCACGTCACCACGACGTAGACGTGTGACTCACGTGTGACCGCCCCCCCCCACCTAGTTAACTCCCCGGGGGGGGGGGGGGGGGGCGGAGGGGGGGCGCTCACACCACCGACGTGGCGTTGGACTTGCCGCCGGCGGGCTTGCCGCGCGGCGGCTGCAGCAGCTTCTCGGCCAGGTCGTCGCGGTTCATCTTGCTCAGCGCCGCGCACAGCGCCTCGCGGCCCGCCCCCTCCCGGCCCGCCCAGTCGCCCAGCAGCGCCCGGAGTGGCTGCGGGCGGCGCCGCAGGCCCTCGATCTGGTCCGGGGAGTAGCCCAGCAGGCCGGCCAGGCGGCTCCACTCGCCCTCGCCGAGGCCCGGACCCCCGTCCAGGAGCTCCAGGCCCGCGCCCCCGTCCAGGACCAGGGACTCCAGCGCCTCCAGCTCCTCTCGGGTCTGCAGGGGGACCAGCAGGCAGGGGTCCTCGTCCACTGTCACCACTGGGGGGGGGACAAAGAAAAACACACACACACCTCTGTGAACACTTTGTACACACACAGGCATTGCATGTATAGCGTGGGCATGTTTATGGAGCTTTATAGAAATATGGCACTTTCTTATACTTTTGGTCATTTTCTTTCTCTGATTTGTCGAATGGGGCTGGAGTCACAATGAGTCAGATGATGTTAGGCGAGTAAGTGAGAGAAACAATGATGAATTCATCTTTCCTGGGGCAATGCACATGACCTGCTAACGTGGCCTGTGAAATCAATCCTCAGCTTTATTGGCAGAGTGTGTGCACACACTCGAGGGATTTGTCTCAGTTATTATTCTTGGCTCTCTCAATGTGCTGACAGATTACAGAGATAGCTAACCCAAGAACAAAGCTAAAACAAATGTAAAAATAAACATTGAACTACTACATAAAGATATAAAGATATACCAAAAAATGTGTTGCAATGCTGCAGAGTGCAAAGATGCTGGACTAAATACAGGGTGAATAACAGGTTTACGACAGACAGACAGACATACTAAATTGATCCCTGAGGGAAATTGCCTATTTATATATACAGTACATGAGGTGGGCGGCCATGATGAAAGTGTATGCATGGATACAATATACAGTATGTATAGATATAGAGAGAGATATGTTTGTGTGACATGCATGTGTGTGCGGGTGTGTGTGTGTGTGCCGTGCCATGCCGTGCCTGTTTGTGATTGGCTGTGTCCCTCCTGTAGACTCTGGCTGTCTACTGAGATTCCACTGTCGCTGTGCATCTTCTCTCCCTCGGGGGACGGAGTTGCCTGCTGCACAGCACCCTGTGCGGACGGACAGCTGTTCCCCTGCTTGTTCTGCTTACAGCTGTTCCACCTGCAGGGACACACACACACAGATGTATACATGTATATACAGTGCGTGTCACACAAATATATACATAAACTGCTGTTATATGGGTTTAGGAACAGAGTAGCTTGGGGATAGGTTAAGGGTTAATGTTCTGTTATAGGATAGTATAATCTTTATTTGTTTGTTATTGCTCTCTTTAGTTGTCTTTACTCATGTACTGCACAACGTAATACCAACGTAATACCAATACAATGGTTACATAGTTTATCTAGTTTATCTGTGTTTATCTACCGTAATAGTTTTTATCTGATTTTGATTCACTTTGATTTGATTTGCACCGGTTAGTCCCATAGAGATCAAACAACTATTTTGAGTGGATGACTAACATTTATTACAACTTTTATTATATAACATTTATTACAAGCAAAGACAATAACTAAAGGAGTCATCAACATTGCAAATTCACATTCCAGAAAGAGTTGGCAGAAGCTTTATATTTATCTTTTCAAAATGGATACATGACTGCAATGCTCGTCTTGAAGTAGTCTGCGGCAAATGTTTTTACTGTAATATTCGTCGTTTTCCTTTTTTTTTAAACTTTAATATTCACATTGCTGTGGTAATTACTGCAGAGAGTGTAGGTGAGTGTGTCCATTTATGTGTGTATGTGTGTGTCCAGGGAAGTGGCAGATGACTTCATTAATAAGAAACATCAAATGAAATATTCATGTTGTTTTTCATGAGAATCTAATCTGTTGACCTACTGGCAACCTGACATGCTTCACTATTCAGCTGACATGCAGAACCTCTCGTGTGTTACAAAACAGTTATCGCTTCATGCAGAATGTCCACTATTGTGAGAAAACGAATCAACAAGTTAAATGAGCAAGGTTTGTGTCCTGCGTGGAAATATCCTCGCTTGACGTTAGCCTCAAGGGAAAGGTGGTCTGTTGTACATTCCTGCGTGTTAACACTTGTAACTGGGTCCTTTTCCAAACAGCAGAGTGATCCTGTTTGAACATTTCAACAGAAGCAGCTAACCCATCCAACCGGCCAGTCTGGATCTGTTGCTCACATGCTAATTTACTTCACGGAATATCTCAACAACAGTAGCTGAATCACTTACACAACAAACACTAGGCTGGGACTAGGGTTTAGGTCTTAGGCCTTAGGGTTAGAGGTTAGGGTTTGGGCTTAGAGGGCTCAGGGTTAAAGGTTAGGGTTAGGGCTCGAAGGTCCTCACCTCTTGAAGATGATGAAGGCCAGCAGTCCCAGCACCACGGCGGCCAGGATGGAGCAGTAGATGGGGATGAGCTTGTAATGCAGGCCTCTGTAGACATGCTCCTGGCCCTGCGTGGGGTCCACCTCTGGAGGAGGAGGGCCGGCTGGGTTGTAGAAGTCCGACGTCATCGGGGGGTCCGGGGACACGGACGTTGACGTAGTCGGAGTCACCCACGGGTTCAGGTCTGTCAGGAAACAGTCAACCAGTCATTACGACCTCCTACTGGTTCCACTGGCCACAGTCTTTTACTGGTGGACACAGAGCTTCGCAGTACAACCACAGTCTTCTACTGGTGGACACGGAGCTGCCCACTGCCCACCAGTACAGTACTGGTGGACAGTGGGAGCTGCCCAGTAGAACCACAGTCTACAACTGGTGGACACTTAGGCCCAATCTCAATTCTCTATCTTACCCCTTCCCCTTACCCCTTCCCCTTGGTTTTGCGCGTTCACGTGAGACCAAGGGCTATCTCAATTCTCATTTCAACCGAGGGGTAGGGCCAAGGGGAAGGGGTATACACCCCTTGAAACCAAGTAAGATCGGGAGCTTACTTGAAACCAAGGGGTACCCATTACAATGCGCAACCGGCAACAATCGCGGCCAGATCTCAACGAGAGTCACATAAATGTAAGTAAGTAAGAGTTAGAGTTAGAGCTGCCCAGTACAACCATAGACTACTACTGGTAGACACCGGGAGCTGCCCAGTAGAACCGCAGTCTACTACTAGTGCAGACTGGGCTCAGGGTTATTACAAGGATAGGTTTATTATGAGGGTGAGGGTTATGGTGTGTAT